>CM024574.1:31954783-32418673 GCA_014182395.1 Eucalyptus sp. ANBG9806169
AATCCCTGCAATGAACGGATCATGACAGAAATTATTCCTTTTGGAGGCATCCTAAGTGGGCGCCCAACAGGAGGAGCAATAAATAATCCGACCTCTCCAACCTTGCAGCATCCAGTTGCCATCTTCATCAAGCGCAAAACCTTGTGGTAACATGCTTTCATCTTACTCCTGAACAACTTCATGAGCTCTTGGTCCAGAGGAAGCGCCTTAAACCCAGCCCTCATATGACGAACCTGCCAGTGCTTGTATGTTTCTTGGCCTCTCAACCCTTTCCGAACCTTCGCATGCTATGACATTCATAATTTCCTGGCCATACAACTCTCTCAAAAACAAACCTCTCTTGCTGTCACCATCTAAATAGCATCAAACATATCATAAAATGCAGAAAAAGATCAAAAAGTGCTGCTCGGAATCTTGTCGCAAAAAAGGGCGAATTGTAGGAGCCACTACGTACAGTATGAACAAAAATATCTGGTTTTAATTTGCCGAATTAGATTCAACACAGCATCCCGTGGACAGTTTTCCTAACTGTCTCATCAAGGAGATTGCAAAACCGATCTGAACTACTCACAGCAAACTGTCTCGTTGCTTTGAATCTTGAGATCCTCGAGTTTGATGGATTCCCAATTCTTCGATGCTATGCAATTGAATTCAAAAGGGACATTAAAACGCTCACAAAACTTCTCCAGATGACGACCTGTCTCCTCTAGTTTTTCTGACGGGCGGAAACCAGCCTGTGGAAGCTCTATCCCTGTGATGCGCAATTTACAGGGCCCTCCTGATCGAGAAGAGAGCTTCTGTACGAGGATTGGCCATTGAAAACCAAATCCAAAAGCCAAAATCTATTATATGTAGGTAGTGGCTTTCTCTGCAAATCTCAAAATCATGTAATTTACAAAGCAAATGGATAAATTTATGAAACGGACATGTCGAGATGTGAAGGTGGTAAGCTTTCAAGAGATCGGCTGCTGAGGTCCCTCCTGGCGACAAGACTTGAAAGGAAGTGTTGCATTCGAGGCTCGTTGCCCACCAATCCGGGCCTCTAGCCCATTGGCAAAGTAATGGGCCAGTCTTTGAGAGGCATCCCCAGATGGAGAAGAGTTCTCTCTAATCTGCTTCAACAATTCATTAGCGGTCCTGAAGTCACTAGCTAGAGATGGCTTGTGCACAGAGAATCAGAAGAGTTCTCAAGTCAACAGTATACTCACTTCCCTGCTTCTTGCCACGACCCCTACCTCTATTGAACCGCGCTTGTTCCTTTGTGGTCGTATGTCTTTGCTCAGCTGTGTCTCCACAGATTTATCGCCAGAACACATAGCTCACCATTTTCGTTGCATAGCAACACCTTATCAAGAAATCGGAAAATTCACTCTCCTCTGTATACAAGGCTGTTTGCTTATTGGCCCTGCCTTCATCAAAGCATCCTTGTCCTCTCGTGATTTTTGAATCCCTTGAATCCATCAGTTGAGCGCCTCATGTTGATCTCCTCATTGATGTGCATTCTTGGGGTTCCTTTCTCTGTTTCATGAAGTGTTTGCTGTCCTCTGGGTTAATTCCTAATTGATTGTTTGTAGGAAGGAATTTGCTGGCCTCTTCTAATCCTTTTCTTTGGAACTGAAGCATAGACTCACTATCAGTGAAAATGCTCTGACAAGAAGCTCGTGCAAAGATTCCTTCAGACCCATCAGCATAATTTGTGATGCTGCTTGAAGAATTGACAACAACCGTGAACTGAATCCGCATTGACCGGAAGTCCAGTTCAGAATTTTCCTGCACAGCATGGCCATGTTCTTTGATCGTGGAAGAATATTAGCATCAGCTGAGTCGCTAGAGCTAACAGTAACGCTTGTAGCCAGGGCTTCCACGAGCACTGCCACTTCCAGAAAGGTTGCTATATGTGCTCGATATTATGGCTTAAAAACACGCTGTGAGGGGCTCTGATCAGACACCTCTGAATGCTGACCAAGGGCATCGTACAGTGACTTTTCAGCATTCTGCAGAGCAACCTGATCAGAAAATTCCCACGGTTGCTCCTCCATGTTCTCTTCCATAGCATCTGACTTTATGTACTTTAGAACAGGATCCGATGAGTCAGTGTCCCCCTGATGGGGACAGCGAATCCCCCTAAACTCAGGGCACTACTTCGAGCTCATAGATGGTCCAAATGGGCCTCCATCTGAGATCCCGCTTGTCGAGGGAAACATTAAATCTCCAATACCGAGGTCTATAGGTTTTGGAAGGGAGATCATTTGCAGGGTCCACTTTGTTCGAAAGAAAAGAACCATCTGAGGAATTAAGGTCTAGGAAAGGGTCATCCAAAAGGAAACCATCTGTGAGACTCGGGTATTGATCTGGACTAGTTGGAAAGGCAAGGCTATCCATGGGACGATCATCTCCATTGATACTAGCAGAGGAATCAAAGAACGAAGGATCCATGGTCATATATTCTCCTCACTCATACCCTATCAAAGTCCCTACCCTAACATCATATTTTGATGCAAACCACCAGTATATTTGGACCCTAGAACATCGACCAACTAAATTTAAATGATCTCAGCCTGCAATAAAAGAACTCACTCTCCAATCTTGTTCTTTTTCTCTTCGTTTGCTCAAACAAACTTCAATTTAAAGTCGAAGAATCCAAGAACAGACTCACTTGCAGGAGAAAAGCGGAGCACTTCAAAGGCAAAGGACCACGCAGGAAGTAAACATCGAAATGCTTCTCCAAAGCAAATGAAAAGAAAAGGCACGGAACCCGACTTTTCATCTACAAGATAGAAAAGGACAAACAGAGGTTGGATCTGCATACCGCAAATGTGAAAGTGGGTTTGGAAGCTGAATAAAGACCCATCTGATGACAAGTTCCTTCGATGCGACTTTTGTACGAGGGAATCAGCTGACTAATGATTCCGTTAAGGTCGGAATACTCCGCGAAGCAAACGAGCTGGAATACTGGACTTCGACTTGATACCCGTAAAGAGAATGGTGCAGGAAGAACTGGGTCGGACAGTAAGGCGGGCTCGGATGGTCTCCACCCGCGCGTCTTCCGCTTCGGTGCCTGACCTTCGATCGGTGGAACGATCGGTCAACCCTGCTGATGGTGATGCGTCATGTTTTTCTTTTTTTGGTTCGAAAAAAAATGCGTTATTTATTTTTATTTTTTTAGTCGTGAAAAGATGCGTTACGTTTGCCAGCCAGTACATGACGGCCGCTGCGGAACAAAAATGTAGAAACAAAGAGACAGAAGACTCCCGGAAAAAACCACTACAAATTCTCAAATCAGGACCACTGTGTACAGGATAATACCCGTGCCATTAAAAATTCCAAATAACGCAAGCATTAATATTGTCGTGATGTGAACCACCGGTGTTCGCTTCTACGCCACCCTTCCATGGAAAGGGGAGGTGAGGCTCAAATCCCTACCTTCTCGGATGGGGTGGTGACGAGCAGTTTCAAGAAATGGCTGACTCCCACGCCCGCAAGAGCGAACGGAAAAGTTCCGAGAGAGAGTGTAAGAATAGGAATAGAATAGACAGATGACCAAAAAAAAAAATTTGTCGTGGATGTGAATGCAGAAGCTAGCCCGTATCTTGAAATTTATGTCACTTCAAAATTATTCGAGAAAATAAACGACGAACAATAAAGGAATTACACAGTTCGGTATCAAGTGTCAATATCACGGGCACAATTAGCAGCAAATAATCTACCATAATTGAGAATCAAAATTTACAATCGTTCGCAAGTTCAAATGCTTCCCCACATCTAAATTATATCCAAACTGAAGGCATTCACAAATAAATATCATATATTTGGATCTCTTCTCATGCATTTTTGGCTTCTTTTCCTTTCTAAGCATGTCTTGTTTGGGTGTGTTTGACTCGTCTCCTAAGGAAGACCCTTCACCGTAGTTGTGATCAATCATTGATCGGGCCCCGATTCCACTCCGATATGCTTCCAAGGTGGAGTGAAATCGAGAACCGACTAGGAGGACCGATTCCTAAAATTGAGAATCGTCCTAAGACCTGGGTCTATAGAACATAACACTATTTTTTTTCATGACCCACAAAATAAATTTAGAGCTCAAGACAAATCTTTTGCTTCCATATGAATATCTTATTTTTCAATTACGGGCTTCTTTTTCCTCAAAAACAATAAACTAAATCCATTGTACAAGAATCAGACTGGCCAATAGGGAACCAAACCAACACTCGGGAACCGGACCCAATCAATCGATTCGGTCCTCGGGAAGGTAATTCCCATTCGAACGATCCGTTTTGTACATCCCTACCTCACCGTGTGACTCTTTCATCGCACGAAATATCCCGTGACGGCCACATGGTGAGAGAGAGGCGACGTGAGGGCACTGGGGCTTAGTGCTTAGCCAAAAGAAAACCCATATATTTTACTTTGTTTTCTTTTCCTTTAATTTCTAATTTCTCCCGGCCCCGCGTTGCTTCGTCTTTTCCACGCCCACTTCCCGGTCAAATGTTCAAACTTGGACAAGAGAAGCACCCAGTGCATAATTTTAGCTGAATCTTGGACATTTATCCAATGAAGTCGGTTCCCTAAAAATCTCAAATTTGAAATATATTTCAACAAATACCAATAGCCTTGATCGCGTCTAATACTAACAAAATTTTTTTTACGTGGCTGGCTACATAAACAGTGAAAAGCAAATGAGATTAATATGGGAAGAAATACAACTCAAGTGTCAAAACTTGGCACGAAGGGACACTTAAGTGCAAAGTTAGGAAAGTGGCACTTAAGTGCCACTTCCGACGAATCTCGTTTGAAATTTTACGTGTCAATTTTTTATTATTTTTCTCGCTTAAGTGGCTCGCCAGAGTTGACTCAACAAAGAATTGCAAAAACGACGTCGCTTTGGCGTGGATTTGAATTTTAATATAAAAATTAATTAAATTAAATTATAAAAAAATTAAATGAATAAATTTAAAAAAAAAAAAATGGGGGAAAAAGGGAAAAAAGGAAGAAGGCAACCGAGGGCTAAGCCATCGCCGCCACCGCCGAAAGGCTAGCAACGATGGGGGAGGGTCGACCGGGGTCACCGAGCCCCGGCCGAGAGCCGACAACCCCCCAACCGGCGGTGAGTGCCCGCAAGCCCTTGCCCTCACCACAGCGGCGGCCCTTGGCCGGGATCGGTGAGGGTCGCCAATCATCGCGGTGCGGGGGAGGGCCATGACCTCGCCCAAATCCCAGGCGAGGCTTGCGGGCCCTCACCGCCGGTCACCAACCCTGGGTCGTGGCTCGCGACCCCAACCGACCCTCCTCCCATCGTCACTTTGTTAAATATGTCTTGAGTTTGAGTTCAATGAAAATCCAAATATTCCAAATCGGATATGTTAAGGATGATCGAAATTGAGCAAAGAAGATCCAAGATCAACTTCCCAAAGTTTGAATCGGTGTTGGAGAATTTGGCCACTGAAATAGGAAAGTCCAACTTTCACTTGGATTTGATTTTGTTTAAAACATACAGAGATATGTTTTGGATAAAATCGTTTAAGATAGGAAACATAATCCTATGAGAAGTTGGCAAAAGAATAAGGGTCTCACTTTTATATATATAGACTTTATGGTCGTGGATGGAATAGAGTTTATCATGAAGAAGTATTCTTGAAGCGCCGTCTAGTCGTCGAGTGCTTGGGAGGGATTTTCTTTGTCATTCTTGAAGTACATCCAAGAAAGATTAGTGTTTGTAGCCGATTAAATCTTGAGGTAAAGATTTGTGTGTAATTCCTTCGTGAGATTGAGAGATTATTTCTTAAGGAATTCCGAGGCTAAACACTACGTGCATTGTTAGGTGTAATTGAGGCTTGGGAAACACCGAGAGAGTGTTTGAGTGACTTGAGTGTGTAATTTACTTATATCGCTTGATCTATAGTGAAATTCATTGCTGTTCTTCCCATAGACGTAGGTCTTTATGACTCGAACCACGTAAATCGGGTGTCTGATTTATTTTCTTCTTCTGTCTATATTATTGTTCAATCGCTCGCCTTTTTCGCAACAAGTGGTATCGAGAACCAGACTTGGCTAAGTTGAAGTGAATTGATGGCGACTAAAGAAGTAAAAGTGAGAATCGACAGATTTGATGGGAAGAATTTTAGTTTCTGGAATATGCAAATTGAAGATTATCTTTACCAGATGAAACTACACTTGCCCTTATCTAGGGAGAAACTAGAGATGATGAAGCAAGTTGATTGGGATTTGCTAGATAGACGAGCTATGGGTGTTTTTCGGCTGACGTTGGCTCGTAACGTCACATTTAACATTTTGAAGGAAAAGACCACTGCTGATTTGATGCAAGCCCTGTCGAATATGTATGAGAAGCCCTCTACGATCAACAAGGTCTATTTGATGCGACGTCTATTTAATTTGAAAATGAGCGAAGGTGCGTCAGTTGCATATCATATCAATGAATTCAATGTGATTGTTAGTCAATTGAGTTCAGTTGAGATTGACTTTGAAGATGAGGTACGTGCTTTGATTCTGTTATCCTCATTGCCTAATAGTTGGAATACTATTTTTTATCACTGTTAGTAATTCCTCTCGGGTCAACAAGATTGACATTTGATGGGGTTCGAGATTTGATTCGAGCGAGGATATTCATAAAAGAGAATCTGGTGAACATGTCTCTCGTTGCTTTAATAGGTGAAAATAGAGGAAGTTCTAGAACACATGTGGGTAAGAGTAGTACTAATATGAACAGACGTAGTCAATCTAGGGTTACTGATGTTGTCTGTTGGAGCTATGGCAAGAGAGAGCATCTTAGAAGGGATTGCCTTAAGCTGAAGAATGAGAAGGGTAAGGAAATTACAGTTAATTCCGCAGATAATGTTGCAGCTGTAGCAGATAATGTTGATTATGTCTTATCTGTCACTAATGATTTATTGTTTGATGGATGGATTATGGATTCCGGTTGTTCTTTTCATGTCACACCAAATAGAAACTGGTTTTCACTTATCAGTGCACGGGTAGTGGTAAAGTCCAATTAGGGAACAACACTGAGTGCGATGTTGTAGGTGTTGGTGGTGTTAAAATCAAAATGCATGATAGCATTGTGAGGACATTGACTGGAGTAAGACACATTTCAGAATTAAAAAAAGAACTTAATTTCCTTGGGTGTCCTAGATTCAGCTGGTTGCGAGGTATTCTTCAAAATGTGGAGTTCTAAAGGTTGTTCGAGGTGCCCGGGTGATAATGAAAGGAATTAAGCACGAGAGGCCTGTATAAAGTTTAAGGTGAGCGTGACAAATTTCGCTGCGAAGACGTTGGATGCATCTATTCGAGAGTCTATTGACTACTCGAGGAAGACTTCAGTGTTTGTGCCAATGCACAAGTTTGATGCTGATGTCGGGATTACGCAATCAAGAGCTTTGATTGAGACGGAGACCGGTAAGTCGATCAAGCATGTGCATCGACAATAGCATGGAGTTCCGCTTGAGGTGGCAAATAAATTCTGCATGAAAGAGGACATAGTGAAACACCGCACTAGTGTCGGTAAATCACAACAATTTGCAAAATTGATGAGCGAGAATATTACTAGAGATGGCCTGAAAAATTATCTTTAGTGCTGGTATTGTTAGGAGAATCCTAGCTGATGTGCTTAATACGGTAAGCTACCTGGTGAATAGATCCCCATCAACTGCTATTGAATGACGGACTCTTGAAGAAGTGTGGTCAGGTAACGTTGCTGGTTATTCTATTATTAGAATGTGTGGTTGCCCATGTTATTTTCGAGTGAGTGATGGTAAGCTCGATGGGAGGGCAATATGCATATTCCATGGCTATGCACAAGGTAAGCGGGGCAATTGGTTGTGGTGCCTAGTTATAAATTCACTTGTTAACAGCAGAGAAGTTACTCTTGATGAGTCTCAAGTACTTCTGGCCATGAGTGTTTGTGGCGTTGTTAATACGGATCCGGACAATGTTTAGCTTGAGGTGGAGTTGCGACCAAAAACTCCTCAGGTAGCAAGTATGGGTACTAGCAAAGTAATCGACACATATGGTGCTTGTCGCGACCTAATTTTTTGAGTTCACCACCTAAACTAGGTTAATGGACTGCTAAGGTTTATAGCTTAGCTCGGGCTCTCCCAAGCCCATACCAAATCGCGACTTAAAATTTTAACATGCAAAAGATTATTTTCTAGGAGTCGCCACTAATCTGTTTTTGGTAGGTTGATTAGATACCTAAGCAAAATAATGAGAGAATTATTTTACTCCTACGAACTAGAGACTAAGGGTATGGGGACTTGGTTACACTAGACTATCCTAGTACCCTTTCGGTACCATTTCTTTTTAATTTTCAAAAAGTTTTGCAGGCAGTTTGATTTGATTTTAATTCATTTTCCTAACGTGTGAGGCGATCATGCGAGTGCACAAACCACCAATTCAACACCCGAGAAAGCGAATAAAATAATGCAGGACTTACCTTAAAAGCAACGAAAGCAACTGCGTTGTTAGGTCGAATTCATATAGATAATCTTAGTTATGATTTCTAATTAACACGCAATTTCAATTTTTTGTTTTCACTTTATTTAATGAAAATCATGACTTATGCAGTGCAATGACGTACAAAATTATCTCAACTAAAATGACATGTAACATGCAATTTATTATGCGAGCTATATGTCATGCGACATTTATTAAATGACTTAGTCTAATGATGAGAAAGTTTTAATCAAATGAACCTAAAAACTAAATGACGTGCATTTGATATTTCTATTTTTTAAAAATGCAATCTATCTTAAAAATTAAAACTAACTTATGCAAAGACAAATTTTGTATTTTCTTTCATGAAATTCGAATGCAAAAATGATATTGCTAAATTAAAATTCTATCTAATTTAAACTAAGGATTAAGTCATATTAAATCCTAATTTAAACTAAGATATTATCTTAATCTAAAATGCAATTTATTTAAAAATATGATCTAAATGAAACATGCAATTTTATCTAATATGTAATGACGTGCAGAAAATGCCCTATGCATGATATTTTTTATTTTTTATTTTTTATAAAATTCGAAATTTAAAATTGCCAAATAATTAAACGCAACTAACATCCTAAATGAATAAAATCTATATTCTAGATATGCAAAATAACAAGAAATATTCTAAAACAAATTGAATCCTAATTCAAATATCTTTTTTATTTTTCTTAGTGATTTTCCAAAACAAGCGATTATCAACTAAACCTTAAATCTAAACAAAAAGGATATTCAAAAAATAAAGGATTAAAATAAACGAAAAAATAACATGTTATCTCACAGGTCAAATTAACGACACGTTAACCCCGAACATCACGACAAGAAATCAAAATAATTAAAAATCGATCCGAAATCTTACGGATCAAATTAATAATTATATTAATTCAACAATTAATATACTATATACAAATCCCACGAGTTAATACAATTAAAAAAATGACCCGACATCTTACGGGTCAAATTAATAATTACAATAAATCTTAGGGACAACTCTTATGGATAATGCCTATAATAAACAATTACCAATATTCCAATTGGTACAATAATAGCAAAACTTAAAAAGGTAAATAAAATAAATGACAGTTAAAAGTAAATAGAATAAATGAAAGATAAAAGTAAAAAGTAAATAAACAACCTAAGGAAAAAAAGGGCAGCAGATCGTCGGTCCGGCGAGGGTGTTGGTGGGCATATGGCTGGTTCTTGATTTGACCATTCACTAGTCTCCTCCGAGAACTTTTTGAGTGGACACCCCCCTTCTCTTGTCGTCTCTCTCTTGTCAATTATGGTAGAATATGGAATTGTGTGGCCTTTTGTTCGGCATTGAATTGCCTGTGACCACAACATCATAACAAAACAAAGTAAATACCGAAAATATGGGGTGAACAACTTTAATAGGGAGAGAAACAACCTGGTTTTATCACGGTGAAATCACCGGATGGCATCGCCGCTTAGGTACGTTGGCCACTTCGATGTCTCGCCGCTGGAATTATCGTCGAGATGTAGGAGTTTAATCTAGGCAAGAAACAAAAATAAAATCACCTTAGTTCGAATAGCAAATTGGAATTGCACACAATCAAACTTAAAAAAAAAAAAAAAAAAAAGGAAGCTCGACTTAGCTTTATGCTTGTCGTCAATATCCATGACGCATGATGAATGTGGGACGTCGTCAAAAGGACTGCACCATCCTATAGACCAATCGGAGAATTCTTGAGATCGTCAACTCCCTAAAGAAAATTGAACTCAAAAGAAACCAAGGAGAAAACCTTCCTCACTTTTGCTCTGAATTTTTTCGAAAATCGCCTCCTCTTGTCATGAAAATGAGCCTCTTTTATAGTGATTCGAAACGGTCTCTTAACATGGCATTTCCCGAGTTGCCATTTCTTGTCACATAAAATCAAATCTGTATGATTTGGTAATCAGCTCAATTCTTGCCCATTTTTCACTTGATTTAAAAATTGTTGCTGCATTTACAAAATCCGGACATCCATCGAATTCCATATTTCCTTGCATAATTCAATCAAATCATTTCCCCCATTTTCATTTTTTTTCTTTTTATTTGTTCAAAATGCAATTTTATTTTTACAAAATTAGGTGTCAACAATGCTTATAGCGAGGTGGAGCCTATAAAGTCAATGGTTGTCAGAATCGCCGATATTGACAAGGTATGTATTCGACCTCCTAACAGATATGGATGCAACAATGATTTTGCTTTATCTACGATTAAAGAGGTTGTGTCGAAAAATTCTTTGAGAGCAGTTAAAGGTGCATGTGGGGTTGTTATTCTAATGAGGTCCTTGGTTATGGCGAAGTTCAAGCAACACTTGGACTTGGATAATATCTGTGGCGGTTGAGTCCATCGAGGGCTATGGAAGAGTAGCAGCAGAGTTTGAATTTTTGCGAAGCGATTGCAACTTGGCTCAAACGTCGAGCCATGGTGGAGATTGTTAAATATGTCTCGAGTTTGAGACCAATGTGAAATTCCGAATATTCCGAATTGGATATGTTACGGACGTTCGAAATTGAGCAAAGAAGATCCGAAGATCAACTTCCCAAAGTTTGAATTTGTGCTGGAGAATATGGCCGCTGAAATAGGAAAGTCCAACTTTCACTTGGATTTGGATTTTGTTTAAAACATACAGAGATATGTTTTGGATAAAATCATTTAAAATAAGAAATAGAATCCTATGAGAAGTTGGCAAAAGAATAAGGGTCTCACTTTTATATATATAGACTTGTGGTCGTGGATGGAATAGGGTTGATCATGAAGAAGTGTTCTTGAAGTGCCGTCTAGTCGTCGAGTGCTTGGGAGGGATTTTCTTTGTCGTTCTTAAATTACATCCAAGAAATATTAGTGTTTGTAGCCGATTAAATCTTGAGGTAAGATTTGCATATAATTCCTTCGTGAGATTGAGAGATTATTTCTTAAGGAATTCCGAGGCTAAACATTGCACGCGTTGTTGGGTGTAATTGAGACTTGGGAAACACCAAGAGAGTGTTTGAGTGACTTGAGAGTGTAATCTCCTTGTATCGCTTGATCTATAGTAAAATTCGCTACTGCTCTTCCCATGGACGTAGGTCTTTACGACTAAACCACGTAAATCTGGTGTCTGATTTATTTTCTTATTCTGTCTATATTATTGTTTGATTGCTCGCCTTTTCGCAACAAAGTCACTAGTCCTTCCCGGCGGCGGCAGCAAAGGCTTAGCCCTCAGCCACCTTTCTTGGTTTTTTTTATTAAAAAAGATATTTGTATTTTTAATTTTATTTTATTAATTTTTTACCACGTCACCAACAAAACGACGTCGTTTTGCATTTGTCTAGCCACGTCGGTGTGCAAAACGATGCCATTTTGCACTTACTTCACCGGAAAATCGCCACGTCAGCATTTTTGGCTAGATTTTCTTGCCAATGGCACTTAAGTGATTCATTTTGCTCCGATTTTAGTACTTAAATGTCACTTTCCTAACTTTTAGCACTTAAGTGTCCCTCGGTACCAAGTTTTGGCAACACACTCCATTAATATGGCTCTAACACGACTTTAGTAAAGAAAAAATGACGTCGACTTTTAGCAAGGAATTTCCTTTATTTTTACCCTTTCGCAAAAAGAAGAATATTCAAAAATTGATGGTTTCTTGTGTTTTTTGTATTTTCCATTGATGTCTGTATGAGTGAGTGAACTCAAATAATCCATCCTCGATCAGCTTAAGGATTCATTCTTCGACCCATAGACGCTCCTATTCAAGTGGAATTCGAGCTTGAGTGCGTCCAATTGTTGTAATTGGTTTGGCGTCTCAAGTGACCTCAATTTAGGCTCCTATCCAAGTGGAATTCGAGCTTGAGTGCGTCTAATTGTTGTAATTGGTTTGGTGTCTCAAGTGACCTCAATTCCTAAACTTTCATCTCTCAACATCACCACTGTCACTTTTGTTTCTAGGCCACATTAAATTATTTCCCAACAAAACGTTGTTTCTCACTACGACCTTCTATTGTGGATACTCTTAACAAAAGTTTTGAAAGAAATTGTGATTAAGCATATTGTCATGATTACTGATGTCATAATTAGCATAATTTGGGATTTCTCAAATTATATTTCCAACTTTCTTAATTAGATGAATTTGGGTTTTTTTCTTTTAAAAGCGGATGTAGATATCAATTTCTACTTTTAACATGGTCAAAACCTATATCACAAAACCAGAGACCTAGCATTACTAGTTAAAAGCTTAGCAAGAGGTTTCTTCAAGGGCTAGAAATCCCAAGTGTCAAAACTTCTAAAATGTACACTTAAGTGTCGAAATCAGAGAAGAAATGAACGTTCCTATTTCTATTTTTCCTTTTTTTTGTTCTTTTGTTCCCCGAAATAGAAAAAAAAAATATAAATCCGTTTGGTAACGCAATTAAGGCTTCGCATGGTAACATTTCTCTTCCTATGTTTTTTTTTTTTTACTCTCAAGAATAGAAAAAGAACATAAATCCGTTTGGTAACGTAACGTAGTTAATTTTTCTATTCCTCGGAATTGAAAAGTGGCCAAGGAACAGATTTGAAATAGAAACAAAAAGTAGAAAAATATAATTTCTTCTTTTTGGGAACAATTTTAAAAATAAGTCAATTTCTTTCTTTTATTTATGTTTCTTTTCTTCTTCTTCATCGCTGACCCTCGCCCCTTGCCCCCCGCCGCCCCTACCGCCACCCGACGCCGCTACCCGCCGCCATTCGCCCCGTCGGGCTACCCCCAGCCGCAACCCGCCACCCCCAAAAGGAGGAAGAAGAAGGGAGGGAAAAGAGAAAAAGAATCTCAAAAAATTAAAAGAAATTCTATGTCACAAAAACTTGTGAGTTGTACCAAACGCATTCCTATTCTTTTTCTATTCTGATAATAGAAATTTTGTACAGTTACCAAATGCGTTATTTTACTTATGAACTATTCTAGAGAGTAGAAATAGAAAAGAATTATTTCTGAAAAAAAAAAAAAAAAAAAAAGAATTGTTCCCGGGAAGAGAAATGCTACCCAACGTATCCTAATATCCACCATGCAAAATTTTGACACCTGGAGTATACTTTGTCAAACTTCTCCTAAGCTTAACTTCGACGGTAGCTCATCAGCAGAACCATGCAATTCTATCAGCGTTGTCAAGATTTTTACTCATCCACACCATAAACCCAGAAAATCATGACCATTTATTTAGTAAATTTAAATTACACACATGTTGATTTTATTACATCAATTATTAAGAAAAAAAAATTCATCAAGCGAGACAAAACAAAATAAATTAATATAATTGAATAGTATTTTACGACATTAGTGGAAAGAAAAGACATGGCAATCAGTGTCTCATACTTTTACATCGAAAGCCATGATCCCAAAATTGTGTAGTTATTGAAACTATGCGATGTCGATTCATTACATTAATATTTCTGTTTATTTTGTTGAGAAATTGATTAGAAAATAAATCTTAGATTTTGATCAATCTCAAACCCCCCTCCCCGGTGGGAAAAAAAAATCTATCAATCGTTGGTATAAATGAAACAATTTATTGACAAACTGAATTGCATGATATTTCCATTATATCTACACTAACTAGTTTAATCAAATACTTGATCTCCCTCGTATATAAACCAGCAATTGACCCATACAAACGGAGATACAAATACAATGCCAGAATGCCAGAAAGGATCCAGAAGTTCAATTGCCCTTGCGAAGACAGAAACAACTTTGGCATGAGCATAATTTGACTGCATCACATGTGGAAACATCATCCTCCATCAGCCCCACCTTGGATACTCAATTTTTCAAAGAGTTAAACAGCTTTCAGTACCAAAGGATACTAGTAAACAATAGAGCCATCGAGCGAACAGCACAGACCGTACATGATAATCCTGCACCCACACCCACTATTAGCTTCGAGCTGCCTTGTTACTCGCAGAATTTGTGAGATACAGGATAGACAAATCACGACACATCATCGGTAAAATTCGCAACGCGGTGTGACGTAGAAGCTGCAAATTGTATCCTCCTATCTCAAGGGTTGATAAACGGTAAGAAATCATTGCAGATTCAAAATTGTTTGCAATTAAAAATGTACATGCACAAACAGAAAGAGTGGGAGATCAGTAGAGTCTGAGCGACTCTAATAAAATGCCTAGACCTGTCAACCAGGGAAGAATCCCTGCAATGAACGGATCATGACGGAAAATATTCCTTTCGGAGCCATCCTAAGTGGGCACCCAACAGGAGGAACAATAAATAATCCGACCTCTCCAACCTTGCAGCATCCAGTTGCCATCTTCATCAAGCGCAAAATCCTTGTGGTAACATGCTTTCATCTTACTCCTGAACAACTTCATGAGCTCTTGGTCCAGAGGAAGCACCTTAAACCCAGCCCTCATATGACGAACCTGCCACTGCTTGTATGTTTCTGGCCTCTCAACCCTTTCCGAACCTTCGCATGCTATGACATTCATAATTTCCTGGCCATACAACTCTCTCTCAAAAACAAACCTCTCTTTGCTGTCACCATCTAAAACAGCATCAAACATATCATAAAATGCAGAAAGCTCAAAAAGTGCTGCTCGGAATCTTGCCGCAAAGAAGGGCGAATTGTAGGAGCCGCTACGTACAGTATGAACAAAAATATCCGGTTTAATTTGCCGAATTAGATTCAACACAGCATCCCGTGGACAGTTTTCCCCAACTGTCTCATCAAGGAGATTGCAAAACCGATCTGAACTACTCACAGCAACTGTCTCGTTGCTTTGAATCTTGAGATCCTCGAGTTTGATGGATTCCCAATTCTTCGATGCTATGCAATTGAATTCAAAAGGGACATTAAAACGCTCACAAAACTTCCCCAAATGACGACCTGTCTCCTCTAGTTTTTCTGACGGGCGGAAACCAGCCTGTGGAAGCTCTATCCCTGTGATGCGCAATTTACAGGGCCCTCCTGATCGAGAAGAGAGCTTCTGTACGAGGATTGGCCATTGAAAACCAAATCCAATGCCAAAATCTATTATATGTAAGGTAGTGGCTTTCTCTGCAAATCTCAAAATCATGTAATTTGCAAAGCAAATGGATAACTTATGCAACGGACATGTCGAGATGTGAAGGTGGTAAGCTTTCAAGAGATCGGCTGCTGAGGTCCTCCTGGCGACAAGACTTGAAATGAAGTGTTGCGTTCGAGGCTCGTTGCCCACCAATCGGGCCTCTAGCCCATTGGCAAAGTAATGGGCCAGTCTTTGAGAGGCATCCCCAGATGGAGATGAGTTCTCTCTAATCTGCTTCAACAATTCATTAGCGGTCCTGAAGTCACTAGTAGAGATGGCTTGTGCACAGAGAATCAGAAGAGTTCTCAAGTCAACAGTATACTCACTTCCCCGCTTCTTGCCACGACCCCTACCTCTATTGGAACCGCGCTTGTTCCTTTGTGGTCGTATGTCTTTGCTCAGCTGTGTCTCCACAGATTTATCGCCAGAACACATAGCCTCACCATTTTCGCTGCATAGCAACACCTTATCGAACAAATCGGAAAATTCACTCTCCTCTGTATACGAGGCTGTTTGCTTATTGGCCCTGCCTTCTTCAAAAGCGTCCTCGTCCCTCTCGTGATTTTTGAATCCCTTGAATCCATCAGTTGAGCGCCTCATGTTGATCTCCTCATTGATGCGCATTCTTGGGGTTCCTTTCTCTGTTTCGGATGGCGGTTTGCTGTCCTCTAGGTTAATTCCTAATTGATTGTTTGTAGGAAGGAATTTGCTGGCCTCCTCTAATCCTTTCTTGAACTGAAGCATAGACTCACTATCAGTGAAAATGCTCTTGACAAGAAGCTCGTGCAAAAATTCCTCAGACCCATCATCATAGTTTGTGATGCTGCTTGAAGAATTGGACAACAACCGTGAACTGGAATCCACGTTCGACCGGAAGTCCGGGTCAGAATTTTCCTGCACAGCATGGCCATGTTCTTCGATCGTGTAAAGAATATTAGCAGCAGCTGAGTCGCTAGAGCTAACAGTAACGCTTGTAGCATTGTGGCTTCCACGAGCACTGCTACTTCCAGAAAGTTTGCTATTTGGGCTCTCGATATTATGGCTTAAAACACGCTGTGAGGGGCTCTGATCAGACACCTCTGAATGCTGACCAAGGGCATCGCACAATGACTTTTCAGCATTCTGCAGAGCAACCTGATCAGCAAATTCCCACGGTTGCTCCTCCATGTTCTCTTCCATAAGCATCTGACTTATGTACTTTAGAACAGGATCCGATGAGTCAGTGTCCCCCGATGGGGAGATCCTGCGTGCCGAGGGAAACACTAAATCTCCAATACCGAGGTCTACAGATTTCGAAGGGAGATCATTCGCAGGGTCTACTTCATTCGAAAGAAAAGCACTATCTGAGGATTTAAGGTCAAGGAAAGGGTCATCCAAAAAGAAACCATCTGCGAGACCCGAGTATCGATCTGGGCTAGGTGAAAAGGCATGGCTACCTATGGGACGATCATCTCCATTGATACGAGCAGAGGAATCAAAGAACAAAGGATCCATGGTCATATATTCTGCTCACTTACACGGTTACACCCTATCAAAGTCCCTACCCTAACATCATGTTTTGATGCAAACCACCAGTATATTTGGACTCCCAGAACATCGACCGACTAATTTGAAATGCTCTCCACCTGCAACAAAAGAACTCGCTCTCCAATCATCTTCTTCTTTTTCTCTTCGTTTGCTCAAACGACTTCGATTTGAAGTCAAAGAATCCAAGAACAGATGGATCACTTGCCGGGAGAATAGCGGAGCACTTCAAAGGCAAAGGACCACGCGGGAAGTAAACATCGAAATGCTCCTCCAAAGCAAATGAAAAGAAAAGGCACGGAACCCGATTTTTCATCTACAAGACAGAAAAGGAAAAACAGAGGTTGTATCTGCATACCACAAATGTGAAAGTGGGTTTGGAAGCTGAATAAAGACCCATCTGATGACAAGTTCCTTCGATGCGATTCTTGTAAGAGTGAATCAGCTGACTAATGAATGCGTGAAGGTCGGAATACTCCACGATGTAGACGAGCTGGAACACTCGACTTCGACTGGATATCCGTAAAATGAATGGTGTAGGAAGAACTGGGTCGGACAATAAGGCGCGCCCGGATGGTCTCCATCTGCGCGTCTTCCGCTTCGCGTACGGTGGACGTGACCTTCGATCGGCGCAACAATCGGTCAACCATGGGTCCCGCTTTCGACCCATGGATGCCCCTCTCTAATTGGAATTCGAGCTCTAGTGTGTCCAATTGTTGTGATTGGTCTAGCGTCTCAGTGACCTTAATTCCTAAGCTTTCATCCCTCAACATCACGGTGAATGGGGGGGCCGGGGAGATGAAAAACTAATTTTTGCTCAAAATCAACTTTAGCTACCAAAACGATGTCATTTTTGTTTCCTAGCCACATCAAATTATTTTCCAGTAAACCGCTGTTTTTCACTACAACCTTTCGTTGTCAGTAATACAATAGCAGTTTTGAAAGGAATTGTGATTGAGTATGTTGTCATGAATCCTAATGTCATAATTAGTATAATTTGGAATTTTTAATGTTATTTTTCCATCTTTCAAATTAGATGAATTTGGGGATTTTTTTTTATTTTTTTTTGTCCTTAAAAGCAAATGTGGATATCAGTTTCTACTTTTAATATGGTCAAAATCTGCATCACGAAAATGGGACCTAGCATCACTGGTTAAAGGCCTAGCTAGAGGCTTCTCCTAAGCTTAACTTCGACGGCACCGCATGGGGAAAAACTATGCAATTCCATCAGCATTGTCAAGATTTTTGCACTCCGCACCATAAATCCCTAGAAAATCATGACCATATATTTAGTAAATTTAAATTTTATTACATAGAATATTAAGAAAACTTTTCATCAAGCAATACAAAACAAAATTAATTAATGTAATTGAATAGCATTCTACGATATTTGACAACATCAATAGAAAGAAAAAAATATAACAGTCGATGTCTCATTCTCATACATCAATACCATGATTCCAAAACTGTGTAGCTATTGAAACTATGCGATATTGATCGACTGCATAAATATTTATGTTTGTTTTATTGAGAAATATATTGGAAAATGAATCTTAGATTTTGGATGAAAAGAAACTATTTATGTTTATTCACACATGTTGATTTTATTACATTGATTATTAAGAACAACTTTTCATCAAGTAGGACAAAACAAAATAAATTAATGTAATTGAATAGCATTCTATGATGTTTAACAACATTAGTAGGAAGAAAAAAATATAGTGGTTAGTGTCTCATTCTCTTAAATCTATGGCCACGATTCCAAAACTATGTAGCTATCGGAATTATGCAATGTTGATTCATAAATATTTGTGTTAATTTTATTGAGAAATGGATTGGAAAATGAATCTTAGATTTTGGAGGAAAAGAAACTATTTATGTTTATTCACATGTGTTGATTTTATTACATCGATTCAAGCAAGACAAAACAGAATAAATTAACAAAATCGAGTAGCACTTTGCAATATTTAACAACATTAGTAGGAAGGGAAAAAAACATAGCAGTGAGTGTCTCATTCTTCTACATCCATGGCCATGATTCCAAACTGTGCGATATTGATTCACTACATAAATATTTCTATTTATTTTAATGAGAAATAGATTGGAAAATGAATCTTAGATTTTGGAGGAAAAGAAACTACTTCTATTTATTCACACATGTTGATTTTACTATATCAATTATTAAGAAAAACTTCTCATCAAGCCAAAACAAATTAATATAATTGAATAGCATTCTATGATATTTAATAAGAGAAAAAATCATGGCAATCGGTATCTCATTCTTTTACATCAATGGCTGTGATTCCAAAACTATGTAGCAATTGAAACTATGCGATATCAATTCATTGCATAAATATTTCTGTTTATTTTATTGAGAAATAGATTGGAAAATGAGTCTTGGATTTCGAAGGAAAAGAAACCATTAAGTGCTTATTAATGTGGGAGCTCACTGTCGCAAGGAACTGGCAACATGTGGGCACACCCACTAAGATATTTGTTCATTAAACTTTAGGATTAGCTGTCACCTCCCAATGCATGGTTATGCTTAATAAAATGCAGAAAAGCTAGTACTTTTGCAGATCAAATCAACCTCATCCCCCTCCCCCCCTCTATCAGACAGCGGTGTAAATGAAACAATTTATTGACAGACTGGATTGCATGGGAATTCCATTATATCTACAATAACTAGTTTAATCACATACTTGATCTCCCTTGTATATAAACCAGCAATTGACCCATACAAAACAGAGATACAAAAACAATGCCAGAAGTTCAATTGCCCTTGAGTTATGCCAGAAGTTCAATTGCCCTTGAGTTCGCTTGAAGACAGAAACAACTTTGGCATGAGAACAATTGGACTGCATCACATGTGGAAACATCATCCTTTATGAGCCCCACCTTGGGTACTCAAGTTCTCAAAAAGCTAAACAGCTTACGGTACGATAGGATACTAGTAAACAACAGAGCCATCAAGCGAACAGCACAGACCGTACATGATAATACTGCACCCACATCCATTATCAGCTTCGAGCAGCCTTGTTACTTGCAGAACTTGTGAGATACAGGATAGACAAATCACGACAAACTATCTGCAAAATTCGCAATGTGGTGCGGCATAGAAGCTGTCAATTTTATCTTCCTATCTTGATAAACAGTAAGACAACATTGCAGATTCAAAATTGTTTGCAATTAAAAATATACATGCACAAACAGAAACAGTGGGAAATCAGTAGAGTCTGAGCTACTCTAATAAAATGCCTAGACCTGTCAACCAGGGAAGAATCCCTGCCTGTCAACCAGGGAAGAATCCCTGCAATGAACGGATCATGACAGAAAATATTCCTTTTTGGAGCCATCCTAAGTGGGCACCCAACAGGAGGAACAATAAATAATCCGACCTCTCCAACCTTGCAGCATCCAGTTGCCATCTTCATCAAGCGCAAAATCCTTGTGGTAACATGCTTTCATCTTACTCCTGAACAACTTCATGAGCTCTTGGTCCAGAGGAAGCGCCTTAAACCCAGCCCTCATATGACGAACCTGCCACTGCTTGTATGTTTCTGGCCTCTCAACCCTTTCCGAACCTTCGCATGCTATGACATTCATAATTTCCCGGCCATACATCTCTCTCTCAAAAAAAAACCTCTCTTTGCTGTCACCATCTAAACTAGCATCACAAATATCATAAAATGCAGAAAGATGAAATAGTGCTTCTCGGAATCTTGTCGCAAAAAAGGGTGAATTGTAGGAGCCGCTACGTACAGTATGAACAAAAATATCCGGTTTAATTTGCCGAATTAGATTCAATACAGCATCCCGTGGACAGTTGTCCCCAACTGTCTCATCAAGGAGATTCCTAAACCGATCTAAACTATTCACAGCAACTGTCTCATTGCTTTGAATCTTGAGATCCTCGAGTTTGATGGATTCCCAATTCTTCGATGCTATGCAATTGAATTCAAAAGGGACATTAAAACGCTCACAAAGCTTCTCCAAGTGACGACCTGTCTCCTCTAGTTTTTCTGACGGGCGGAAACCAGCCTGTGGAAGCTCTATCCCTGTGATGCGCAATTTACAGGGCCCTCCTGATCGAGAAGAGAGCTTCTGTACGAGGATTGGCCATTGAAAACCAAATCCAAAGCCAAAATCTATTATATGTAAGGTAGTGGCTTTCTCTGCAAATCTCAAAATCATGTAATTTGCAAAGCAAATGGATAACTTAAGAAACGGACATGTCGAGATGAGAAGGTGGTAAGCTTTCAAGACATTGGCTACTGAGGTCCTCCTGGCGACAAGACTTGAAATGAAGTGTTGCGTTCGAGGCTCGTTGCCCACCAATCGGGCCTCTAGCCCATTGGCAAAGTAATGGGCCAGTCTTTGAGAGGCATCCCCAGATGGAGAAGAGTTCTCTCTAATCTGCTTCAACAATTCATTAGCGGTCCTGAAGTCACTAGTAGAGATGGCTTGTGCACAGAGAATCAGAAGAGTTCTCAAGTCAACAGTATTCTCACTTCCCTGCTTCTTGCCACGACCCCTACCTCTATTGGAACCGCGCTTGTTCCTTTGTGGTCGTCTGTCTTTGCTCAGCTGTGTCTCCACAGATTTATCGCCAGAACACATAGCCTCATCATTTTCGTTGCATAGCAACACCTTATCGAACAAATCGGAAAATTCACTCTCCTCTGTATACAAGGCTGTTTGCTTATTGGCCCTGCCTTCATCAAAAGAGTCCTCGTCCCTCTCGTGATTTTTTAATCCCTTGAATCCATCAGTTGAGCGCCTCATGTTGATCTCCTCATTGATGTGCATTATTGGGGTTCCTTTCTCTGTTTCCGATGGCGGTTTGCTGTCCTCTGGGTTAATTCCTAATTGATTGTTTGTAGGAAGGAATTTGCTGGCCTCCTCTAATCCTTTCTTGAAATGAACCATAGACTCACTATCAGTGAAAATGCTCTTGACAAGAAGATCGTGCAAAGATTCCTCAGACCCATCATCATAATTTGTGATGCTGCTTGAAGAATTGGACAACAACTGTGAACTGGAATCCACGTTCGATGGGAAGTCCAGGTCAGAATTTTCCTGCACAGCATGGCCATGTTCTTCGATTGTGTAAAGAATATTAGCATCAGCTGAGTCGCTAGAGCTAACAGTATCACTTGTAGCATTGTGGCTTCCACGAGCACTGCTACTTCCAGAAAGGTTGCTATTTGGGCTCTCGATATTATTGCCTAAAACACGCTGTGAGGGGCTCTGATCAGACACCTCTGAATGCTGACCAAGGGCATCGTACAATGACTTTTCAGCATTCTGCAGAGCAACCTGATCAGAAAATTCCCACGGTTGCTCCTCCATGTTCTCTTCCATAAGCATCTGACTTATGTACTTTAGAACAGGATCCGATGAGTCAGTGTCCCCGATGGGAACAGCGAATCTCCCCTAAACTCAGGGCACTACTCGAGCTCATAGATGGACCAAATGGGCCTCCATCTGAGATCCCGCTTGTCGAGGGAAACATTAAATCTCCAATACCGAGGTCTATAGGTTTTGAAGGGAGATCATTTGCAGGGTCCACTTTGTTCGAAAGAAAAGAACCATCTGAGGAATTAAGGTCTAGGAAAGGGTCGTCCAAAAAGAAACCATCTGTGAGACTCGGGTATTGATCTGGACTAGTTGGAAAGGCAAGGCTATCCATGGGACGATCATCTCCATTGATACTAGCAGAGGAATCAAAGAACGAAGGATCCATGGTCATATATTCTCCTCACTCATGCCCTATCAAAGTCCCTACCCTAACATCATATTTTGATGCAAACCACCAGTATATTTGGACTCCTAGAACATCGACCAACTAAATTAAATGATCTCAGCCTGCAATAAAAGAACTCACTCTCCAATCTTGTTCTTTTTTTCTCTTCGTTTGCTCAAACAAACTTCAATTTAAAGTCGAAGAATCCAAGAACAGACTCACTTGCAGGGAGAAAAGCGGAGCACTTCAAAGGCAAAGGACCACGCAGGAAGTAAACATCGAAATGCTTCTCCAAAGCAAATGAAAAGAAAAGGCACGGAACCCGACTTTTCATCTACAAGATAGAAAAGGACAAACAGAGGTTGGATCTGCATACCGCAAATGTGAAAGTGGGTTTGAAGCTGAATAAAGACCCATCTGATGACAAGTTCCTTCGATGCGACTTTTGTACGAGGGAATCAGCTGACTAATGATTCCGTTAAGGTCGGAATACTCCGCGAAGCAGACGAGCTGGAATACTGGACTTCGACTTGATACCCGTAAAGAGAATGGTGCAGGAAGAACCGGGTCGGACAGTAAGGCGGGCTCGGATGGTCTCCACCCGCGCGTCTCCGCTTCGGTGCCTGATCTTCGATCGGTGGAACGATCGGTCAACCCTGCTGATGGTGATGCGTCATGTTTTTCTTTTTTGGTTCGAAAAGATGCCTTATTTATTTTTATTTTTATTTTTATTATTTTAGTCGTGAAAAGATGCGTTACGTTTGCCAGCCAGTACTTGACGGCCGCTGCGGAACAAAAATGTAGAAACAAAGAGACAGAAGACTCCCGGAAAAAAAAACCATCAAACATTCTCAAATCAGGACCATTGTGTACCGAATAATACCCGTGCCATTAAAAATTCCAAATTACGCAGGCATTAATATTGTCGTGATGTCAATGCAGAAGCTAGCCGGTATCTTGAAATTTATGTCACTTCAAAATTATTCGAGAAAATAAACGACGAACAATAAAGGAATTATACAGTTCGGTATCAAGTGTCAATATCACGGGCAGAATTAGCAGCAAATAATCTACCATAATTAGATAATCAAAATTTACAATCGTTCGCAAGTTCAAGTGCTTCCCCACATCTAAATTATATCCAAACTAAAAGCATTCACAAATAAATATCATATATTTGGATCTCTTCTCATGCATTTTTGGCTTCTTTTCCTTTTCTAAGAATGTCTTGTTTGGGTGTGTTTGACTCATCTCCTAAGGAAGACCCTTCACCGTAGGGGTGATCAATCATTGATCGGGTTCTCGATTCCACTCCGATATGGTTCCAAGGTGGAGTGAAATCGAGAATCGGACTAGGAGGACCGATTCATAAAATTGAGAATCGTCCTAAGACCGGTCTATAGAACATATCACTATTTTTTTCATGACCCACAAAATACATTTAGAGCTCAAGACAAATCTTTTGCTTCCATATGAATATCTTATTTTTCAATTACGGGCTTCTCTTTCCTCAAAAACAATAAACTAAATCCATTGTACCAAGAATCAGACTGTCGAATAGGGAACCAAACCAACACTCTCGAGAACCGGACCCAATCGATCAATTCGGTCCTGGGAAGTTAATTCCCAATTCGAACAATCTGTTTTGTACATCCCTACCTCACTCTGTGACTCTTTTCATCGCACGAAATATCCCGTGGCGGCCACATGGTGAGAGAGAGGTGACGTAGGGCACTGGGGCTTAGTGCTTAGCCAAAAGGAAACCCATATATTTTACTTTGTTTTCTTTTCCTTTAATTTCTAATTTCTCCCGGCCCCGCGTTGCTTCGTTTTTTCCACGCCCACTTCCCGGTCAAATGTTCAAACTTGGACAAGAGAAGCACCCAGTGCATAATTTTAGCTGAATCTTGGACATTTATCCAATGAAGTCGGTTCCCTAAAAATCTCAAATTTGAAATATATTTCAACAGATACCAATAGCCTTGATCTCGTCTAATACTAACATAAAAAATTTTACGTGGCTGGCTACATAAATAGCGAAAAGCAAATGAGATTAATATGGGAAGAAATACACCCCAAGTGTCAAAACTTGGCACGACGAATGACACTTAAGTCAAAAAGTTAGGAAAGTGGCACTTAAGTGCCACTTCCGACGAATCTCGTCTGAAATTTTACATGTCAATTTTTTATTATTTTTCTCGCTAAGTGGCTCGCCGAGAGCCGACTCAACAAAGAACCGCAAAAACGACGACGTTTTAGCGTGGATTTGAATTTTAATATAAAAATTAATTTAATTAAATTATAAAAAAATTAAATGAATAAATTAAAAAGGGGGAAGGGGAAAATGGAAGAAGGCAGCTGAGGGCTAAGCCCGCATTGTCGATTTAATATAAAAATTAATTTAATTAAATTATAAAAAATTAAATGAATAAATTAAAAGGGAGAGGGGAAAAAGGGAAGAAGGCAGCCGAGGGCTAAGCCCTCGCCACCGCCGCCAGGAAGGGCTGGCAACGGTGGGGGGAGGGTCGGCCGAGGTCACCGAGCCATGGCTAGGGGCCGGCGACCCCGGCCAATTGGCGACAAGGGCCCACAAGCCCTTGCCCTCGCCTCGCCGAGCGGCGGCCCTTGGCTAGACCGGGCGAGGCCCGCCAACCCTCACCGGGTTCAGGGGAGGGCCACGACCCTCGCTCAAATCTAGGCGAGGGTCGTGGCCCTCGCCGCGCCACCGGTCACCGCCCTCGCTCGTGGCTCGGCAACCCCGCCAACCCTCCTCCCATCGTCACCGGTCCTTCCGCAACGGCAAAGAAGGGCTCGGCCCTCTCCCACCTCTCTTGGCTTTTAAAAAAAAAAAAAAAAAGATATTTGTATTTTTAATTTTATTTTATTAATTTTTTACCACGTCAGCAACAAAACGACGTCATTTTGCATTTGTCTAGCCACGTCAGTGTGCAAAACGAAGCCATTTTGCACTTACTTCGCCGAAAAATCGACACGTCAGCATTTTTGGCCGGATTTTCTTGCCGTTGGCACTTAAGTGATTCATTTTGCTCCAATTTTGGCACTTAAATGTCACTTTCCTAACTTTTAGCACTTAAGTGTCTCTCCGTGCCAGGTTTTGGCAACACACTCCATTAATATGGCTCTAACACGACTTTAGTAAAGAAAAAATGACGTCGACTTTTAGCAAGGAATTTCCTTTATTTTTACCCTTTTCGCAAAAAGAAGAATATTCAAAAATTGATGGTTTTTTGTATTTTCCATTGATGTCTGTATGAGTGAGTGAACTCAAATAATCCATCCTCGATCAGCTTAAGGATTCATTCTTCGACCCATAGAGGCTCCTATCCAAGTGGAATTCGAGCTTGAGTGCGTCTAATTGTTGTAATTGGTTTGGCGTCTCAAGTGACCTCAATTCCTAAACTTTCATCTCTCAACATCACCACTGTCATTTTTGTTTCTAGGCCACATTAAATTATTTCCCAACAAAACATTGTTTCTCACTACGACCTTCTATTGTGGATACTCTTACCAAAAGTTTTGAAAGAAATTGTGATTAAGCATATTGTCATGATTACTGATGTCATAATTAGCATAATTTGGGATTTCTCAAATTATATTTCCATCTTTCTTAATTAGATGAATCTGGGTTTTTTTTCTTTAAAAGTGGATGTAGATATCAATTTCTACTTTTAACATGGTCAAACCTATATCACAAAACCAAAGACCTAGCATCACTAGTTAAAAGCTTAGCAAGAGGTTTCTTCGAGTGCTAGAAATCCCAAATGTCAAAACTTCTAAAATGTACACTTAAGTGTCGAAATCAGAGAAGAAATGAACATTCCTATTTCTTTTTTTCCTTTTTTTTGTTCTTTTGTTCCCCGGAATAGAAAAATATATAAATCCGTTTGGTAACGTTAGTTAAGGCTTCGCATGGTAACATTTTTCTTCCTCTGTTTTTTTCTTTTTTTTTACTCTCAAGAATAGAAAAAAGAACATAAATCCGTTTGGTAACGTTAGTTAATTTTTCTATTCCTCGAAATAGAAAAGTGGCCAGGAACAAATTTGAAATAGAAACAAAAAGTAAAAAAATATAATTTCTTATTTTTGGGAACAATTTCTAAAAATAAGTCAATTTCTTTCTTTTCTTTATGTTTCTTTTCTTCTTCTTCATTGCTGACCCTTGCCCCTTGCCCCTGCTGCCCCCTACCACCACCCGACGCCGTTGCCCGCCACCATCCGCCCGTCAAGCTACCAGCCTGCCACTACCTGCCACCCCCCAAAGGGGGAAGAAGAAGGGAGGAAAAAGAAAAAAGAAAAAAAAAGAATCTCAAAAAAATTATTAAAAAATTAAAAGAAATTCTATGTCACAAAAAACTTTTGAGTTGTACCAAACGCATTCCTATTCTTTTTTTTATTCCGATAATAAAAATTGTGTACAGTTACCAAATGCGTTATTTTACTTATGAACTATTCTAGAGAGTAGAAATAGAAAAAAAATTATTTCTGAAAAAAAGAATTGTTCCCGGGAAGAGAAATGCTACCCAACGTACCCTAATATCCACCATGCCAAGTTTTGACACATGGAGTATACTTTGTCAGACTTCTCCTAAGATTAATTTCGACGGCACCTCATTAGCAGAACCATGCAATTCTATCAACGTTGTCAAGATTTTTACTCATCCACACCATAAACCCAAAAAATCATATGACCATTTATTTAGTAAATTTAAATTACACACATGTTGATTTTATTACATCAATTATTAAGAAAAAAATTTCATCAAGTGAGACAAAACAAAATAAATTAATATAATTGAATAGTATTTTACGATATTCAACAACATTAGTGGAAAGAAAAGACATGGCAATCGGTGTCTCATTCTTTTACATCGAAAGCCATGATTCCAAAATTGTGTAGTTATTGAAACTATGCGATGTCGATTCATTACATTAATATTTCTGTTTATTTTGTTGAGAAATTGATTGGAAAATGAATCTTAGATTTTGGATCAATCTCAACCCCAACACCTCCCCCCCGCGTTGGGAAAAAAAAATCTATCAATCGTTGGTATAAATGAAACAATTTATTGACAAACTGAATTGCATTATATTTCCATTATATCTACACTAACTAGTTTAATCAAATACTTGATCTCCCTTGTATATAAACCAGCAATTGACCCATACAAACGGAGATACAAATACAATGCCAGAATGCCAGAAAGGATCCAGAAGTTCAATTGCCCTTGCGAAGACAGAAACAACTTTGGCATGAGAACAATTTGACTGCATCACATGTGGAAACATCTTCCTTTATGAGCCCCACCTTGGGTACTCGAGTTCTCAGTAGCTAAACAGCTTGCGGTATGATAGGATACTAGTAAACAACAGAGCCATCAAGCGAACAGCACAGACCGTTCATGATAATCCTGCACCCACATCCATTATCAGCTTCGAGCAGCCTTCTTACTTGCAGAACTTGTGAGATACAGGATAGACAAATCATGACAAACTATCTGCAAAATTCACAATGTGGTGCGGCATAGGAGCTGTCAATTTTATCTTCCTATCTTTATAAACAGTAAGACAACATTGCAGATTCAAAATTGGTTGCAATTAAATATATACATGCACAAACAGAAAGAGTGGGAAATCAGTAGAGTCTGAGCTACTCCAATAAAATGCCTAGACCTGTCAACCAGGGAAGAATCCCTGCAATGAACGGATCATGACAGAAAATATTCCTTTTGGAGCCATCCTAAGTGGGCACCCAACAGGAGGAGCAAAAAATAATCCGACCTCTCCAACCTTGCAGCATCCAGTTGCCATCTTCATCAAGCGCAAAATCCTTGTGGTAACATGCTTTCATCTTACTCCTGAACAACTTCATGAGCTCTTGGTCCAGAGGAAGCGCCTTAAACCCAGCCCTCATATGACGAACCTGCCACTGCTTGTATGTTTCTGGCCTCTCAACCCTTTCCGAACCTTCGCATGCTACGACATTCATAATTTCCTGGCCATACATCTCTCTCTCAAAAATAAACCTCTCTTTGCTGTCACCATCTAAAATAGCATCACACAAATCATAAAATGCAGAAAGATAAAACAGTGCTTCTCGGAATCTTGTCGCAAAAAAGGGCGAATTGTAGGAGCCGCTACGTACAGTATGAACAAAAATATCCGGTTGAATTTGCCGAATTAGATTCAATACAGCATCCCGTGGACAGTTGTCCTCAACTGTCTCATCAAGGAGATTCCTAAACCGATCTAAACTAGTCACAGCAACTGTCTCATTGCTTTGAATCTTGAGATCCTCGAGTTTGATGGATTCCCAATTCTTCGATGCTATGCAATTGAATTCAAAAGGGACATTAAAACGCTCACAAAGCTTCTCCAAGTGACGACCTGTCTCCTCTAGTCTTTCTGACGGGCGGAAACCAGTCTGTGGAAGCTCTATCCCTGTGATGCGCAATTTACAGGGCCCTCCTGATCGAGAAGAGAGCTTCTGTACGAGGATTGGCCATTGAAAACCAAATCCAAAGCCAAAATCTATTATATGTAAGGTAGTGGCTTTCTCTGCAAATCTCAAAATCATGTAATTTGCAAAGCAAATGGATAACTTAAGAAACGGACATCTCGAGATATGAAGGTGGTAAGCTTTCAAGAGATCGGCTACTGAGGTCCTCCTGGCGACAAAACTTGAAATGAAGTGTTGCATTCGAGGCTCGTTGCCCACCAATCGGGCCTCTAGCCCATTGGCAAAGTAATGGGCCAGTCTTTGAGAGGCATCCCCAGATGGAGAAGAGTTCTCTCTAATCTGCTTCAACAATTCATTAGCGGTCCTGAAGTCACTAGTAGAGATGGCTTGTGCACATAGAATCAGAAGAGTTCTCAAGTCAACAGTATACTCACTTCCCTGCTTCTTGCCACGATCCCTACCTCTATTGGAACCGCGCTTGTTCCTTTGTGGTCGTCTGTCTTTGCTCAGCTGTGTCTCCACAGATTTATCGCCAGAACACATAGCCTCATCATTTTCGTTGCATAGCAACACCTTATCGAACAAATCGGAAAATTCACTCTCCTCTGTATACAAGGCTGTTTGCTTATTGGCCCTGCCTTCTTCAAAAGCATCCTCGTCCCTCTCGTGATTTTTTAATCCCTTGAATCCATCAGTTGAGCGCCTCATGTTGATCTCCTCATTGTTGCGCATTCTGGGAGTTCCTTTCTCTGTTTCCGATGGCGGTTTGCTGTCCTCTGGGTTAATTCCTAATTGATTGTTGGTAGGAAGGAATTTGCTGGCCTCCTCTAATCCTTTCTTGAACTGAACCATAGACTCACTATAACTGAAAATGCTCTTGACAAGAAGCTTGTGCAAAGATTCCTCAGACCCATCATCATAGTTTGTGATGCTGCTTGAAGAATTGGACAACAACTGTGAACTGGAATCCACATTCGATGGGAAGTCCAGGTCAGAATTTTCCTGCACAGCGTGGCCATGTTCTTCGATCGTGTAAAGAATATTAGCATCAGCTGAGTTGCTAGAGCTAACAGTAACGCTTGTAGCATTGTGGCTTCCATGAGCACTGCCACTTCCAGAAAGGTTGTTATTTGGGCTCTCGATATTATGGCTTAAAACACGCTGTGAGGGGCTCTGATCAGATACCTCTGAATGCTGACCAAGGGCATCGTACAGTGACTTTTCAGCATTCTGCAGAGCAACCTGATCAGCAAATTTCCACGGTTGCTCCTCCATGTTCTCTTCCAAAAGCATCTGACTTATGTACTTTAGAACAGGATCCGATGAGTCAGTGTCCCCCGATGGGGACAGCGAATCTCCCCCTAAACTCAGGGCACTACTCGAGCTCATAGATGGACCAAATGGGCCTCCATCTGAGATCCCGCTTGTCGAGGGAAACATTAAATCTCCAATACCGAGGTCTATAGGTTTTGAAGGGAGATCATTTGCAGGGTCCACTTTGTTCGAAAGAAAAGAACCATCTGAGGAATTAAGGTCTAGGAAAGGGTCATCCAAAAAGAAACCATCTGTGAGACTCGGGTATTGATCTGGACTAGTTGAAAAGGCACGGCTATCCATGGGACGATCATCTCCATTGATACTAGCAGAGGAATCAAAGAACGAAGGATCCATGGTCATATATTCTCCTCACTCATACCCTATCAAAGTCCCTACCCTAACATCTTGTTTTGATGCAAACCACCAGTATATTTGGACTCCTAGAACATCGACCGACTAAATTAAAATGATCTCAGCCTGCAATAAAGGAACTCACTCTCCAATCTTGTTCTTTTTTTCTCTTCGTTTGCTCAAACAAACTTCAATTTAAAGTCGAAGAATCCAAGAACAGACTCACTTGCAGGGAGAAAAGCGGAGCACTTAAAGGCAAAGGACCACGCGGGAAGTAAACATCGAAATGCTCCTCCAAAGCAAATGAAAAGAAAAGGCACGGAACCCGACTTTTCATCTACAAGATAGAAAAGGAAAAACAGAGGTTGGATCTGCATACCGCAAATGGGAAAGTGGGTTTGGAAGCTGAATAAAGACCCATCTGATGACAAGTTCCTTCGATGCGACTTTTGTACGAGGGAATCAGCTGACTAATGATTCCGTTAAGGTCGGAATACTCCGCGAAGCAGACGAGCTGGAATACTGGACTTCGACTTGATACCCGTAAAGAGAATGGCGGAGGAAGAACTGGGTTGGACGGTAAGGCGGGCTCGGATGGTCTCCATCCGCGCGTCTTCCGCTTCGTGTGCCTGACCTTCGATTGGCGGAACGATCGGTCAACCCTGCTGATGGGGATGCTGATGCGTTATGTTTTTCTTTTTCGGTCGAAAAAGATGCGTTATTTTTTTTTTAATTTTCTTTTTGGTCGTGAAATGAAGCGTTACGTTTGCCAGCCATTACATGACGGCCGCTGCGGAACAAAAATGTAGAAACAAAGAGACAGAAGACTCCCGGAAAAAAAACCATTAAAAATTCTCAAATCAGGACCATTGTGTACCGAATAATACCCGTGCCATTAAAAATTCCAAATTGTTATAAAATACATGAATCAATGAAATACATAAATAAATATTCATTATATTCATCTTATCTAATGTATTTATTATGGTACATTTGTATCATACATTCTAAGTACATCTCCCTATACAATGAACGTTCATCTCCCTTATCTAGTACATGTATCATTCGATACATTAATATTAATGATAAGTACATTCTTGTTCTCCTATAAATAAGAGTTTAGTTTTGATGTACAATCACTACCGCGAACAACTATTAGAATAAACAAATACACATTCTTCTCCTGGGCTTTCTCTACTATCTCTTGTGTTCACTTGCTTTCTCTTCTCAATATCTTCTCTATTATATATTCACCACAACACAATATTTTATATGAAGTTATCAGCACGAAAATTTACCGACTGAGTAAGTAATTTCTGCAAGCACGAGGATCTACTGACTGAGTAAGTAATTTTTGCAAGCACGAGAATCTACCGACTGAGTAAGTAATTTTTGCAAGGTGGGTATTATATTTATTAATCAACTTATACTTCATCTTCTTCTATCAATTCTTCATTTTTATTTTTCTTGACCCGAAGCCAATTCTCAAATCTAAAAGTATCCTTATGCTCCCGAAGTGGCAATGGATATTTCAAAATCCTTTTAATTAATAAGGATTTATTTTTGCAAGAATTATATGCAAATTTTATAATACTTGACACTTGAAGTTGTCAATATAAATGCAAATAAAAAATACCGAGAAAAATGGAGATGTTTGTTTGCTTGATAGTGCAACAACACATACTATATTTCCTAATAGACACTTTTTCTCGAGTATGACATTGCGTAAGGCGCAAATCCATACAATATCAGGTCTCGTTCCGATTATTAATGGTTTTGGGAATGCCACAATTATTTTGCCAAATGACACAATCCCCCATATTGAGAATGCGTTTCTAAGCATTAAATCAAAGAAGAATCTGCTCAGTTTCAAAGATGTACGCTGTAATGGATACCATATTGAGACTATTTATTAGCAAGATAATGAATACATTGGTATTTCCTCTTATAAGATGGGCCTGAAGACCATCCATGAGAAGCTAGAAGCTTCTTCTATGGGTTTGTATTGTGTCATGATTAAGGCTATTGAAACCTACGCCACCACATCCTGGAGATTGGTAAGCCTTTATCAGTTTGAACTGTGGCATGATCGCATTGGTCATCTTGGCGCTTCAATGATGCATAGGATAATTCAAAATACAAAAGGACACCCTTTAAAAGAAATAAAGGTATTGTTGTCCAAGGATTATAATTGTGAGGCTTGCTCACAAGGAAAGCTCATTATCAAACCTTATATAACAAAGGTTAATCTTGAATCCCATTTATTCTTGCAAAGAATTCATGGTGATATTTGTAAATCAATACAACCACCAAGTGGACCATTTCGATATTTATGGTACTAGTGGACGCATCCTGTAGATGGTCTCATGTTTGCCTATTATTTACGCACAATATCACATTTGCATATTTATTTGCACTATTATCATATTCCAGCTGCAAATGCTCCAGCTAGGATAGTTGTTCCCGAAGGACAGGCTAAAATGGATTAAAATCCCCCGCACTTGAAGTGTGGTAGACTGATAGGATCAAAAGATACTGCTCCTCAAAAACGAAGAGGAAAGAATCAGGAATTCGCTCCGGAAGAGCCTGGCGTTGTGCTTGCTCCTGAAGAGCTTATTGCCCCTGAAGAGGCGCAAACCCATGAAAGGAACACCAATCCTAGGAATACTGAGAATTCCATTACATATTATAATGAAATTTGGAATCGAAATGAAATCATCATTGATGATGCTTTTGCATTCTCAGTTGCCCATAAAATTATAGATGATGATTGTTAGCCGCAATCTATTATTGAATGTCGTCAAAGGCAAGATTGGCCTAAGTGAGAGGAAGCAATTAAGGCTGAATTAGCTTCCCTAACTAAACGAGAGGTTTTTAGACCTGTAACTCGTATCCCCGATAATGTAAAGCCCACTGGATATAAATGGATATTTATCCGAAAACGAAATGAGAAAAACGAGGTTGTCAGGTATAAAGCCCGACTCGTTGCCCAAGGATTCTCCCAGAGACCTGGGATTGATTATAATGAGACATATTCACCTGTGATGGATATGATTACATTCCGTTTTCTCATTAGCCTAGCAATCTTTGAAAGATTGGAAATGCATCTTATGGACGTTGTGACGACATATTTATATGGCTTATTAGATTCTGATATTTATATGAAAATTCCCGAGTGATTCAAAATGCCTGAAGCATGCACTCCCCGCAATTTATTCTCAATAAAATTGCAAAGATCCTTGTACGGGTTAAAGCAATCCGGTCGCATGTGGTATCAACGCCTAAGTGAGTACCTAATTAAGGAAATGTACAAGAATGATTATATCTGCCCATGCGTGTTTATTAAGAAATCAGAAACCGGATTTGCTATTGTAGCAGTTTATGTCGATGATATAAATTTAATTGGAACTCCAGAAGAGTTAGCTGAAACTGCTGAATATTTGAAAAAGGAGTTTGAAGTTAAAGATTTGGGTAAAACCAAACTTTGTCTTGGTCTAGAGCTTGAGCATAAAGCAAATGGAATAATTGTCCATCAATCAGCATACGTTGAAAGATTGCTTAAACGCTTCAACGTGGACAAAGCTCACCCATTGAGCACCCCTATGGTTGTAAGGTCTCTAGATCCCTAAAAGGACCCATTTCGTCCTAGAGAATCAAATGAAGAGATACTTGGTCTTGAAGTACCATATCTCAATGCAATTGGGGCTTTGATGTACTTGGCACAATGTACAAGACCAGATATCGCTTTTGCGGTAAATTTATTGGCACGATTTAGTTCTGAGCCAACTCGGAGACATTGGAATGGAATTAAACATATTTTCCGTTATCTCCGAGGAACCATAGATTTGGGATTATATTATTCCAAAGATTCCACTAACTCTGGTTTAGTTGGATATGTTGATGCTGGATATAGATCCAATCCACATAAGGCTCATTCTCAAACCGGGTATTTATTTTGTTATAACGGCACCGCTATTTATTGGCGTTCTACTAAGCTGGAAGAGAGTGTGTTTGGTTAAGATCCGTTATAACGCATATTCATAATTCTTGTTGTTTAATACCGGTTACAAATTCTCCCACTATAATTTATGAAGATAATGTTGCTTGTGTTGCACAAGTCAAGGGAGGATATATGAAAGGTGATAGGACCAAGCATATCTCGCCGAAGTTTTTCTATACTCATGAACTCCAAGAAAGTCGACAAATTGATGTTAAACAAATTCGATCTATAAATAATCTTACATATCTTTTTACCAAATCATTGCCAACATCAACTTTTGAGAAATTAGTATATAGCATTGGTATGCGGCGAGTTCATAAGATGCAAGATTGATTAGCCCCAGAAGTGGCTATATGGCTCAATTGAGGGGGAGATATTATGAACTATACATTGCAGCATTGATATGCGGCGAGTTCATAAGATGCAAGATTGATTAGCCTCAGAAGTGGCTATATGGCTCAAATGAGGGGGAGATATTATGAACTATACATTGCAACATTGATATGCGGCGAGTTCACAAGATGCAAGATTGATTAGCCCTTGCAATGGCTATATATGCATTGTACTCTTTTTTCTTTTTGTCCGGTTTTTTCCCACAGGGTTTTTCCGGCTTAAAGTTTTTAACGAGGTAATTAATGCATCTATCAATGGGAGAGATCATAACATTTGTGCTCTGCACTCTTTTTCCCTTTTGTCCGATTTTTGTCCCACTGGGTTTTTCCGGCTTAAGGCTTTTAATGAGGCAGTATTATTTGATGCACAATCATAATGAATACAATGAATATTCAAGGGGGAGTGTTATAAAATACATGAATCAATGAAATACATAAATGAATATTCATTATATTCATCTTATCTAATGTACTTATTATGGTACATTTGTATCATACATTCTAAGTACATCTCCCTATACAATGAACGTTCATCTCCCTTATCTAGTACATGTATCATTCGATACATTGATATTAATAATAAGTACATTCTTGTTCTCCTATAAATAGGAGTTTAGTTTTGATGTACAATCACTACTGTGAACAACTATTAGAATAAACAGTCACACCTTCTTCTCTGGCTTTCTCTACTATCTCTTGTGTTCACTTGCTTTCTCTTCTCAATATCTTCTCTATTATATATTCATCACAACACAATATTTTACAACATTACGCAAGCATTAATATAGTCGTGATGTCAATGCAGAAGCTAGCCGGGATCTTGAAATTTATGTCACTTCAAAATTATTCGAGAAAATAAACAATGAACAATAGAAGAATTACACGGTTCGATATTAAGTGTCAATATCATGGGCAGAATTAACAGCAAATAATTTATCGTAATCAGAGAATCAAAATTTACAATTATTCGCAAGTTCAAGTGCTTCCCCACATCTAAATTATATCTAAACCGAAAGCATTCACAAATAAATATCTTATATTCGGATCTCTTCTCGCATGTTTTGAGTTCTTTTCCTTTTCTAGGCATATCTTGTTTGGGTGTGTGCAACTCGTCTCCTAAGGAAGACCCTTCACCGTAAGGGTAGTAATCTGGTTCTCGATTCCACTCCGGTCTGGTTTCAAGGTGGAGTGGAATCGAGAACCGGACTAGAATGACTGGTTCCTAAAATTGAGAATCGTCCTATGACCGGTCTATAGAACATATCACTATTTTTTTTATGACCCATAAATAAATTTAGAGCTCAAAACAAATCTTTTGCTTCCATCTGTATATCTTATTTTTCAATTACGAGCTTCTTTCCTTGAAAACAATAAACTAAATCCATGGTATCAAGAATCAAACTGTCGACTAGGGAACCAAACCAACACTCTCGGGAACCAGACCCAACCGATCGATTTGGTCCGGTGAAGGTAATTCTCAATTCGAACGATCCTTTTGTACATCCCTACCCCACTGTGTGACTCATTTCATCGCACGAAATATTCCATGGCGACCACATGGTGAGAGAGGGCCGACAAAGGGCACTGGGGCTTAGTGCTTAGCCAAATGAAAACCCATATATTTTACTTTGTTTTCTTTTCCTTTAATTTCTAATTTCTCCCGGCCCCGCGTTGCTTCGTTTTGTCCACGCCCACTTCCTGGTCAAATGTTCAAACTTGGACAAGAGAAGCACCCAGTGCATAACTTGAGCTGAATCTTGGACATTTATCCAATGAAGTCGGGTTCCGTGAACATCTCAAATTTGAAATATATTTCAACAAATACCAATAGCCTTGATCTCCTCTAATACTAACATAAAAAAATTTACGTGACTAGTTACATAAACAGCGAAAAGCAAATGAGATTAATATGAGAAGAACTACACTAGTGTCAAAACTTGACGCGAAATGATACTTAAGTTCCAAAATTTTGTTTTAAAAGTGGGATACTTAAGTGCCATTTCCAGCGAATCTTATCGGAAATCTTAAATGTCAATTTTTTATTATTTTTCTCGCTTACGTAGCTTGCCGAAGAGCTAACTCAGCAAAAAACCGCAAACACAACGTCGTTTTGGCATGGATTTGAATTTTAATATAAAAATTAATTAAATTAAATTATAAAAATTTAAATGAAAAAAAAAAAAAAAAAAAGAGGAGGAAAAAAAGGGAAGAAGGTGGTTGAGGGCTGAGCCCTCACCGCCCTCACTGGGAAGGGCTGGCAAAGGTGGGGGGAGGATCAGCCAGGGTCACCGAGCCCTAGCCAAGGGCTGGCGACCCTAGCCAACCGGCGACGAGGGCCCGCGAGCTCTTGCCCAAATCTAGGGCAATAGGGGTCCGTGACCCTCGCCCGGCCGGGCCAAGGGCCGTCGCCGCTGGGGGGTCGCCTCGGCGGGCGATGAGCAACAGACCGTGGCCGGACCGGGCGAGGGCCGCCGACCCTCGCCGGATCTAGGGGAGGGCCGCGACCCTCACCGCCGGTCAGTCGAGGTCGCCGACCCCTAGCCAAGGCCCAGCCAACCCTTCCCCCACTGTCACCGCCTCCTTTGGCTTTTTTTTTAATATTTGTATTTTTAAATGTTTTAAATAAATTTAGTTTTAAATTTAATTTAATTAATTTTTATATTAATTTTTTACCACGTCAACGTGCAAAACGACGTTGTTTTGCATTTACTTCACTGGAAAATCACCACATCAGCATTTTAACCGGATTTTCTCGCCGTTAACACTTAAATTATCAATTTTGCTCCGATTTTGGCATTTAAATGTCACTTTCCTAACTTTTGGTACTTAAGTGTCCATCCATGCCAAGTTTTGGCACTTCATGTGCCCAACACTCGATTAATAGGGCTCTAACACGGCTTTAGAAAATAAAAAATGACGTTGACTTTTAGCAAGGAATTTCCTTTATTTTTACCCTTTTTTGCAAAAAGAAGAATATTAAAAAATTAATGGTTTCTTGTGTTTTTTGAATTTTCAATTGATGTCTGTATGAGTGAGTGAACTCAAATAATCCATCCTCGATCAGATTAAGGATTCATTCTTCGACCCATAGAGGTTCTTGTCCAAGTGGAATTCGAGCTCGAGTGCGTCCAATTGTTATAATTGGTTTGGCGTCTCAAGTGACCTCAATTCCTAAGCTTTCATCTCTCAACATCACCACTGTCATTTTTGTTTATAGGCCACATTAAATTATTTCCCAACAAAACGTTGTTTCTCACTACGACCTTCTGTTGTGGATACTCTTAAAAGAAGTTTTGAAAGAAATTGTGATTAAGCATATTGTCATGATTACTGATGTCATAATTAGCATAATTTGGGATTTCTCAAATTATATTTTCAACTTTCTTAATTAGATGAATTTGGGTTTTTTTTTCTTTAAAAGCAAATGTAGATATCAGTTTCTACTTTTAACATGGTCAAAACCTACATCACAAAACCAGAGACCTAGCATCACTAGTTAAAGGCTTAGCAAGAGGTTTCTTTGAATGCTAGAAATCCAAAGTGTCAACTTTTAAAATGTACACTTAAGTGTCGAAATAGGAGAAGAAATGGACGCATTCCTTTTTTTTTTCTTTTTTTTTTATTCTTTTGTTCCCGGAATATAAAAAATATAAATCCATTTGGTAACGTTAGTTAAGTCTTCGCATGGTAACATTTCTCTTCCTCTGTTTTTTTCTTCTTCTTTTTTACTCTCAAGAATAGAAAAGAACATAAATCTGTTTGGTAATGTTAGTTAACTTTTCTATTCCTCGGAATAGAAAAATGGCTAAGGAACAGATTTGAAATAAAAATAAAAAGTAGAAAAATATACCTTCTTGTTCTTGGGAATAATTTCTAAAAAAAAATCAATTTCTTTATTTTCTTTATGTTTCTTTTCTTCTTCTTCATTGCTGACCCTTGCCCCTACTGCCCCCTACCGCCACCCGACACCGCTGCTCGCCACCCCCCAAAGGAGGAAGAAGAAGGGAGGAAAAAGAGAAAAAAAAAATTAAAAAATTAAAAGAAATTCTATGTCACAAAAAAACTTTTGAGTTATACCAAACGTATTCCTATTATTTTTCTATTCCGATAATAGAAATTTTGTACAGTTACGAAACACGTTATTTTACTTAGAAACTATTCTAGGGAGTAGAAATAGAAAAGAATTACTTCTAAAAAAATAAATAAATAAATAAATTATTCCCAATAAGAGAAATGCTACCCAATGCACCCTAATATCCACCATGCCAAGTTTTGACATCTGGAGTATACTTTGTCAGGCTTCTCCTAAGCTTAACTTTGATGGCACCTCATCAGCAGAACCATGCAATTCCATGAGCGTTGCCAAGATTTTTACTCATCCACACCATAAACCTAGAAAATCATGACCATTTATTTAGTAAATTTAAATTACACACATGTTGATTTTATTACATCAATTATTAAGAAAAAATTTTCATCAAGTGAGACAAAACAAAATAAATTAATATAATTGAATAGTATTTTACAATATTCAACAACATTAGTGGAAAGAAAAGACATGGCAATCGGTGTCTCATTCTTTTACATCGAAAGCCATGATTCCAAAATCGTGTAGTTATTGAAACTATTCGATGTCTATTCATTACATTAATATTTCTATTATTTTGTTGAGGAATTGATTGGAAAATGAATCTTAGATTTTAGATCAATCTCAACCACCACCCCCCCGGTGGGAAAAACAAAATCTATCAATCGTTGGTATAAATGAAACAATTTATTGACAAACTGAATTGCATGAGATTTCCATTATATCTACACTAACTAGTTTAATCACATACTTGATCTCCCTTGTATATAAACCAGCAATTGACCCATACAAACGGAGATACAAATACAATGCCAGAATGCCAGAAAGGATCCAGAAGTTCAATTGCCCTTGCGAAGACAGAAACAACTTCGGCATGAGCATAATTTGACTGCATCACATGTGGAAACATCATCCTCCATCAGCCCCACCTTGGATACTCAATTTTTCAAAGAGCTAAACAGCTTTCAGTACTATAGGATACTAGTAAACAATAGAGCCATCGAGCGAACAGCACAGACCGTACATGATAATCCTGCACCCACACCCACTATTAGCTTCGAGCCGCCTTGTTACTCGCAGAACTTGTGAGATACAGGATAGACAAATCACAACACATCATCGGCAAAATTCGCAATGCGGTGTGGCGTAGAAGCTGCAAATTGTATCCTCCTATCTCAAGGGTTGATAAACGGTAAGAAGTCATTGCAGATTCAAAATTGTTTGCAATTAAAAATATACATGCACAGACAGAAAGAGTGGGAAATCAGTACGGTCTGAGCTACTCTAATAAAATTCCTAGACCTGTCAACCAGGGAAGAATCCCTGCAATGAACGGATGGATTTATGACAGAAAACATTCCTTTTGGAGCCATCCTAAGTGGGCACCCAACAGGAGGCGCAGAAAACAATCCGACCTCTCCAGCCTAGTAGCATCCAGTTGCCATCTTCATCAAGCCCAAAATCCTTGTGGTAACATGCTTTCATCTTACTTCTGAACAACTTCATGAGCTCTTGGTCCAGAGGAAGTGCCTTAAAACCAGCCCTCATATGACGAACCTGCCATTGCTTATACGTTTCTGGCCTCTCAACCCTTTCCGAACCTTCGCATGCTATCACATTCATAATTTCCCTTCCATGGAACTCTCTCTCAAAAACCAACCTCTCTTTGCTGTCACCATCTAAAATAACATCATACATATCATACAGTGCAGAAAGTTGAAAAAGTGCCTCTCGGAATCTTGTCAGAAAAAAGGGCGCATTGTAGGAGCCGCTAAGTTCAGAATGAACAAAAATATCTGGTTTCATTTGCCGAATTAGATTCAACACAGCATCACGTGGATTCTTGTCCTCGACTGTCTCATCAAGGAGATTTTTAAACCGATCTAAACAATTCACAGCGACTGTCTCGTTGCTTTGAATCTTGAGATCCTCAAGTTGAATGGATTCCCAATGCCTTGATGCTATGCAATTGAATTCAAAAGGGACATTAAAACGTTCACAATACTTTTTCAAACGGCAACCTGTCTCCTCTATTCTTTCTGCTGGGCGGAAACCAGGCTGTGGAAGCTCAATCCCTGTGATGCGCAATTTACAGGGCCCTTCTGATCGAGAAGAGAGTTTCTGTATAAGGATTGGCCATTGAAAACCAAATCCAATGCCAAAATCTATTATATGAAGGGTAGTGGCTTTCTCTGCTAATCTCAAAATCATGTAATTTGCGAAGCAAATGGAGAACTTCTTAATTGGACATGTCGAAATGTGAAGGTGGTAAGCTTTCAAGACATCGGCTACTGAGGTCCTCCTGGCAACAATAGTAGAATAAAAGTCTTGCGTTCGAGTCTTGTTGCCCACCAATCGTGCCTCTAGCCCATTGGCAAAGTAATGGGCCAGTCTTTCCGACCCATCGCCAGATGGAGAAGAGTTCTCTCTAATCTGCTTCAACAATTCATTAGCAGTCCTCAAATCACTCGTAGAGATGGCTTGTGCACAGAGACTCAGAAGAGTTCTCAAGTCAACAGTATTCTTGCTTCCCTGCTTCTTACCACGACCCCTACCTCTATTGGAACCACGCTTGTTCCTTTGTTGCCGTATGTCTTTGCTCAGCCCTCTCTCCACAGATTCATTGCCAGAACACATAGCCCCACCATTTTCGTTGCATAGCAACACCTTATCGAACAAATCCGAGAGCTCACTCTCTTCTGTGTACAAGGCTGTTTGCTTATTGGCCCTGCCTTCCTCAGAAGCATCCTCGTCTCTCTCGTGATTCTTTAATCCCTTGAATCCGTCAGATGAGCGCTTCACGTTGATATCCTCATTGATGCGCATTCTCGGGGTTCCTTTCTTTGCTTGCGATGGCGGTTTGCTGTCCTCTGGGTTAATTCCTAATTGATTGTTGGTAGGAAGGAATTTGCTGGCCTCCTCTAATCCTTTCTTGAACTGAAGCATAGACTCACTATCAGTGAAAATGCTCTTGACAAGAAGCTCGTGCAAAGATTCCTCCGACCCATCGTCGTAATTCATGATTTTGCTTGAAGAATTGGACAACAACTGCGAGCTTGAATCCACGCTCGACTGAACGTCGAGATCGAAATTTTCCAGCCCAGCACGGCTATGTTCTTCGATAGTGTAAAGAGTATTAGCATCAGCTGAGTCGCTAGAGCTAATAGTAATGCTTGTAGCATCGTGGCTTCCTTGAGCACTGCCACTTCCAGAAAGGTTGCTATTTGGGCTCTCAATATAATGGCTTAAATCAAGCTGTGAGGGGCTCTGATCCGACACCTCTGAATGCTGCTGACGAAGGGCATCATACAATGACTTTTCAGCATTCAGGAGAGCAACCTGATCAGCAAATTCCCACGGTTGCTCCTCCATGTTCTCTTCCATAAGCATCTGATTTATGTACTTTAGAACAGGATCCGATGAGTCCGTGTCCCCCGATGGGGAGAGAGAATCTCCCCCTGGACTCGGGGCACTACTCGAGCTCACAGATGGACCAAATGGGCCTCTGCCTGAGCTCCCGCTTGTCGAGGGAAAGATTAAATCTCCAATATCGAGGTCGATAGATTTCGAGGGGGGATCATATACAGGGTCCACTTTATCCGAAAGAAAAGCACTATTCGAGGATTGAAGGTCTAGAAAAGGGTCATCGGAAAAGAAACCATCCGCGAGACTCGGGTACCGATCCGGATTAGGCGAAAAGGCATGGCTGTCTACTGGAAGATCATCTACATTGATACAATCAGAGTAATCGAAGTTCAAAGGATCCATGGTCATATACGCTCTCCAAACCCTATCAAAATCACTTGCCTACCCTAACCAGCACGTACTCATGCAAAACCCGTCACTACCAAAACACCAACCGACTAAAACTAAATATGCTCTCTCCCTGCAACAAAACAACCCACTCTTCAATCTTCTCTTTTTCTGTTCATGCTTCGCTGGCCTAAACGACGTGGATTGAAGTCGAGGAATCGCAAGGCCAAACAGAGCAAGTGCAGGGAGAAAAGCGGACTGCTCCTAAGATCCTAAGCAAATGGATAGAGAGAACGCATGAGTTAAAGAACCAAACCCACGATAGACCCGAGTTTTCATCTGTAAAATGGAGAAGAAAGACAGAGATGGGATCTGCGTACCGTAAGGACGGGAAGGTGAAGTCGGAAGCTGAATGAAGACCAATCTGAAGATGGGCTTCTCCGATGCGATTTTCATACGAGTGAATGGGAAGATGATGAAGATGACGAAGATGAAAGGAGTGCGTGATGTTCGGTACCTTCCGGGAATTAGACGAGCGGTATTTCAGTTTCACTCAACTTCGACTTCGACTTCAAGTTTCATTGTTTTATTGGCTCTTGAAACCCTCTTACATTATTCGACCAAAAAAAAACCCCTCTTACGTTAAATTAACTATATCATTCTGTACGGATCTTCCTATTAGTTTGATATAATTTCCTTTGTCCTCTTTCATTTTAATTTTATTTAAAATTAAACTATCATGCTGCTCTCGAATAATGTTTATTAGATTTAAATGTGCAACCACTCTTGATTTTAAACTAATGCTTGCCTTCTCTTTTTCCCTTTTTTGATTTTTCCTTTTCTTTCTCCATTTAGAAAAAAGTTGGTGTACCCCCTATTTAAAAAATAGCTTATTTGATAGTAAGCTAATTAATTATTGTATTCCTGACAAAAAAATCTGATTATTTTGTTAATGAGTTATATATTTCCTTTTTTTTCCCGGGAAACTATTATTCAAAATATAACTTAAGTACAAGTGAAAAGATAATTTACAAGCAAATTGTGTATAATGTATCCATCGGCCATAATATTCAATTTTTAAGTAAATTTCCCTAAACTTGTACCAAAAATCAAAGTCGAAAATTTCACACTTATAAGGATAATTTATGGAAATAAAATTAACAATTTACAAATAAAATTAACATTTCTTTATTCCTTTATTTGCTTAGATTATGATCATGGACAATAAGTTCAAAAAAGATACCTTAAAATATGATGGGTGTAGAAAAATCAGCTTAGGCGAAAAAAAAAAAAAATTGTCAGAATGATGTTAAGAGTTCATAGGATGAAAAAAAAAATGAGAAGAAAAGGAGATAATAAATAATATTAAACCAACAGTGAAATTTACAAGAGATAACGTAATCAATTGAATATGATAAAGGGGTTTCGAATGTTAATAAAATGTAAAAATAGCATCATCCTAAATAATTTAGGCTAAATTAAACATATAAAAGGACGAGAAAAAGGAAATCGTGTAAGAAGATTTGGGTCCACTTTGCGCGCCTTCGGCCGGGGAAACGATCCGTCAACTCTGCATGGCCCGCGTCGACACGTTTCGTGATGATCACGTGTCGTATTTTTACAGGCCAATGAGCGACGGCTTCCGTCAATGACAGAAAGATTAAAAAATGAGGAGACGCCACTTGGTATTTTCTTTTCTTTTTTCCCAGTGTGAACGCGCGCATGTGAACGCGAGTTTTATGGCTTTTTCGACTCGGTCAAAGCCTGCGTCAGCCAAAAACCGGGTGGACCGGCGATACCGGTCAGAGGCCTGGCTTATCTTCCACGGTCTATTTCAAACGACGCCGCGCGCTCCCCTGTATGTATCGGTAAGAGCGTTGCTTCGGTATGTGCGACACTACATCGATCCGTGAGCACAAGCATTACGTGACTTTTGGATCACCCAAAACTCATAAATCGAATAATATACTTTCGACAATTTAATGATACATCAGATTCAGATTCAATGGATTTAACTTTGTTTAGTCCTTAATTCCCGTAGTGCTTGTTTGTCCCCATCTATAATTTATGGAATACCCAAGATTGGGAAAGATATTATGCTCTCGAGAGTTTAATAATACGTCAGATTCGAATTCAATGAATTTGGCTTTGTTTTAGTTCTTCATTCCTATAGTGGCTTCTTCCCATCTATAGTTTACGGAATATCCAAGATTGATTCCTCGGATTTAACTTTGTTTGGTCCATGATTCCTATGGTGGCTTCTTCCCATCCATAATTTATAAAGTCAAAGAGCTAGCCGGAAGCTACATGGAAATAATGCTATGTGTGGTTACTTTCTGTTTTTTTCTTCCAACTAACATAAGGGCGAATGTTCAACAAAAAAAAAAAAAAAAAAATCATTTGTGTGAATGGAAAAGGAATGAATCAACCGAACTCAATCGTGTGGTTCAATTTGGTTTCAAAAATTGTTTTGGTTAGAATTCAAATTTATTTTGGTTTGGATTGATTTAAACCGCACTAGTGTAATTTGGCTCGGTTTGGGCACCAAAATTGAGTAATATCGTACTTTGCTTACCCCTAGTACGTACAAAGTACTTACTACTTGTTGTCACAAGAAAACTCAGACATCGTCATATGTTTATGGTTGTGATCTTTCTGAATTTGTTTATCAAACTTATGATTATTTTTTCCCAGAAAGAAGCTAATCACACGGTAAATTCCAGACTGGCTATATGTCAAAACATTTAGACACGGTGGTCTGCAAAATCCCTAACACGATTTATCCGAAACTCAGCGTTGTCGGTTTTGATGGGTCAGTTTCTTTCCTTTTTTGTTTACTGGCTTTGTTTACTAGGAGAAAATAATTCCGAAAAGACTCGAACTTGGCCAGCTCCATGTCCTATGCCTAATCTCGAAACAGGTTCGGTAACGGGTCTTAATCGGAGCAGTTGCGGTGGCCATCTCTAATACCCTGGGATAGGATAGGACTACCTTTCTTCCGACTGCGGAAATATTTTTTTATGTATTCAGTATTCTTTTCGACCCGAGAGAAAAAGAACAATTATGGAGTTGGCCTTACCTCGTTCGACCTCGCATCTCTTCGTTCTCGGTTTTCTTTTCCCGAGTTCTCTTTCCCTCCACCGAAATTCTGGCCTGCGGGCCAGTGCTTAGAAGGCTGGACCCCCCAAGTTGGATTAAAGAGACGCGAGCGTGCTTTGTTGGGTTTAGTAGATCTTGCGTTAAATTCGGTGGGATCCATCGGAACGACTAATGCATTTCGGTCGCACGCACGCGCAAAGCGGAACACTGTTCTCCATGCCGAGACTCAATAAGTTAACCGACCGGGGGCGCCGCGCCCCGGGAGGGTTGGACCCAAGTCCTTTTTATCAGACGGTTTAGTCAAAGTTAAAGATAATATTCTCTAATTCGTAAGCGCACAAAGCAGATAAGTTAACGCCATCTTCAGGCCTAGATATAATTTATCCGAATGATTATCTTTATTTAACGAACGCCATCCCTACGGCCTGCCAAAAAAAATATATTCTGGGGCTCCACCAATCACATCCTTTTACATTTATAAATCTGAACTCGTGGAAATATTGCTCATACGCGCAAAGCGTGCCCGAATGAACATGATGCCATGATCCTGAAACAAGAATTTTTTCGGTCCCATCTAGAAAATTAACCAAGACCTGTTTCAGGCAACTAAAAGATCAACCCAACACTGTTGGAAGTCGATGTCTTCAGTGCTATTACTCCTCACCCGAAAGCAGACAATATGGATATTCGGAAACAGATATAACCAGAAAAACTACATCAGTGCTCAAATTTATTATGGTCCAGGAAGACTGTCTAGACAGCACCACAGATAATTAGTAGCTATACTATACAGTATGCACAGCCAAGGGAGGGCAAGCGTTTACTAGATATCAGTCTAAACAGAAAGATCACCAGCCAAAAAGAGAGAAGCCTATAGCAGCATACAATCGTAAAGTGAAAGCAAGGGGATATGACACCTGTTTCCGAAAGCTTGAAAGATGCAATACTTGCCACGACCAAAAGGACAAGCATATAAAGACTTGGAGAAATTCTACACAGGTTCCCAACAGGAGGAAGCATAAAGAATCCGACCTTTCCATCCTTGGAGCATCCAGTGACTATCTTTGTCAACCACGAAATCATCAAGGTACCCCTCTTTCAATTTCGACTTCAGCTTCTTCATAATTACGGGATCCAGGGGGAGGGGCTTAAAACCCGCCCTCGTGTTGCGGATTTGCCACTGCTTATATGTCTCAGGCCTCTCAACTCTCTCCGTGCCCTCACATGCAATGACATTCAGAGCTTCGCGGCTGAAAAACTCTCGTTCAAATACCAGCCTCATTGCATGTTCACGAGGTAATTTAGCATCAAACGCATCAAACAAGGCCGAGTAGTGGAAAAGAACCTCCCGAAACCTCGACACAAAAAAACAGGCATTGAAGGATCCATTAAGGATGGAGTGGACAAAAATTCTTGGCCTGATTCGATGTACTAGCTTTAGTACCTGATCCCTCGGGCTATTAATTATAACAGTCTCATCGAGTAAATTCTTGAATCGAAAGAGGCAATTCACGGCGACCACCTCGTCATTAGAAATCTTGAGGTCCTCGATCCTAATGGTTTCCCACTTCTGCGCGATAGCATTGTACTCGAATGGAACCTTGAAACGCTCACAGTACTTTGCAAGGCGCCGACCAGTCTCTTGAACTCTTTCTGCTGGACGGAAACCACTTTGGGGCAGCTCGATCCCCGTGATGCGCAACTTCGGGGGGCCACCAGGTCTCCTTGAGAGGCAATGAATGAGGGGGGGCCATTGAAAACCATAAAGGATACCAAAATCGATAATATGCAGCTTCGTCGCTTTCTCAGCTTTTCTTAAAATCATATGGTTAGAAAAGATGTTCGCAAACCTCTGAAATGGGAAAACCGAGAGATAAGCTTGGTAAGCTTTCAACATTTCAGTAGCAGATTTCCTTTTGGAACCTAACTCCGTATAGATTTGCGCTCCTGTGCAATCCATGCGTGCTTGAAGGGCTTCGGCAAAAGAGTGGGCCAACCTCTGAGACCCATCGCCAAAAGGGGAGGAGTGCTGCCTAATCTGCTTCAGATATTGATTAGCATTTTTACGATCCTCCACGGCAACTGCTTGTGCACAAGAACAAAGAAGGTTCCTCAGATCCACAACTTCCTTCTTATCACTCATTTGTTTTTTGACAGAGAGCTGTTCGGCTGAAAGTGCAGGTGATTGCAGATTTTTCTGTACATTCTGGCTTGCCCCATTATTTGAGGCATCCTCAAATCTAGAACCAGGATGTTTAGAATCAGGCTTATTTCCTGTCGGAGCACAAAGAAGAACCTTATCGAACATGTCAGCTAACTCATTCTCCTCCAAGCAAACTGCTGGCTGCTTTGTGCTCCTCTGATATTCAAATTCCGCGTCCTCACGCTCATGCTTCTTATTTCCCTTGATTTCATATAAATACGAGAGTTCAGGCTCACTGTTCTCCACCTTGACTGCTGCCCTTGCAGTCTCCCTCTTCGACACCAGATGGGGCATCCTCTTCTCTGTATCAATCGACAATGGATTACCCTTCGGAATAAATCTACTAGCTTCCTCAAACCCCTTCTGGAAGAACAACATGGAATTGCTATCCGCAAAAAGGTTGGGAAGCATAAGCTCGCCCATTGCAGAGCCTGTGCCCAACATCCCCTTAGCTTTGGCAATGACACTTTTTCGAAATTCATGCCCTGATTGGCGACTGGGAATTGCAGTCGCCTGGAACACAAAGTTCTCTGGGATGCGAGGCTGTAATATAGAGGGTCGGCTCTCACAATAATCACCAGTCCCTGGAAAGTCGACAGAATTGCCACCGCTAGTAGTGCTCGAAGTGATAGTACTACTGCTACAGTAGCCATTGCTGCTACCCGAGCAATTGTCATCAGGGCTGTCCATGTAGAGAGGCAACTGGTTTTGTGAGGGATGGTCCTTCGGACAGAGAGCATCGTACAAGGATTTCTCTGCAGCTTGGAGAGCTAAAGGATCATGAAACATACAGGGTTTGTCATCTATGTCCTCCTCCATGAGCATCTGATTTATGTATTTCAGCATGGGATCTGAGGTGTCGCCGTAGTCAGAAAGGAAATCCCCATCCGCGCTAAAACTAGGAGATAGGGCAGAGTTGCAGGGTTCGGGATCGGAGGCGAAGGAAGGGAATTGAACCGAAAGGTCCGATTCGGGATCGTCCCGCAGCAACTGGTTCGCCAGATCCTCATATGGATTCGAGAAGGGCGCGAGAGTCTGGTCGTGGAAATTGAAGCCGCTGAACGGCCCGGAATATCCCGCGTACTGAGGATCCATAAACATTTCTCTGTCCGCACGAGCTCAAGGAAAACGATTCCAACCCAGGTCACGGACCTGGAAATCCCGATCAAACACGGTCTCCTTCGGGGAGTTCCTACGATTCTAAGCCCTGAAAACCGCTCGAACGGACAGAAAAAAAAAAAAAAAAAAAGGAAACCAAAATCACGACAAGAAGACGTCCCAAAAGAACCTAAGCCGTCCCATTCAAAACGCTCGGCAATCGATCAGAAACCAAACAACAAAACGCCTCGACAAGACGAACTCGACATACGCCGCAGTCGAAATCCATGAATCGAGAAATGAAACCCTAGAAAATCGTCATATCTAACAGTAAGGAAAAGCCAATCGAGTCTATAAAATAACAGCGCGGGGAGGAGATTGAGGATCGCGACGTACCTGCGGGACGGGCGGAGGCGAGGAGGAGACGAGGCGAGGCGAGGCGAGGTCGGTGGGGGGCGGATCTCTTATAAGCGCCGCCGCGAATCTTCGCGGAAGCTAAGCGAAACTGGATTTCGATAGCGGGGGAGCGAGGGTCGTGGGGTGCGTTTTGGCATCCACCACCTTCGCGAGGGTCGTCGTTTCGCCTCCCCCCCACGTGGCGCCGGGACCGCAACCGGGTCAATGCGGGCTCGAGCTCGAGTCGTCGCCCGACCCGGGTCCATTTACTAACGTGGCCCCCAAATGGTGACCCGAGATGGACGCGTGGAGTTTATGGCTTTAGACGACCTAATGTGAACATTGCCAAAGGATTCTTCCCTCGGTATCAAAAATCAAATATTTAAAGACCAAAAGCGACTTTTGAGCCTTTCATATAAAGTTGAGTTTCCACTGATCTCGAATCACGAGAGGTGAAAATTATCATAACTTAGTGTCGATAACGGGCCTTTAATTATGGATTCCTTTCTTTTATTTGAAGGTTGAGGGTGTCATTTGGGCCTTTCGGATTAGATCAAGAAATTAGAAATACGGGATATCACCGTCGGTGCGCAATTGATGCCCACGCGTGGTTACCGACCACCGCGTACCGACTGGTAAGAAAAGAAAGACTCTGGGTTCCAAAAGTAAATCAACGGTCGGCCCGCCTGGGGTCAACTTGTGGGGCCCCCTTCCCGCTGGAATTTTGCGCCAGTGCCCATCTTTTCTGTGCCATTACCATCATCAGTGCCTCTTTTGTAAATCGGGCAATTCCCAATTTTCCATGGAGAGAGTAGGCTGACTTGTCTGCTCCGAGTACCTTATCCAACCTATAATACAAGGAATTAACTTCAACAAATTAGAGCTCCGTTCGGTTCGCAAGAAATAAAATAATTTAAAAAAAAAAATCAATTATATCGCTTATGAAAACAAACGAAAAGCTACGTGACAAGGATTGCACAACTTTTCGTGGTGACAAGAGCATGAAAATATTTAATTTTATAGGAATCTTCCTTTCCAAATGAGTGACTTGCCCGGTCACGCCATCTGAATTCTTTATTAATTCTCTTTCTCCGTCCGAGAACCCCAAGCTTGACTTTGAGCCAACCGCGTTGAGAATGGACCGCATTCACTAGCACCTGCTCATTTATTATATTTACATCTTGATGATTACAGTTTCCTCACTTTCTTCCGTGGTATGAAATGGTTAAAGTCATTAGCTAGACGGAATAAGGCGCGCCTAATCAATATCTAATCAACGACTCCATCGATTACAAAACAAAGTCCTTGGGTCCCCATCGCGTTCGCAAAATAACTTACTCCAGAGAAAGAATTCTTCCTTTTTTTTTATTATTATTTTTACATAGAAAAAATGAATGAGAGAATATCGTTACGACGGAAATTAACAATATCGTTAGATCAACGTCTAACACATCCTATCACATTAAGATTGAAACTTTTGCCTACGACTAGAAAGATTCAAGTTTGAGATCTCATACTATGATATTATATACTTTGACCAATTTACAACCCTGAAGTCCCATTTTCTCAAGGAATTATCTAGAATTAAAAAAAAAAAAGGAAATCAGCTCTTGATGATTTATTACCTCATAATCTTTACACGACTGTACACCCACTTATATATTATTTATAGAGAAAATTCTAAAATAAAAATTCGAACTGTTATCATTTTTCAATTTAGGATATAAAGTGATCATATCAAATTTAAAGAAGGGATTTACCTTGCGGGTTGGTCAGGGATATTTTCGTCATTTAATTTTTTAGATTTCAGCGAAGACTTCGGAGTCATCGTCGGTAGGTCTGCGTTACTCATGCACGTGCATGACAATGACCCTCAAACCCCCCCATTGGTCCACGTTGGCAAGTACGTGACTCGAGCACCGAATCATTTTGGATCCTTCCGGCTGGGTGATGTGATGTCTGCCCTAGATTATATATACGCCAATTACTTCAACTTTGGTACGAGTTAGATTAGAAAAATAAACACAAGTTTTTTTCCCCATATTTCTCACCAGACCCTTGCTTTCTTATCTTGGTATTATACGTCACATGGATTTTAATTTTCTTAATATTTGAATATTTAAAAAAAAATTCGTTTGCTTGAATACCTCAACTTTACAAAATCGGATTGAATGATGTCTCAATTAAATTGACCACCGCATCATTTCTTCTTATTCTTTTTTTCCAACCTCAATAGTAATTTTGACTTTCCTTCTTGTTCTTGTTCTTCCCTTTTTGTCTCTTTCTCTTTTTTCTTTTTCCTTTTTTTTTTCTTTTTTATTCTCTTCTTCTTCCCCGTCCATCTATAGCTCCGCCATCATCTTCTTCCTTCAACGCGTCATCACCCAACCGCGTCCATAACTGTCATTTCCGACTTCGCGACATCAAATCTAGGGATCATTATCTCATATATGGACGTCGGAACTTTTATTTGAGAGAGAGACGTTGATGGTGGAAAATGACGACGAGCTGCCAATGGTTGAAGGCGGTGAGGCGAATTATGGCAGTTAAGAGTGCATTTGGTAACGTTTCTGTTCAAAAATTGTTTTAAGGAACATAAATAAAAAAAAACTATTTATGTTCCGGAGAATAGATTTTTTTACCAAAAGAACGCATTTAGTAAACTTGTTCCTGGAATAGAAAAAGAACAAAAATACGTTTGGTAAACTTATGTAATTTTTTTTGTTTCTTTTAATTTTTTAATATTTTTTTTTTAGTTTTCCTTTTTTTCTTTTTTTTTTTCTTTCTTTCTTTTGGCCGGTCGCCGGCAGCCTTGCCGGCCGGCGTGAGATCGGCCTCGCCGATGGCTGGGCGAGGTCGGCCTCGCCGGGGCTGCGACACTCCGCCGAGGTCGCCGGCCCTCGACGGCCGATCACCGGCCATGGCCGAGGTCGGCCACCGGCCAAAAAAAAAAAAAAAAAAAAAAGAAAGGAGAAAAAAAAAAGGAGAGAGAAAAATTGTTTCGGAAGTGTTAGAAATAAGAAATTTTTTTTTTTGTTTTTTTCGTGTTTTTGTTTTAACGAAAAAAAATAGAGATGGGTGTCGCAATGGCTCAAATTTGCAGTATTCCTATCTATTATTTTAGAAATTTATAATTTTGAATAAAAATACAAACAAACGCGTTGTTCTTTTTTTGTTCTTCAAAACAAAAAAAACGAGGAATTGTGTTCATGAACAAAAAAAAATGAATACAAACAAACATCCCCTAAGTATGGTTTCTATCGAGGATGCTGAATAGTCTGCGATAATGGTGAAACCATCGTGATTAGGGTGAGGCAGGATGGTGGCACCTAGAGGTGGTGAGGTTGATCAATGGTAGTGGAGGCACCATTGCGAAATGGATTGTGGTAGGGCGGCCGAACCTCCTAGTATTTGTTTTTAAAGTATACCTTTTGAGGATGGAGGTGGTACAAAGACTAGACCTTATTTATTTCTACGCGTCCTAAAAGATTTTTTTGAAAGAAAGAAAGGATCATAAATAGAGAGGCCGATGTGTCACTTTTGCTGATGTCGCGTTGACCGTGAGATGACAGCTCAACCATTTAAATGCTACCTAACGGTGTCAGCGACAAATTTGAACAATTTTCCGCCACCAAATCTGATAGAGAATTCAAGTAAAATCGAACTCTAGAACTAGAGATATACTTGACCAAAAAAAAAGGGGACAAAAATATAGATATTGATAGTGTCATTATCTTTTCCTTTCTTGCTTAAGATGAACGGGTGGAAGAGTTGTCCACAGCACAACCATTCTTCCATCCTCTCGATTGATACCAAACCTCAAATTTTCGGGTCGGACTGAAATAAAAATAATAAAAATTTAAAATTTAAAAAGAACCTTAAAATTTAATGAGAACTTTATTGTTTCGTTATCCTTTTATTCCTACTTCCAATGGCTCATTTAAATTTGTTGACGAAGACTTTACTTATGGTACAAAGGAACCCAAAGCAATTCCAAGTGTCCGTCTATCTTTCGTCAACCAATCACATTGCCTTCTCATGCCATTTTGAAGATCATATCTTGAGACGAGAATCCTAATCATTTCCTAATTAAAGTTATTCCCAATATGGTCAATGTTCATATTTTGATTTCTCTTTTTCTAAACGGTCTTAGGTGGGAAAAGATAAATCGTTCGAATTATATCCTACTAAAAAGATTTGACGATTCTAAATTATATTTGTACTTCTATGTGGTGGGCATCATGACTGATTAAAGGATAATCTATGGTTAATTAAAGGAAACAAATCCAATTACGATCGACTAGACCAATATATGTGGAGGAAATTTGATCAGGGTAGGAAGGAAAGTTGGCTTGCCGTGTAATTTTATACGATGCGCCAAAGTCACTTTCTTTGGTGTGAATGATTTTGAATTCCCACCTCCTTTTATGGTATTTTCTCCTGCTTTTGCTTTTGGAAAGTATGAACATTAGAACAACCTCCCCCACATTCAATGCCCCAGCCAGCGCAGATAGAGCCAGAGAAAGATGTTGACACTTTGGAAGATTTCGCGACAATTGACTTTTCAATTTTCCCCACTCTCTGTAGACGCGGTGGAGGATTGACATTAATTGACGAACCCAAGTCACGAGAGAGCAGCAAATTGTAACACGATACGAGGTGAGCTGTCCACCATACGTCTTATATATAGATGACTTGACTGAAAGTTCTACCGAGGGTCGATCCATTTAACATGTAATTGTCACGGGCCGAACGAAGACCGATCCAAGAGGTTCCCTGAGAACGATCGTAACGCGTCCGTGGTCGACTTCCTGTGCTCGCTCGGATTTTTAACGAGCCTTCTCCCCGAAGTTTCTAAAAGTCCTTAGCCTTATTTATGTCGGTAGATGGTAGTTGACATTATGTCGTTAGCTAGGAGTTAGCACTTATGTCGGTAGGAAGTGCGATCTCGTCCGCTGGAAGAATTCTAGATCAATGGTTGTAAGATGAGGCCATCGACTATAAGAATGGGTGTCCTCCCTTATTTGTAAGCATCCATTACTTCCGCAATACAAAGCTTCTATCTTTCCAAAGCTCCTCTCTCTATATACTTTCTCTCTTTTTGATCCAGGTAAGCGAGCGAGTGAGCGTTTGATCAAGCAAGGCTTGGCTTGGGTGATCCAAAGTTGCCCGAGTTGCCGCACGGTCACTATCCCAATCGATCGGACCGTGACATAATCCTATCGGATTAACATGATTGTGTTTTTATTTTAACGTATCGATATCTGCACACTTCAACCCTCAATTGAGAGCTAAAGCCTTTCTTTCTTCTCTCTAGGGAATACCCCAAATCTTACGTCCAAAAATTCAGACAAAGCAGTTTAAGGTTATACTCGAGACCGTGAAAATATTTCTAGCTTACCAAACCCAAGACGAGAGCAAATTTTCTCGACCGAAATGCCAAACCATTCTGAAGTACATTTTGCCCAAGGAAAGTTCCAGCATGCCGACAATTTCCAGGGTTTGACGAATATAGTCAATCATCGATGTAATATCCGTATTAGACCCACGAAACCTGCTGAGGTGCCGAAGCGGTGTGCGTACTGCAAACTGAATGCATCTCACGTGCTCAGCCACGTACAAATTTGGGCGGGTTGAACATCGTTCAAGCCATAACAGAGCGACCAGCTGGAGGAGACCGATGGGCAAGACGAATCAGGACTTTTCCGAATTCTGGGGTGTTGGGCTTGGCCGCATTTGGTCTCTGGGCTGCGGAACGAAATGGGCCACCAAGAAGATATTCGTTTTCCATTGAATAATTGAAGCCGAATGCTCGGTCCCATTGCATCCTTATCTACAAATGTATGACGTTCATCTTTATCTAAAAGCTAAACTGACCTTTCTCCCTGTCGTAGAAGAAAGCCATCCCCCGCAAAGCGCGAAATCGTGTCCACTACACAGACTGTGTGTATGGGATTGGACTGGTAGCTCACATCGTTGCATCGCCCTCGTACGTGGAAAGCGGATTGGGATGGAGACCCTCCACCAGGCAGCAGCCACAAAACGACAGAATCCTTTAATCATTTCATCTGTCGACGCGAGAAGACTGAGAGCGAAGGTGCGTCAGTGTGGGGCTCTTTATGTTGGCCAATGAGGAAGGACGGGAGTGGTCGATCAAAGCAAAATGACACTGATCCATCCCATTTGTTCTTTTCTAGAGAGAACAAATGGGGATTCGTGTCGTGTCATTTTTTGCAATTTGATTTGTAATCTACGTCTGTTTTTGCGACAATATATACCTAGAATTGCATTCTAGCGATTTCGAGAATCCAATGGTTGCAGAGGGGGAAGTGCCCGTGCCTAGGAAAGAATTTGTGCAAACGTGTCATGTTGAAACCTCTCTTGCACGAACACAATTGTCCGAAACCAAGGAGAAAAAGCTTTACTTTTTAATGATGATGATTCAATAGCATCGTTAGTGCTGGTGGAAAAAAAAACACTTTCTTTAAAGGTGGTGCTTGGGAAAATTTGATCTCGCAAATTACATAATATTCAAAACAGCACGATCACTTTTTCAAATCCATTTGAATCAATTATGCGGACCTCCATTGTTCTTTAAAATTAAGAAAAGGACTATTTGTACTTTCGGTGAAGGATGAGTTGCTCCTTTTATCGATCCGGAAAAGTATGAAGTTTGAGTTTGCCTAAAAAAATTAATTCATCGATGGTCATCGTGGACTATTGGATTTTAATATCCTGAAAAACATGATGTAAGTTTGGGTTTGCCTAAAAATAATAATTCATCTATGGTCATCGTGGACTATTGGATTTTAATAGGAAAAATCATCCGAAATGTTGAAAATTGCACTAGTTTGAAATGTCCACCAAAGACGTTCGAAACCTCAGGGGTTGCTTGTAAGAATAATATTTACTTTTTACATATGATTCTTGATATATTAAGGGTGCGTTTGCAGTAACGATTCTGTTCCTAACAAATTCGATCGAAATGATTATTTTTTATTATGTTCCCTTTAACCGATTCTAAAAGTTAACGCATTTTCAGAACTATACAAAATTTCGATTAAGGAATAATTGCGTTTGATACCGTATTAATTGATTACTGCTCCAAATCAATTTATTTTAATTTTTAAATAACTTTATAATTTTTTCCTTTTTTCCTTTTTTTTTTCCTCCTATTCTAATTTTTCTTCAGGCCGGTTGCCGGCCCTCGTCGACTCAACCTTGCCGGCGAAGTGAGCAAGGCTCGCCTAGCCACCAACGGGATTGGGCGAGCCTCGCCGGTGGATAGGCTTGCCTTCGGCGAGCTCGTCGGACCTCGCCCTAGCCTGGCAAGCTCATCGGACCGATCACTGGCGATTGACGTTGGCGTTGGACGACGGCAAGCGACGGCGACGTTGGACAACGGCAGGCAGCGGCGACCGGTGGCGGCAGCGACCGATGGCGACGGTCACGGGATGGCGATCGATGAAGAAGAAGAAGAGTTTTGATTTTTAATTTTGTTCCCGAAACAAGAATCAACTTTTTTTTTATTCTTGATTCTCATCCCAAACTGATTCTTGGAACAAAAATTTTACTAAACGTGATTCTCGTCTCAAATTAATTTTAACAAAAATCGAATCCAAGACTATTATGATGGTTACCAAACATGCCCTAAACCTTAATTTTTCTGTCTGAAATGTTTATGATCATATCGAAAATTTACTAGCTATCAACAATGACATAATTACTAGTTAACTTAATCACATTAATCCCTCTACTCTAGTAAACAAAACTTGCTCTTGTATCACCAAAGACCACATGAATTAACGTCGACCTCATTTTTTGGCTGCCCATCCATCGCAATCCTTCTCACCCAACATTAATTTCCAATACATCTTCCAGATTGAAGGATAAGTAGGTCTGCTCATTCAAGTCGATGACGATAGTGCGGCCGTCTTGTGCAGATCCGACTTTCATACAGTCACCATAAATAAAGAGAGAGTAAAGGAACTTGATACTTTCAACATTAATGGACAAGGATTACATGTGCAGCTTCAACTTCTACGTATTCCATCTACACGCCAGATTCACTACAGCCAATGAAGACAAATCCTAGAGGACACCGTGGCGGTGTCAAGACTAAAACGCACCATTAGCTAGGGCTTATTCCATCACATCCCCTTTACAATCGCCACCCTATCCTTACACAAATAACCTCCGCGCGGCGCGGATAAAATATTACACTAAATACTCCTTTTTCATGTACCTATTTTCTTGACTGTCACATCTTTTTACAAGTCAATTGAACAATTAGGAAAATACTAGATATACTCTAAACACGAAGTGACCTGTTTCTTCAACTCCCTCAGATGTGCTTGAGCTGTTGCTTGGCTTGGTGTTGGGACCAGTAAGCATGTGCGCTCAGGACCCTGTCCAAGAGCTCTTGAGGAACAGGCTCTCCCCTCCTCTGCTGAGGCGATATTCTCGCGGTGTGTACCAATGTCTTCCACTTATCCTGTATATAATTGAATCACGTTTCAGAAGCAGAGGAGTTTGTGCAGGATTTTGACTTCTCAGATTGACATCAGCACTCATTCTGTTCGAGAAGCAACACAGACAAGCTATAAGGGGAGATTAACGTGTATCCATGTTGTTTTCTTTTGTCTTCAAATGGACACTCTTGACAGGATTTAGATGGGAGATCCGGCCACTTTCTCTATGCTACAAGTTGAACTCCATAGGAACAGCATAGATAATGGTAATGAGGGGTTACATTGTCCCCCTGTGTACATTCATTGAAGGGTTATGTTGTCTCCCTCTGTTCATTCATAAATCAGTGCGTGTGGGTGCGTGTGAAAATTGCATATTTGAAGTTCACAAATCAATTGAACGCAGTTATAAAAAATGGTGAGGCTGAAACTAAAACAGGTAGATAATGGTAATAAGGGCTTACATCATCTTCCTCTGTTCATTCATTATTCAGTGTGCACGCGCACAAAATTGCATATTTGAAATTCACGAATCAATTGAATGGAGTTTTAAGAATGGTGAGGCTGAAACTAAAATGTAACTGCAATCTCAATAGCTTCAAATACTTTTGAAGAAAAAGCTCACCTTTAAGTCCACGTACGTCCGATGCTTTGCACTATCAAAGGCCCGAAGCTTAACATCTCTCCACCTGGAGGTATAAAATTAATGAATTGTTCAGAATATGGGAAGAATAGTTAAATTGCGATCTGATACTCACAGATTTAGAACAGGATTCGTACGCTTAATTCATCTAGAAAATTCTAAAACAAAACTGAAAGAACTGTTCTAAGAAACTAAGATATAGATGCTGACTTAAGGCAACCCCTGCACACCAGTCTCGACATATCAACGTCAACCACCCAAAATATCCCTCACTGCACAATCTATAAGTCCTTGAATGTGTAATTTCATGCTTACCTTCCGGTTCCAAGTTTTTCAACAGCCTGAACAAGTGCTTCAACTTCAGTCACAGAAAAGGGTCTACGAATGCGCCGCTGAGCAAACTCAGATCTTTTTGATTTCCTGTGCACTGGTACCACAGCTAAAGCCTCCACGTTCATAGACGAAACAGGTATAAGTGCTTTAGATTGTGTACTACCCTTTTTCAACACTCCAACAGGAGAGGTTGCCAAATCACAATCATTCTCTACCACAATGGGTAAGTTCGTCTCTTGATGCTCAGGCAGGGAATCATGAGTTCTCTTTTGAGAATCATTTGGACCAGTGGGATACCTGGTGAGAAACAATCAGAGTGAAAACAAGTTGACAAAGAAGTTTCTGGAAGAAATCCAAATAGCACAACAACAACCAGACTTATCATAACCCCATTCCTATTTCTAAAGAAATATAGTATCAACACCACCCTGGATCCACTAATGATGCTCAGTTCAATATGAAGTTCAACGTTATCGTGCGATAAGCCATGCATAATAAATCCGCAAGTACTATATAAAAAAGCAACTACTCCACAAAAACATCTACCAGATTTTCCATTAAGCACCCTCAACCAAAATGATCATTCAAACAGGAACATAAAATGTTTTCTTACCTTATCAAAGGCTGAGACACATCGCAAGGAAACAGAGAAGAGACCTTTGGACTTGCAGATGTGTACGAAGGGTCAGGCTCTAAGGCAAAACCCAAAGAACTCAATTGATTATCATGTGAAATTCCTGTCTGTAGTAGAGTTTTGCTGTCATCTCCAACTTTTTTTCCCTGGAGAAGAACTCCAACATGTAACTCACTGCCAAGAACACCACTAACTGCTTCCATAACTGCCCTCTGCACATAGCCAAAAGAATTTAAAGAACAGAGAATTGACAGGAAATTTGTAGAGAAATCCGCAGACGAGGAGCCAAATCCAAGCTATCAAGAGAAAAGTTAGTCTGTGGTTCAAAAGACTAAGAAGTAGTAAAATGACAAACCACTCATCCTACACACCTTTCTTCATACTGTGAACAAAATAGGGGAAATGCACAGAGAGAGTCAGAGTGGAGACCCTAAACACACTCGCAGAATAGCCCCTGCAATCAGCTATGCAAGACGGCCGAGCAATATATTGTGGTATAATCTGAAGAAAATGATGGCCAATATACCTTCAATGAGCCAATAGTAGCTGTTTCTGGAATTTCAATAAATAGCTCCGGCACGGTGAAAGACTCAATCCGGAGCTTCACTGAATATAAAAAAAAGAGCGTTGATAAGCAAAATGAATTAACCTACAAAACCACAAGTAGTACACGACGTCTTTCCAAAAGCTCCATTACCATGGGAATCTGTAGATTGGTATGACAAATGTTGACCTGATGCTGGAGGGGATGGCCGTTTGGCTGCAAGAGGACCAAATTTGCAGAAAAAAGACTTACACGGGATTCTATGTCAAAAAGGCAAAAGAAAAACAAACTAGAAAGGAACTATTGCATTTTTTCTGAAACTAACCAGAAACATCTCCATCAGTATGATTCTCAGGTGGATAGACAGCGGCATTGCTACTAATTTCCTTGTCAGAATACGACTCAAAGTCAATATCAAAAATTTTTCTCTTCTTGAAAGGATAGTTCCTCTGAGATCTTTGGCGTTTATAATAACTACTCTTATCCTTGTAATCAGCCTTGAAATTTACACCTGCCCCCATGAACTAAAATTAAGAGGACATTAACAGATCCAAAACCCTAATGGAAATACAAGAATGCACGCAGCAACAAACCTGTCACATCTAAATGATGAGTGACCACTTACCAGTTCTAGGATGTACTTTCCAATGTCGAGAAGCCCAAACCTTCCTTATTCTTCTGTCTCCAATATGAGGCACTTGCCTAAAAGACTTCTTTATGGGGATAGGGTGCGTGCACCCAGAGGATTTTTCGTCATCATCTCTACCAACTACTTCTACATTCCTAGCAGGGGATAAACAATCATGTGAAATGCAATCTTTATCCTCAGGGAATGACGCAGCGGCGCCACTCTCCAAGCTAACTTGTGTGAGAGGTTTTGCATCCCATACCACCGATTCCCTTAAACTGTACATAACAGCCCCATTATCGTTTGGAGCCTTCTCAGAATAAAGCTGTTCCACCTTAATCTCATTTTGGGTATCATCTTCTAACTTGGAGTCGGTTGACATCAAAGTCCCTAACACTGCATGTCCACTAGTTTCATCATTTCTTTTGTCCTCATCAGTTCCCAGCCTCTCTGAGCGGTTGGTACTTCCAATGACAGGATGTTGAATATCTTCCAGAGAAAGCTTTGGATCATGATGCTGTTGGGATTCAAGCTGGGAATCTAACATAATCCTACCACAGCTTCCTTGATCACAAAGTTGCAGTTCCAACTGTTTACACTGATTCTGACACCCTTCTTCTATACCAGTGCTGTCAGTGACGGGAAATCGATCCTTTTTAGTCGACGAATTACTGGAAGATGAAGAACTACTGTTCCCGACCAGCAGCTTCCCAGCTAAGGTGGCCAGTAAGTCAAACGCATGCATTTTGTTGTCTTCAACATTCTTCTTAATCGAATTTCTCCTCTAAAGAGAAGAGAATAAAAGATCAATAACGGAGATCAGTAACCAAGAATGATGGTGTGAGATGGATACAAATTCTAGAAGTACCAACTGGAAACTCAAAATGAGCTTACTCTAGCAGATCTGGCGCCCCGAGGCATGGTAGGCACCTGATAGCCATTGAATCCATATTCTAACCTCCTATTCAGCACCATATCGCAGAAATCATACTACATAAGATCAACCAGATACAGGGAACAAACTCTCTTCAATCCATCTTATAATTCAGCTATCAATCAATGCTTGAGACACCATACCAGAACCTGAAAGCATAAAAAGTTTGCAGCATTAAACTAAATGGAGAGCAGACATTATGATCCAAAATAAAAACACATAATTTGCTACATTATATCTATCCGAAGAAAAAAACTTGCTTGATTAATTCACAATTATCATGATCGCACGCATGCATGCACAAAAGCAGGCACCCACACACACAGAGTACCACTCCAATCTTTTGTGTCGCAGTGATCACAAGACATAACATTTAAACAGTAAAAATCAATTCACGAAATCACATTTGGTGGAAATTCCAATTAGGAAGCAGTTTGATCGACAATATTACTCTCCCCAACAAAAACTCAGAACAATGTCACTGCTTAGGGTAGTCGTCAAGGAGTGAAAAGACAAATTAATAAACCCGTTCCAGCCATGATGATCTAATTCCCACAATTAATGCACAATTTAACAAAATTTAAAAATATTTATCCATGACAAGAGTTCAATGTCCAGAAGTTCGCAGATCCAGCCAAGCTTGACACTCGGAAAAAATACATTAATTTGGGAAAACTCTAAGGGATATGCAAACTGCAGAAAAGAGAGGAAAAGATTGGGTTTTGACGACTCCCGCAAGGTAACATCGAAGAAAAATATCGATGGACAGTCAGAAAATGTCAAGACTTGAAACTCAAGAATGGAAAAGCGGAATTACGAGTAATTCCCAGTTTGGGAAAAGGTACGAGGAGAGGGGGGAAAGAAAACCGCTTAAACCATCACAAAACCCTCATGCAGAGCAAGGAATAGCCAAGATTGGTTCTCCGGCGGATCCGAAAGCCGCTCGAATCTTTGAACAAGGTAGAAACAGGGAGATCCAGAACACTCATCGAACATCAATTTTAAAAGCTCGAGCTCCGAAGACGATTTCAGGAACAGAGCAGCGGAAGAAAACCGCGTCTCGACCGTATCGCGTCCACGAGAAAAAAATCATCGGATCCCAGCGATCGGGCCCCAAAAGCAGAGAAAGCATGCGACAATCAGCGTGGAGATCGAAAACCGTCGCCAAAATCGAAACATGTAGAAGACGAGAGACTGTCGGGGAAATTCCGAGCATTTTCCGCGCCTGAAAAATGCGAACTTGGAACTGCCGGAACCTTCCCAGATCGCAATCGAAAGTCGGAATCCAACTTTCAACGCCGCCGGCTCGCGCGACCTCGACTTTCCTCGCCGGAACCAGGCGTCCGACGTCGAGATCCACCCCATCAAAAAAAAAAAAAACCGAAACCACAGCGGAGAAAAAAGAAAAGGAGAAGCACGGAAATTCAACGAATCTCCGCGAGACGAAGCACGGCGAGGAGTGATCCCGGTTCGCCTCTCGACAATGCTTCGCTTCCGCCCGCCTGGATTCCGGCGGAGAGAGAACCCCCACGAAGGCAAGACGGGACGACCGCAGAATCAATCCAAGAGACGATGCAATCTAGAGAGAGAGAGAGCCTCGACGGCCACACGTACCGCGCGAATGCCCCCCGTTTCCTCTCTCGCATTCCGAATTCCCTCCCCTTCAGCCCATGGAATTTTCCCGAGAAAATACGTTGCCTTCCTCGCTCCCTTTCTCTGCGCGCGAGAAAATTCTCTCTCTCTCTCTATCTTTTTCCTTCTCCTGATCACCAAAAACCCTCTGAGAACCACCCGACCAAACGCTTAAACCCCAACGCCCTTCTTTTTATGGTTACGCCATCCTCCCCCCGCACGCACGAACATTTACCAGTTATTTACCGGTCATATCGGTAACCGGGCCCGCGGCCCACCGGCTGCAGCAGGTGCCCGGGGAGCCCCGCGCGCTCGACGACCCGGTCTTCCCACTCCCCCGAGTGAGCTCAGCGGTGCCGTGTCGCCACCCCGGGCGCGACACGTGGAAGGGGGTGGCATCATGTGGCTGGGTGTTGGTCAGCGCGATCGAGAAAAACGTTGAGCCCGCTACTGACAGGAGGAGTTCCTCGTCCTTCTCTTTTTTCTTTTTTTTTTTTCTTCTCTTTTTTTGGGGTATGGAGGGATTTATTTATTTATTTATTTATTTTTGAAATTAGTTATCGGATTTTTCCTTAATTGGGATGCCTTTAGAGACCAAGTGGCCCTTGCTACGGGCGTCTTAGCGAGACATTCATGCCTATTTTCGTGAAACAGAGGAAAAGGCAAATTGTCTTCTCTTGGTGTTTTTTTTCTTCTTGCTGTCTTCAAAAGGAATGCTGGTCAGCACGCACGCAATGATTTCTCCCGAAATGGCCCGATTGTCAAGCGATCTATGTAGTTTTTTTTTTTTTTCTTTTGTATATATATATAAAACCACTTGTGCTTTTTAGCAAAAGTGCCCGAGAAAAAAAAGTGAAATCACTTTTATGGTTCTCACGGACGAGGAAGAAAATTTGTGTATAATTGGTGAGAAGTTTTGCTACAGAAAAGTGAAGGAAAGGACGGCGTAGGACATTCTTCCAAGGACAAGAGAATCTAACTATGACAAGACATGGGGAACTCATAAAAGCATGACATTATGGCTCGCGTAGAAAAGCGATACGTTGGTACACCCATAGAACTTGAGGTACCCCAACAATGTGCTAAAAATCTAATGGGATTGTTTGCCTTAGATGGCCAATTATGGGAGAGGACCCAATATTTGAGAAATTAACCTCATAACGCCATATCCTTGCTCCCCAGAGGAACGAGGTCGAAATAGGGTAAAAGATTTGGATTTCTTTCCAAAAATAATATATAATCGTAATTACATCAAAACAAATATTAAAGAAAGCTAACAATTAATTGATCCGGCCAAATTTGAAGATGTAAATTATATTATGTAATGAATCAGAGGCACCACAAGATAAATCTCGAGAGGAATCGTATCAAATTTGATTTATAAACATATTATATTAAAGGTTAAGGATCTATGATTCGGCCTATTTTGGTAAGTAAGCAAATGCGATACATATAGCCGTTGATTTTGCTTCACCTTAATTTATTGATCTGTAGAGGTTAATAACTACTATTTTTAGTCTATCTAGAGCTCGAGTCTGATAAGAACTTGATGGGCAAAGCACTTGATATAGTTTAACTTGTAAATTGTAACTATACTCGAGTCAATAATGGGATGCTTACATGATAATGTTGATGTAATATTATATATATATATTAAATGCCTTCCTTATAGGGGCAGATGTGTCATTTCATTGCGGGGCAGTTTTCCCAATGAGCATGTCGAGCACTTTTTATTCAGCGTGTCAACAGCATCCGCATCCTCTGACCCAAAAAAAAAAAAAAACAGCATCCACATCCATGGGCCCATCCTCTGCCACGTCGGATCAAGCCTCCGGTCCTACGTGGATCAACATGAGGTTCATACTGGTGTCCGTATTATCTCACCTCGACAGAGAGAATGAAAAATACGTTCTCTCTCGAGTCGGAAAATATTTTTTTCGATTTTCCAACATTTAAGTATCTCAGAAAGCTGAGTAAACAGAATAGACAATAAAATCCATCGAAATATAATAGACAATAAAATCCATCGAAATATATATTTGCTTAAAATTTTAAAAAAATGAATTCCTTTTTATAAATTATAAATTTTTTGTACAATATCATTAAACCTCAGTATTTGAACTCGAGATCTTAACACTTGCGCTAGGGTCCTTGAGATTGAGATTGAGACCCTAGGGCTATTGCCTGGGTTTCAATGGTTAGCTTAGGATCTTGGCTACCATTTGAATAGCTCTTGCTTAGAACGAGGAAAACAGAGTTAGTTTCTGCATGTAGGCGAACTTCTTGTTCAAGCTCTTGAGGGATGGCATTTCAATAGCAAATTACTCGGAATTTTAGTTCAGAGCATAGAGACACTTGAGGATGTCAGGATTATAACTTTTCTAACTTAGCCGAGCTGCATTTCTTAAAATATCCTACCAAGCTGGAAAGAAGATTGTTTTATAGAGACATTGATAATTTTCATAGACACTCACTTCACTTTAGGGGACCATGTCCAATACATTACATCCTATTTGCCTTTTATAGGCATTAAGAGGTTATAAACAAACAAATAAGGACCATGTTCACGGGTCTAAAACAAACAAAGGTGATAATTATTCTAAATCATATGAACAATGACTGTAAATAGTGATTTTCCTAACATATTGTTATAGTACTTTGCTACAATGATCTATGTTATAATGACTTAACTACAGGCTTATCTTTTTGTCACTGGCATTGTAGTTATAGTTTGAATCATTAGAGCTATGCATTATGAGATGTTTTTCATATATTTGTTTAAGTTTTGAAAGTTTGATGTCAAAGAGACTTCGGGTGATTTCTCTTTGTGCTATTAGGGCATTCAACATGTTTATGGCGGTTGAGGTAAGAACCTAGCAATCAAGCTTTTAAAATACCGAATCAAGGTTTAGCATTTTGAAAACCTATTTGGGAAATACAAAGTAGTTTAGTTTAAAGAAGGTCATTTGGTAATCTATGCTTTGAGAAGCTAATTTTAAGAGAAATACCGTTTGGTATAAAACACATTTAAAAGTCATCTAGGTAATTAATATTAGTTTTTTAAATTTTTATTTATTTAAAATTGAAAAATAATATATGCAACTTTTCTAATATATTTTTTGACAATAATTCTAAAAATCAAATATATAATTTTAAAAAAATGACCAAACCCTTTGTTGATTCGACAAAGGGCTACGATCGCTAGTGAGTTAGATCGGTGTTGGCAACAGTTGGTTTAAGTCACCTAAGGTCGAGCGACCCTCATCGAGGGTCGTGCGTTGCCACCTAAGTCTTGTGGGCTCCGGCAGCCCTCGTCGGGGTTGCACAACCCTCGCTAGAGGTCGCCAAACCTCGGGTGACATTAATTGATAGCCCCGGTGATCGTAGCCCTTCACCAAACCAGCAAAGGGTTTGGTCCTTTTTAATAAAATAACATAAATAACAAAGGATGAAATCGGAAATTTAAAAATTGATGAGGGTAGTTTTGAAAGAAAAAAATAAGTTTAAGCATTTGGCCAAATGCCGAAAGCCAAATGTTGAAGGCCCAATGCTAGTCTTTACTAGTGTTGGGCTTTTAATCTTCCTTATGCTAACTTTCACTCGAAATTTCCTTTAAAATTGTTATCAAACGATCCAACATTTTCCCAATGGGCTTTGAAGGCCAAAAGTCCCCACCCATATTACATTGAGAATAGGCCTATAGCCTCAGCGGTTGAATCCATGTCCCTAGAGGATGAGCCTATGATCCCTCGAGGCTCGAGCTCACCCCTAACTCGTGAAATTGATATTTGTAGTTTTATATGAGATCTTTCATAACTTTCTATAAATGGCATTAGAACATGACTTTCATCACAAAATATAATTAAATGACAATAAAATAATCGTTTTCCTCGTAAGTTCCTTGAAAAGTATTTTCCAATGAAGTTCAATTTTCGTCCTTATACTTCCACTGTCATCATTTTAACTAAGTCCATGTAAAAAAAAAAAAAAATTCCAATCGACCAACACTTCAATGTGACATGGAATAAATATTATGTCTGTGAACACCCATCACGAGACGTGGGTAGTGTGAATGGATTGAGTTTCATAACTTTTATATTCTTTTAGCCGTTCTCTATAAGTGTTCAAGCAGACACTATTCAACATACAAATTTTGTGACTTACCTATTTTGATGGGAAAATGATACAAATAGTCATTAAATTTGACTCAATGTGTAATGTGAATTTAAACTTTTAATTTGTATAATATGATATCAAGACCTTTTGTATATATTCAATGTTGTCCCTAAACTTAGATTAATGGAATGACAATATTAAATGTTCTCATATGGTTTTTGGACTAAGTCAAATGTGGTGCAAATCCAATGACCACATTAAATAAATTAAAAATTAAAAAATCATATTGCATATCGAGTCAAAGTTTAATAACCATATGTCATTATCTTTATTTTGATTTGTTTACATCCAAAACTTCCGAAAAATTCACAGTACTCGTCAAATATTAATATTTAAGTTCACACTTAACCCTCTTCGTGATTTTGAAAAATTTCGGATCATACTTTGAATTTTGAAGAAAATAATTTTTTTCATTGACTATGTAAACAAATATGTCCCACGGGAGCACTTTCAAAAAAGGCGACAACCAATAATAATAATAATAATACGGGAAGTGGAAGTCGATTCGCATTCAAATAAATTTGAAAGAGAGAGGGAGGGGCGGAGGGGGCACCGGGTTAATTTATTATCGTTGTCGCGTTCGACGGCCGTTAGGGAATCTCCGTCAGAGACGAGCGCGGCCTCAGGGGCAGCGTGCCGCTCGCTGAGCGGATATTCGGATGACGGCGTCGAGGCCGGGGAACGACGGCGGCGTCCTTCGAGTGGGCCTCGGTGGGCCCCATTCAGCCCGGGAGAATTGACGGGCTCCCTGCAAGAGGGCCCATAACGAGGACACGGCGATTTGGACGGGTTTCGTTTTGGAATTTCCGAGAAAATAAGGGGAGACCACCGTTTTTTCTCACCGTAGTGTTTGTCGCAGATTCTAGATTCCACTTCTATGTACTCATAACGACACGTGATTTCTTCAGAAAATGCTTACACATATTTTTTTTTGTGAATGCGTCGCTTATTAAATAAAACCCGGGTGGATATTATTATGTATGTACTCAAATTTAAAGCGATGGGTTTTAATTTCGGGAGTGGCTTTCACGAAGTACGTTAAAGGTGAAGAAAGCCTATTTACCTGTCAATATTTTCCCCTCATTTGTCGGGTTAAAGTCGAGTCGGAGAGCGGAGGTCCGCGCACGTGTCGCTGTAGAAGCGAAAGCCATGGGGGCGTCGGGCCTTCCGGCTTTGACATCAGTGAACGAGAAAAGTGCTCGGAAAGAGGCTTACGGATATGGTCACGCGTGGCGCTTCGAGAGTGGCTCTAGGACCGTCGTTCGTTGCCTCCGGGTTTCTGGTGGTGGGAGTGGAAACCGGGCCAAGGGATTGGGTGGGGGGCATGTGGCTTTTAGGGAGGGGACTCCACCAATTTTTTAGGCCATTCAAAGCTCCAGTCAAAGATGTCATTTTTCTTACTTGTTATTTGATAATTCGATGTTAATCAGAGCCATCAGGTTACTCGTCTCCATTGCAAAGCAAATCAATTGGACGGCATACAGTCGATTGATTGATTTGGCACAACTAATCAATTATTAATCTTTCAAAACCCTTGCTGGGGGTTGAATACCAATTAGAGAGGAGTAAAGAAGCAGGCCACATATTTACGGGAGGATCTAATTTTCACAGTCCATTCACTATTTACTTCCCATCAGTTCTTTTTCACTCAAAAAGAAGCAAAATTATTAGGTAGCGCATTGTCAAAGTGATTGGCCCAGTGATAAATTGATAACATGGCGATGACGATTTCCATTCACTTTGTGATCGAATCTCCAAACAGTTCATGCTCAATTTATGCAACATTTGGTTTAAGCAACAATAGTATGTCAACACTGATTAGGTGAAGCATATCCTAATCCTGCCCACAGCCAAGTTACGTTTTTAAGGTTGGATTAGATTCAGATTAGGCGGCCAACAATCTGTTCAAATTTACTATATTCTCAACCAAGAATCTCAGCGGAAGTAATTCTCGTTGTCACCCAGGATTTGCCAAAAGGTGGAAGATGTAGTTAACCCAGAGAAATAGGAGACTGAGATATTCGAGTTAGTGACACAAAGGGGATGGACAAAATTGAATAGTCAAGCTTATGCTTTCAAGAAGCCTAGGGTTCCCACATACTGTACCGAGGTACACAAGAAATGGGGCGCATTCATTCGTAGATGATGCCTGCCTGAAGCCCCAGAGGATGCAGTTGCAGCATCAATGCTCACACTATCATTATAGTAGCAAGGTGGTAGAAGGGAGGGAAGGAGGGAGGGAGAGAATTTGGAAAAGTTGCAAATCTTCGGGAAACCAGTGTAGTTCCTCGTCACACGAAACCCAACTCTTGGCTAATTCAGGTACTCATGCTCTCTCCAGATAAGACTGAAAAGCCGAACACCATATAGAACAAACACGCACGTACAGTTGCTCACACACTTTCTCGAAAAGGTTCCATAAATTTCGGCATTCTGTTAGTCGGATGATCATGTACCTGAGAAAGATTTGAGAAAGAAGGCAACGAGAATCTTCAGGAACGAATTTCAAAGAGATGGATATGCTGTATATCAAGGCGTTCAGTTGCACCTAATCCTCAATTGACACCGACAAATCAAATCATAAATTTCGATTCCAGAATCCAGCTTCTGGAACTGACAGAAAGAGAACGATAACTTGACCTTGGTGACCACACTCCAGACCAGTCTGTCGTGTGATAAGCAGGCATGAATACTACTGCCCTCAAGCCTTTCGCATGGTATACAAGCGGCCTATGAACACCCCTACATCATAATGCATTCTCCGCACATAATAATGAAGTTGGTCTTTTGTCACTTAACGTCAAGTAGCTGGGTCCACCAAGAGCAAGACATATTAAGCTGAACATATAGTCTGCTTACATGCATTTCCAAGATGAGAAATCACAAAAACCTCATTGCAAACAATCAGCGAGGCTACTCACAGCATCGCCAGGAGATATCTAAATCCAACGAAGCACTACTCTCTTTAGTCAAAGTTGATTACGTTTAGCCCAAAAGGAAATTGATTAATCCGTCAAATATCTCAGTCTCTTCCTCAGGCAGCTTTGTAGCCTCATTCTTGCATCCGTTTAGTACAGAACTGACGATCTAAGTTCTGATCACGATTCTTTCCGACACTTCATTATCTTAATCTATTGATTCTGTTCATCAATCTACAGACAGTTGTGTAATTTAAAGTAGATCAACAAAACAGTGATGAAAACCACAAAAGAACATAATAAATTCTAGACACGAGAGAAGCATGACTACAACAATATTTGGGAATACTAAATGAACTAAGATCAAAACGGAAAAAAAGAAAAGAAAATAACAGACCAAAAATTTGACGTTAACAGGCTACAAGAAGCATTGATCTAACATTTCACACCAGAAAGTTCCATGAATAATCTGCATAGTCCAACAAGCCAAATCTAACACAGGATTACCTTATTCCGTAGATACATCACTATATTGCCACGGATTAAATTCAACGGATGTGACATCAATCTCGCTACTGCTGTCAGAACTATCTGCAGCAGCTCGGTGCTCCATATATCTTCCATTGTAACTGTAAACTTCCAAATCACCCCAAGGAGTAGGTGTGACTTCATCAGTTGGATCAAACCATCTAGGGGTAAACTTTTGATCCTTGGACTCTCGTTCTTTCTTTTCAGCTCTTTGCCTCTCCTCCAATCTGCAAGACAAGCAAAAAGAAAACATAAGGGCTTGGTAAATCACTAAAAAAGAATTTGGAGTGCCTGTGTAATTCAGTTTAAAAATTTGGTCCAAAGAGAGGGAGAGAGAGAGACCTGCTCTTCTCAGCACCGGCTTTGGAGAGATCACCCTTCTCAAGTGCATATCTATCAGGACGTAAACGAGAATCTGATGCCAGCAACTTCTTAGGAGCAGTCTGGAAGCTATTCAATTTGTGTGCAAAATAAGTATACTGGAATTTGTCACTTGCTGGAACTTCAGCAACATGCCAGACCTATAGATAACAACAACATTTGGTCAATAGCTTATTAAAAAAACGATACAAAAAATAAACTTTGGTCAATAAGAGCAGTGCTTTTTAGCAGCTAAGAAGTACTGAAGGAATATACAACACCCACATGGTTAGTGAAAGCTCAATTCTGAGAGCATAGAGGCATAGACAATATAAAGAGATAACCTCGAAAAACACAGTAAAGTACTCATGCTCTGGAGCTGCCTCTCACGCAGCTTTACCCATAGTCAAATACCTGGGGAAGCAGTGAATTCATGTGCTTTTTTGGCTCATTCTCTTCTCATCTTATCTATTTTTTCAATTTCTTCGGTCATGTGTGTTAGGGACCCAGGTTGAAGTAAGATCCGCATGCAATAGACAAGATGGAGAGATCCAGCCAAACCCTTTAGTTGCTAAACATATCTCATAAGTAAATTAAACATTATACAAGAACCAGGCTCATAATAGTGAGCAGTGAGCAATTAGGTAGACAAGCTTAACAAATGAGTATTAGCAAGATGACAGTTATGTATAGAACCAACGAAAAAGATCAATTTACAGTATTTTATGCCCAAAGGGGGCAAAGGGAGATTTGTGAAGGCATGGCTGGAAAACATTAAAAGGACCATGAACTTTCAACTTTTCAACTCTTAACAGATAATAACAGCAAACAGGTAGTAGCTGAATGTTGCAAACAAACAGATTTGGTAGACTACTCTTGTAAAGAAACTTGGTTTGGCATTATTTTATAAACATAAATTCCATTGCCCCTTAATTCAATTCTCTCTCCAGTTTTTCACTCATGTTTTGAGCTTCCATGCTCCATAATTTACCCTACTAGGAAACAGTCAAAAATGAAGATATAAGTGCATTGATTGCATGGAAAAGAGACGGGCAGTATTGCTATTTACCATAACAAACTTAACAATGGAGTAGAATAAGGAACAGGACCAGAGAACCCAAAAAGTTGGCTCATACAGGGAAGTTTTTTTAAATGCAAGACATTTTACTCGTCAAACCTCTTTTAGTTCTGAGCCTGGAAGAGGCTCTCCTTCCATGTCGCATGGTTGATAACTCAACGACTCATTCCACTTCCCTGTCATCAAGATTTTTGGTTCTTCGGCGGCATTATAAACATAACCATCAACCTCATAACGACCAGTTCTGCAATGAAATGTCGTAATTCATGAGCAAGACCAGCAATAAGCAAATTTTTCAAATGCTTTTTTTTATTTTTTGGTAAAAGGGAAAGGGTGGGAAGAACAGCCCAACCAACACAAAAAAAGAACAAGAAAAAAAGAAAGAAGCAGGGGTACAGGAATACAGAGCAACTAATTACCCAAACCAGCCACACGGTTGGAAGTACAGTACGACTTTGTCTCCAGTAGTCAAATTTGTCATGACCATCTCCCCAGGTGAGTCAACCCATGTCCGTCCAAAAATCAGGTTGTTAACCTTTGTTGGGGGTGGCACCAAATCTAAAACCACACCATCTCGTTTAAGAGTGACACGTGTTCTGCAATCAAATAACCACTTATCCATCATTGATGGCTTCAGGAGTTTGTCATAAAATGTGCAACAAAGCTCAATCCTCTTCTAATCACAATGGACAATAAATCACTGGTCCTGCATGTGAAGAAAAAGTCGAACCACAAGCAATTACCAACTCCAATTTAGTAACAAATTAAGTCCAGCTTGTAAAACACCCCCAATTAGGCAGTGAAAAGGATTCATCCACTGATCGAAGTAATTATCAGAGATGATATATAGGTTCTTCAAGTGTCAAGAATAATAAATGTATTGCACGCCAAATGAAAAAGATAAGATATTCTAATAACTGAAACACTTACATCGAGAAAATTTAAATCGCAAAATTGATATTAAAAAAAATTATCCATACCTTCCTACAGGATAAACATCAACAGAGTTCCCTAAGAATTTGGTTTTTAATTTTGATGTCACATCATACGTAAAATGATCATTTTCAGCATGCCCGGCACTCATTGGAGGATGATGACAGACCTGAAATGAACACAGCACATATTAATTACTGAAAATCGATGTAATGTGGCATTACAAATACAAGTGCAGATGTATTCCAACAATGTAGTCGCTCTCATGAAAAGATTCAGAATATGTGAATAAGTAACCATTCAGAAGAAACAACACCGATAAGTCAACGACTGCTGAAACGAGTATATGCTGACGACAAGAAGCTAATAGCTGTTAATGGCAAAATTCTCCCGGAGATAACTATTTTTTAACACTGACCTGCTCAGCAATAAAAGATATACCGCCATGATTCGCCAGTTCATAAGTTTCCCCAAGAATAGGATTGAAAGGCTTCCACGTCCTTTGATAGGCATAATATACTGATATAGCCCATGATGCTGAAAATGTTTTTGAAGAACTCAATCATCTACTAGACAGTATTTGCAAGGGTTAATAAAATGAAATTCCAAAGGACAATTACCCGCATAGACCAATCGCATGTGCGGATCCTCACATTCATCTGCCCGATCCAGTAAATGTGAATATTCCATTAACTGTCAAATTAGTGCATACGTTGTGCCATCAGACACAAGGGAGAAAAGTAGAAAAAACGAATAAAACAATAGAAAAAAATGAGTTCCCTCCCAGAAAAAGCAATTCAAACCTCTGCCATTTTCTGGAGCATTGTCATTGGCTCAAAAATAAGAACAGGAAGTGTCACCATTGATGTGACATCTGAGCCAATATATTTTTGCATCATCTTCCAGTAACCGTCTCGGTCCTAGAAAAAAAGGGGAACATAATGACATTAGAGAGCAAGAAACGTAGTTTTCCAAAGCACAAAGATATTTTTCTTGAGACGTGTCAAACTAAATGTTGTAATGGTAAATGCACACGAACAAAGAAGTAACGCCAATTAGGCAGACAGGCAACAATATCTTGATAGCAGAATTATAACTCATAAACACATAATTTCTTCCTTCAGAACTTCACAGCATGAGAAGCAGAACTCAAACCGAGGCTTACAAGAGAAGTTGCAAACAAGAGAAACCTTAAAGATCTTTAGCACGGTGTTCCTTTAAATGCAAAAACCAGCAGACAAAAACAAAGTAGGAACATACCTCCTGCCTCCATCTACCTTTCTGAGCTTCCTCTTCTGCATCTTCTTTGCCTCCCTCTGGATTGATGACTTCTAAACCTTCATAGCCAACCAATCTGGATGAAATAAGAAGGATCATACACAACCCAATACCACATCTCCAATACTCATATCAAACAATCGTATTCATCATAAGGATTACGAGAATAACAAATTGCCAACAACGTACACCAGCAATAATCAGCAATCTAATCATTTTTCGATCTTATGGCCATGAGTCCACTATACTTTTCAGCATGTTAACACATAATCAAGAGGAACTTAAGAAGGTGCTTTAGGACATGTACATTTTCTCCCACAATATGGCTTTGAGAGTTTCAAAATAAAAAAGAAGGCTCGGAAGATATCACGCATTCTGCTAAAGACTCAAAACCAGGTCCCAAACATATACGACATGCATATATGTTGGAAATATGCATCGCAATGAATAAACGTCGCTGCAGCATAAAAGGACCGAAGCAAACCATCAAGCAAAAATGAAAATTACGAAAAAGCACTTATTTAAAGCCAGATGCTCCATCAAGCCAGTTCATGAAGTTCTTGCCTCTTCCAATTAAGAACTTGAATAAGTCAATTCCATTTACGTGCATGTGGCACCAAAAGCAAACTGATCATCAGATCATAACCGTTTGCATAGAAGTCCAACTTCCTCGGATCCATGATGATGGACGTACAAACCGAACTCATGAGCTGCATCCCTTCCATCAAATCTTAATCTCCCTACTCAATTACAAACCACCGGCCAACCACAGGCAAACGACAGCAGAAAAACGCGAATCGAGCTCGCGGTGTCCAATCCAAAAACTACTTTCCGGAAAAGTCAAGTCGCACTGGAATCGACACGCGGAGGCCTGGAATCACTAGATCAAGCACCGAACGCGTCGAATTATTCACGCGACTCGGACCAGCAGAGACGGCGAAGGGCGCGAGTACGGGAAGAGAAGGGAGCTGATCGCAGCTCGGGGAAAACGGCCACACGCCAACACGGAACAACATCGCGAGGCGACGAGCACGGAAGGATCGAACAAGACGCGAAGAAGTCAGAGAAGGAGAGAGAGAGAGAGAGAGAGAGAGAGAGGAGTACCCGTTGACGGATCTGTGGACGGCGTTGCCGAACATGGACAGCCCGGAGCTCATGGCGGCGAAGAAGCCCTTGCTCTGATTCTTCTTCGGACTCCCCATCCCTCTGCCTCTCCCTCTCTGTAGCTCCTACCGAACAAACGAGCTCGGCGACTCAACCTAAGACACGAGATCGGAGACGGCGGGCGGATTCTTCTTCTTCTTCTTCTTCTTCCTCGACGGACTCGGCGGATGCGATCGCGAGTGAAACGACGTTCGAAGAGACGGGAAGAGAATTGAGAATAAATATATAATAGGAGGGGGAGGGGGGTTTGATTGCAGGAACCAGCGAGGACTCGTTGGCGGTTTTCTTTTTTCGTTTCCCATTTTCCCTTTTCATTGCGAAAAGACGATTTTGGGGCTTGATTCGTGCGCGATTTCTTTCTCCCTCTTTTTCGGCGAGATTGAAAAAAAAAAAAGGGAGGGGGCGCGGCGAGATCTGCTTCGTTGTGGGACGTGTTCTGCACGCCGAGTGGCGGCGCGTGGATCGTGGCTTGGATTAGCGGGACGAATTTCAATTTATGCCCCGAACAGATCGCAAAAATGCTTTTTTAAGACTCCGATTATTGTGCAGAATGAATAATTTTAAAAATATATTTTTTATAAATAATCTTTTGAAGTAATTATTCAAATTTTTTTATTATCAATAATAAATTATGTTTGAATATCCGATGAAAATATTTTTCATTTATTTTTTTTGTAAGCGAAACGAATAATTATATTTGAAAAAATATTTTTCAGATTATTTATTTTTCGTGAAATAAATAAAGTCTAACTAATGTCCAATGTGTGTACTCTATGCTATAGAGTAGACCCTATTCAAATCCGACCGGATAGGAATTGAACAGATGTAAATATAGTTTAGTTTGCAGTAGAATTGAACCGAAGTGCACAAATATATTTTTCAAAATAGAAAAAGAGTGGAACCTAATCAAACCAAATCATAGTTTGGAATCATACACTAGTGCTTTTGCCTTTTAAGACAGAAGGTCTACGCACAACAGGCGAATCAAATTCACAAACAAATCTTAGAATTCACGACTAAGTTTCTATGGGGCTCAAGTAGTGATGGTGTCTTTCTGATTTAAGAAGCTAAATCTTTTGACTTTCGATTCACTCCTGTTCGACACATCCAGAAAGGTTTAAAAAGCAAACTCACGGTCGATCTTAGCTGCGAATATCCTTTGCTTTTCCTGAAACTACAGTTCATGTGTTTAGCTGGCTCACACCGGGATGTATTCTTTAGGTGCCATGTTCACTGTCGATTATACTTTCAATTTTAATGGAGACGATGCTCTAATGGGATGATCTGGATCCACGTGTTGGTTCTTCTGGGAATGGAGTGATGAGGAAACTTTTCAAGAAAGCTTTTGCCGACCCGATGATCTAGTTTCAATGACTTAAGGTGTGAATTCGCGACATGTTCGGATGCGAAGAGAATCACCTGGGCAAGAAAGCCTCGAGCCAACACGTACGAGGAGACAACCTGAGATGGGGGATTTGCAAGCTTCTACGATCTTTCGTGGTGGCCAGTATGTCACGTCTCGTCTCGTGTCCTTGGTCAAAGCAATGAATGTGCCCATCGATTAGTCAACTATGCCGCTGGAGAACCTTCAAGCGAGAGCCTAGGCTCGTGTCCACCTAAGAAGCCGTTCCCTTTTGATTTTTCGTTCGACCGCAAGTAAGCTTTCGCATGCCCAAGAGCATTTCATATGTAGATTCTTTTGGGCTTTTGTCCCGTTGCATTAACCCAGTAAAACGAAGACCACAGAATTTAAAAATCATGTCTCAGGATATTCCATCTAATCATCTATAATTCCATGTCCGACTTGATGATGTAAAGATTATTTTTCAAATTAACACAACCGACCAATCAAACCTATTCCAACCAAAAATGAAGAGCCTACAAATTTATGCTCCCCGTCCGAGAAAGAGACCTCGAATCTGACGGCAAAGGTGTTCAGATAAGGCATAAATCAAAAAAGAAGAAGAGATAATCGCAAAATCCGACTTCAATTTTGCGTGATGGAGAGGAGTGAAATGCACTTTTGATTTTGGTAAATAAGCCTAATCAAAATGGACATAATTACATAATAAGTTCTAAAACTCGTTACTACAATATAATTAAGTTTTAAAACTTTTATTTCGTGTGTTTAAATTCTAAAAGTTGAATCTTCTATGCATTTGAATCTTTCTGTTATCTCCATCAATTTTAAGTTGACAAAAAAACAAAACGTGACTTTCTTTTTATAATTTTTTCTATCTTACGTGGATTTGCTGCCCACTAAAGACGTAACGAAACCGAGAAAAGAACTAAAGCGAAATTAATTCAACTCTTCATACCAGTGCTTCAAAATTTTGATGTTCCAGAACACTAATACGAAGGAAAGATTGAACCTCGTTCCGACATATTATTTCCCTGATTACAATTCTGTCCTATAAGGGGCGGCTACAGCGTAACTATTCTACAGTATCAGAAACTGGGTATTTCATACCGCAACTAACAATTGCTTGGTAAGCCAATTGCGACAAACCCTGCCAACCTGGCCATAAATGAAGAAATTCCAGCGCTGTACAAAAAGCAATGACAGTTCGCATATGCCTTGGAAAACATTTCAGATCCATACTTGGCGCCGGGTCCTGCCTCTCCGAGAAACAAGGTATACACGACCATAAATCCATCGTCTGCCTAAGCTCGAGACAGGTTGCTGCATGATGAAGACATAACAAATTAATCAGATACATCGCAAACTACTCAGAGACAAAAGTGCTGGAGCTCTTGGACTACAATATAGCATGATGAACGATCTCGTTCCTCCTTTTCGCCTGCACATAATGTTAAATGATGTGCTATACTGGACATTTCATCAATTGGTGTTCCCATGGCAGGAAAGATCCAGTTTCAGAAACTTTGTTGACTTTTGTAAGGGCAAGGCTAACATATTTTCATGAAGAGGAGATTCTTCCTTCTTTACCGAAGATATATGTCCTCTATTTTGCAGATTGCAACCAGTAAGATTTGAGAAAAGGAAGTTAAGAAACCATACAGCAAAAAAGTTCTCTAATCCATTTCTCTTCATTAATAGCTTGCAAAATACAGAATCTTTCAATTGGTCATTGGAGCTCAAGTTCTCAATATCATGATTGGACGTGATAATGATGTATATAGTCAACAATCACTACAGAACATTGACCCTGAATATAGCTGCATATATAGGAAAGCATCAGAAAGTTTTGAGCGCTTATGTGAAACAATCACAGAAATCAAAGGAGTCACTTCCCTGCGTAATACAGGTTATATAACCCATTATGTTTTTATGTCGAGTACCGACATCTCCAAAGGGACAGACAGAAGAAAATGACCATAACCTAAATAAATATGAGAAGATCAGTTAATATACATGCATGTCAGTACCTCAATCTTGGTGCGGAACTCTAATGTGCATTCACAAACGTGACAATCAGCTCTATGAGCTGAGCTATTTGATTGGTTTGACTTCACAAATGCAAAAACCTGCAAAACGGCACAATGTGAAGCAGTGACTAGATAAATATCGCAAGTTCCTACATTAATTCTGTTCCAAAATCAGGAAGCAGTCTATTGCAGATGTAGGCTTAAAGCAAAGTGAAAAGCAAAGTGACCCAATCAGCTCTAGACCAATGACAGTCAAAAGGCATGCTAAGAAATACCTCTTCTCCACAATTTGGACAAGCCCCTTTCAAAGCTGCCAAATCTTTCCTCCACAAGCCCTGAAGTACCCCAACTATGAGAAGAGAAAGATAGTGTAAATGATTCTCTGTGCAATAACCGTGAAGGAACTATATTGTTCAAAGAATTTAACAGAAGGATTACATATTATGCAATACTAACAACTGTTGTTCACCCACATGCAAGGAAAGAGGCGCATCAAACAATTATCTTCCTCAAATTGCAGCCATCAAAGTTATGTTAACTGAAGATGTTCCTCAACAATATATATGACTTCTTATGTTTCTAAGCATTTTGGAAATCAAATCAGGCAGACGTTAAAGCATTATGTGTATATCCTTGGCTCCTGCTTGTTCAAAAATTCATTTACAAAAATAAATCAGTTGTCCTCACATGTCTCTCGTAAGTCCAGTAATCTATGTGCTGACCACAATGACAACCTAATTTTTGTCCAAGTACCCAAGGAAGTACCTCATGACTCATGTTATCACATTCAGCTTATTAATTCTTCGTTCATTTCCCATGCCAATAATTCTGGAGCAGTATATCCAATTATGAGAGTATCATACTCTAGAAGACGATTATAAAATTTTATATGGAGACTTGTCGAGAGAAAAGAAAAAACAACAGAAGAAAGGCAATTTGCTTTCAAAGGAAAAGACAGGAAAAATCCGAAACTATCTGTCACAAACATGGAATCTTAATTAGTACATCTTGTGGTACTTCATTAAAGCACTAGGCCAAGGAATTTTACCAGAAGCTGAAACAACTGGATATCCGACAACTGATCCCAATGCCATGAGAAGAAAGCCATTGACGGCAGAGAGAAATCCCAGGGCAGAGGCATGGGTGCTGTGGTAAATCCCCGAATGAAATGCATCTTGATAAGCCAGACCGACAGTGTAAACTACTGGCACGATAAATGCCAAGCCTCCAAATGCCAGAAACAGAATCCATATGCTGGCAAGGGCAAAGACCTGAGACAAATCTTCCTGCCCTACGTCCATGTCAATCAATCTTGTAGTGAAGAAAAAATGTAAAGTACCTTTTAACAAATTAAAATCTATTAATAGCCCCACAGAAAGATTCTTGATTCCACCATGAAAGAGAGGTGGACAGGCAAATTTCATAAGTTTTCCTGAACTGCAATGGTGCCAGAAAAAAGATGGAGGAAATGCCAAAATGAATGGCAAGATGATTCGTATTGGGTGGCAAAGTCAGAAGAGGATGAAGAAAACAGACATGGCTCATGCTCACAAATGGCGGATAACCAATCACAGAGTGCATGTGGGCACCCCTGCGTGAATGTGTAATTCAGGTAAGTGACGATTGGGAAACATTTTGCCAAGAACTAATTCGATATCGATTCATCCAAACAAAGATAGGAACTATCGTAGGCATTCCATGTTACATCTAAACATTTTACCTCTGCATCTGCATACACCGATTGCCGCCTGAGACTGCAGCGAGGATACTTCACAACCGAATCGGAACCGTACCGCCGGAGTTTTAGCTGTTCAGAATCATTATGTAAGCAAGAGAGGGAGAAAACAAAGACACCGAGAGAAAAAAGAGGACAATTTGAGCATTGCAAATCGAAATGCTGTACTGGTTTTACCTCCACTCTATCAAACATGTCATCGACTATGAGAGGTTTGCCGTTGTAGTACGCATCTCGTGCCTAGGACAAAGACAAAGACGCGAATTCCTCTCAGATTGTCACGGATTGTTAAAATGACAATAATCATGAAAAAGAAAAGTCCAAGCTGAACAATTCGATTGCTAAGAACCTCCCGAGCTCAGAAGCTCAGTACATGCTGATTCTGAACATTAGCTAAAGCGTCCCAACACCAGTGGAATTAGATACAAGATTTTCACAAGCGAAGAGTCCGACGACATATGCTAGAGAACAGTTCGAGAATGCTCTGAGAACGACTAGAACACGAGAAAAGAAATAGTATCAAGCAAAGCACGAACTGAATTAGGGCATCGATGAACGAGCATATGTAAGTGCTCGGTAACCACAATTCGATCGGTATCCGCTCCGTGCAATTAATTCGCTCCTCCAGAAAGAGGCAAAAAGCAAACCATCGCCGGCGAACTCCTACCTGATGATAGAGAGCTTCGAGAGTCTCTTGACTGGCCGTCTCGATGGGGCCGACGAATATGCAGGACGGAGCCTCGGCGGCGAGGCCGAGCTCGCCCTGCTTGCAGGTGGCGATCCCGCGGATCCGCGTCGGGGCCCGGACGGAAAGCGGAGCCGCGGAACAGACCCGGGTCCGCCGGGAGAGCCCGGCGGCCCCGGGCCCGAACGCGCGCGGCGCGACGGAGGAGCTCGTGCCGGCCATGAGAATTCAGTGGCGCGGGGGAGAGAGAGGCAACATCACGAGAGGTCGGGAATGAGCCGGCGTCTCCCTTTCCGAGAATGGAAGGGCGATTTCGTCTTGGCCACAAGTGGGGAGTGGCGTGGGACGAAGGGGCTGTCTTCCGCCGTTCGGTCATTGCAGGCCGCGAAAAGACGGGAATGCCCCCCCGACGCTGACGGGGATCGGGCTCTCGATTTCGGCGGCCAAGGCTGGGTCCGGCTCTTCTTCTCGTATCTGGATGTAATCGATCCTGAATCCATCACCATCGAATAACGCCACACGTGTCGCCTTCCGTTTTGATTGGCTCGGTGATCGGGCCGGTGGATATTTTGCGGGGGATGTGATTGGTTGTGGATTTTGTGCCCAGAAAGGAAAGGAAGCAGAAATTGGGGACTGCACTTTTGTCATTTCTGGCATTGTTTTGTTCTCCTACGACGTCGTCTATACTCAGGGAATATAAATAGGAAAAAAAAAATAAAGGGGATTGCGTCTGCCGGGAGTCGAACCCGGGTCTATTGCTTGGAAGGCAATTATCCTAACCGTTGGACTACAAACGCTTTGTTGTTCGGTAATCTGATTTTTATTAATTAATAACATAAGCATTGCCTTCCTCGCCTTTCTTGTAACGATCTTCCCTCCCAGATGAAACCCAGAAAAGGAGGAATGATATGAATATATAACTCAAACGAGAGATCAGACGACTGCTTTGTGGCTGAATGAACAAAACAAAAGCCGATGAAATCTGCGTATTCTTTTTATTTGTTGTAGAGAATGGGAGATCCTACAATAGACCGACTGTACAGCAGAATTATGTCTTTCCTACATGCCAAGAATCTTAAGGTTCCCGAGTGATAACCGGGGCTGAATGAATTTCTTCTAGCCTAACGTCTCTTCTCTAATCCTCTGGACCCTTTCAAGAACCCCTTTAACCGATAGATCAAATGCATCTTCATAGCTCTCTAGTTCCGACGTCGGATCCGCATACAGGATAGCCGGAATGAGCCGTATCACCTCCTCTCGCATGGCCAGTACATCCTTCTTCGGGATCTGGAGCAATCGCCTCTCAAGTACGACCTTCCCATCTTTGACGTGATTTTCCGGTATGAACACGGAGTATTTGGAGTGATCACCCGGCAAATGCCACTTGTACTGGTCGTAAGCTGAGCCGCTATGGAAGAAAACGGGAATGCACCCTGCCAACATCGAGTCGAAGGCCGACCTTCTGGTGTACGAATCCCCAGGAGGCTGCAAACAGAAGACAGAACTTTGAAACAGCTTCATCAAGAAAATCGGCTTGTGACACCGGTGTCCCCTGGAATCGCATTCCAATAGCTTGCATTTCCTTCTCGAAGCACGGCATTGGCTGATGATCTTGTCACGGATAGAGTTATACAGGTCTTTCCTCGGAGCACCTGCAAATGAGAACAAGTAACGCCTCTTTTGCCTTCTCATTCTGCTTTGCCATTGCCTTACTTCGACATCCTTCGAAGGGTGGAAGTAGGTGGGGTACGGTATGGCGAAATCGTTGCCTTTATCTATGAGCGAAGACTCGAGTACTAATATGGTCATGTTCATCGATTCCGGCAGAAGCACGAGATTGTTACCCCAGTTGGGGGGTCTGTCATTTTCCCTCCTGAAATCCCAAACGATTCTCCCAGCGACTAAGAAATGATCCCTTCCGCCCATGACTTTCCACTCCCGTCTTCTTCTGAGCCACCGGACTAGATCGGAAGGACCGACATCTCTCAAGGTTCTGTTAGGATCCCACAGGTACCTAGCCACATCGAGACCCGCATAATAGGGCACGAAAATTGCTGAAGCGACCGAGGAATCATCGGTCAAGCACTTGTACTGTCTCATCCTGTTGTGAAAAATGACCTCCAATGAGAACTGATCAGTGGCATACCAACCAGTGTTTCCTAGAACCTTATTGGACTTAGGAAGCCGAGGACCAAGACCGAAGTTTGATAACGACTCGCACATATTCGTCCAATTATTAAGCGACTCGCAGTGCCTGAGCATGTCGTCATTGAATTGCCTCGGCAGCTTTTGAATGTAAACACGCCGCCCTTTGCAGGCAATCGAATCAGCTTCTCTATATTGCCTAATTGCCTTTTCTTCTGCAATCTCCAAACCAGGAAGCGAACTATTAGTCTCCTTCATACCCTCGAACGGTCTTCCAGTCTCGCCTTTATTTTTTGCATGGCCGCTCCGTACATTGTCGCTCTGAGAGTAATTCTCGGCAAGATCTATAGAGCTATGATTTACAAAATGGACAGGATTTGCATGGAACGACAGAATCAACACGAACCAAAGGAGAAAGCCAGCCAAGATAACCAGCCACGATCGATTCCGACACCTAGCAAGGAGCGCTTTTTCCATCGCTTTGCTATCTTTGAGCTCTGCCCGGCATGTACGATGCAATCATCCTCATGATGCAGCACCAAAAATCAAGAAAAGGAAAATACCCGCGTCGCTCGAGACGACGAGAGAACGTGTATACCGTTTAGCTACAGAGAGAGAGAGAGAGAGACGGAGATTCATTCCTCAAGGGACGACGTAGGAAATCAAGCGTCGCATGGCCAACAAGCCGCGCCACTAGATCAGAACCGGAGAACCGAAAAAGAAGACGAGAGGACGGAACGTTCGTACCTCTTTGTTCACGTCACTTGGGAATCCGTTAATTCCTTTGTTCTTGAGACGAGAGCCATGAAAGTTTCGGTTTCGGTTTCGGTTTCGGTTTCGGTTTCGCTTCTGGCAATGGAACGTCATCTTTGGAATGAGGAAGGTCCGGCGTTTGACAGATTAACGATGAACTACGGATGTAGACAGGTAATCCATCCATTGGCATATAAGCTAGGATGCTAAATCTGGAGTGCTTAAAGACAAAGGGGCGGTCTTTAGGGCGTAGCAGGGGAATAATAACAACGTTTTCATCCACGTATCTTTTTTTTCCATTTTTTTTTTAACGCTGGACTTAATTATAGAAACTCTTAAGGCATACGCATCAGCTTGATTGTTACTGCCATAAATGGTCGAAAAATCTAGCTGTACATTAGCCCATCTTCACAGCCTACACGCAAGCTCCTACAACAATCGTGCATGATCCACATTAGAAGAATGTAACATGGCCTCATTTGGTTCAGCTTTTCCAATGGGCTTTAGGTCTCCAAAGCCCTTTAGGAAAAAAATTGGTGTTTGATTCGGCATTTGCAACTCCCGTTAGCCAAATGCTCCCCTTTGGAATGCTGAAAACCCAAAGCAGGTGGGGGTTTAAGCATTTAGGAAATATGAGTACATCTTTACTGTTCATCCGTTGACCCTTTTTTTTTTTTTTTTTCGGTTGTCTTCCCCGTACCCCCAATTGCCGGCGGCCAGATCTGGCGGTCGGCGAGGCTGGCCGAGGTCTAGGGAACCTAGATCTAGCCGTTGACCAAGCTGCCTAAGGTCGAACGACCTCAGATCTGGTCGCCGGCGAGGCCCAGGCGGCGCTGCCTAAGGTCGCGCGACCTTAGGTAGCTTGGCTGGCGGCTAGATTTGGTCGCTGGTGGTTGGTCCACCGTTGATCGGTGACGGAGTTTCGTCATTTTTTTTTTTTTTAAAATAAAGAAAGCCCTTTGCAAATGTTGGGTTTACCAAACGGTATTTACACCAAAGTCACTTTCCAATGTCCAATTTGCCAAACGTCCAAGTATTCCCAAAAACTCATTTATCCCAAAGATATTTGATTTAGCCAAAGGCATTCCCCAAAGATATGTATCGAGTGATTGGTTTTAAAACACGTGAGAAAGGAAAATGAAAAGAGCGAGCGGGCTGAAAAACAGGCGAGACGGTCGAAATTAGGAAGCAAACTGGCAAATGGGCTTTGATGGGGAACTGACTGGGCAATCTCTTTCGGTTCAGTTCGCTCGGTTAGGTTGTCTTCTCCGATGAGAGTACGTTACGCAGCTCGAATCGAAGAGACCTCTGGGCCGATGAGCATGTCCTGAACAACCTTCATCTCCAGAACGATGTTGTACCTGTCTTGGGCCTGAAAGAGCAATGCCGCCCGTCATTTTGTTCATTTGCTCCTTACTGAACTTCGAACATTGACGTGCCAACTTTCGACAAGCTCGGCCCTACAAGCAAAGCCTTTTGTTGGAGAAAAGTGAGCCCAGCCCGTGATGAGCTCCGCATCTTTTGAACGAAACGAGGATAATTGCCAAAAGGAAAATCTTAAAAGATGTGAATTTAGTGATAAACTTTTCATTTTAGTTAATTTAGTCTTTAAATTTTTTGAAGATTTTCTGATGTAATTAATTTGGGCTGGCAATCGCTGATTTTTCTGAAATTTTCTCTTTTTACCATTTTGTCCTTTTCTTTTCTATTTTTTTACAATATGAAATATTTAAGAAAATGCAAAATTTGTCCATATTGGCGCTGGCCGTCTATCTCACGTAGGATGGCCAGCGTCCATGTTAACGATCCTTAAAATGATTACATTGCAAATTGTCAAAAGGTTTTTAAGTAAATTGGTTAAATTAAAAAGTTTAGAACTAGATGATAGGTTTAAAACTTTTTTGGTGATTTCCTCAATAAAATATATCCTTTCTTAAAACAAAACCACAGAAAGAAACATATAGAAAGCTTGTGCATTTTTTTTTTTTTTTTTTAACGATATGTAAAATCTCGCGAGCTCGATTTCGATGTTTCGTGATTACAATTTCCACACGAATAACAACATCAAATAAGCGCCTTCAAACAAGATGTTATTATAAATTCGAGAATATGGTTCCGTCTCTTGAACATATATCCAGATTCTACTTTAGCGACGCTCATATCTCGTGTAAAGAAAGTAACCAATGTAATCTCGGAGCACTTAGATGGTCTTTGCATGTCCCACCTTAACAAACTCGTACTACTACGTATTCATTCGTTTGACCGAGGAGTAATGATGCCGATCTAATGCCGGATACGGATTTCGTTATGGGAGTACGAAGTTTTGTCAGGATCGGGTTTAGAGGCTTGGCGTGCGATTCTTAATTTGGAAAATGGACGCGATGGTTGGTGAGTAATCAAATTCGGGACGGACGAAATCATGATTGGATTTGCGAAATTGAATGCAAAAGGCGCGGACCACATGAGAACGAGGGGAGGGGGCCCTTTGATTTCTGGGGTGTTTATTCCTCTTGCCTTTCTCCGAGCGCGTGTTAGGTGACCCAGCGATGCGCGCACTCATCAAGTTCCCTCCCCAATAGCACCTAATTCATTTACTCCCCCTGTCCCAAAAGTCAACTGGGGAGGATCTGTGGTAGTGATTGCAAACGGGTCGGGTCGGGTCGGGTCGGGTCGGCACGGCAAGGGGAACTGCACAGTCCGGCCCAGTACGTCGGTCGTCGCAGCTAGTTACTACGGGCCATAATGGGGGGCCTACGCACGTGGCTTGCAGGTCGACACGGTTATGTACAGTGTCTTGAAAATTGATTCATTCCAAATGATGCGTGCTTATTAAATATATTGGAGGCACTCGTTAATGCGATGCCCTTTGCTTTTTGTAGATCTTATAATACAGAAACTCTTTACTAGAAAATATCTACAAGACACATCTTATATTTTTGTGATATCATTTTATAGACAACCCACATCTCAATTGATCCTTATATTTAGACAACTTTAAAATTGCAAAACAGACTCATTGGATTGTTCGAACGAGTTTACTTACCAACAACATGAGTTGAAACATCATTTAGTCTTAACTGAGCATACTCCACTCGAGAGTTCTCACATTTGTGGAGAAAGTATCTCCTGAGGCAGAAAGATAGGAAGGCTCCTCCCTGGGTCGAATGGCATCGCATAAACGTGACTAGTCACTTGCAAATGCCAACATCGATCACTTAATTCGATCGCGCATGGGGTTAAATGCGGAGAAGTCGGAAAGCGATCGACGCTTAATTATTAGTTGTCGGTGAAGGAAAGCAAAAATATAGAACTAGAATTCATCTGCACATTTGGTCCACACAAAAGAAAAGAAAAAAAAATTCCTCATTGATTAGTTGTTATAATTGCTTGTCCCTCTGATCTTTGACCCCGCAATTTAATCATGAACTTACTGTCGTCCCCTTTTTTTTTTCTTTTCAGAGGCCATGATAAAGAGGTAGTTAAGGGCGGTTGTTGCAGTTGTTGGCCCCCCAGAGATTTCAAAGCATCTCTTTCCCTCTTAGCATCGAGTGTCAATGGCTTTTAACATGGAGTGCTGGCATTATGGAAAAGAGGAAGGAAGGAAGAAACCCCGAAAAGCTGGTCCTTCTCTTTCTCTCTTTCCTTTGAATCTGCGTAAAGTCGGGGGGAACCGATTTTTGCCGAGGCGTGCTGCGATTTTAATGAGAGAATGGGGTCGCGTGTCTTGGGATGCTCGGTTCCCTCTTCCCACCCATCCGGTTCGACAAAGATCGGGCAGGCGTTCCTGAGAAATCGCGGTCATTGACCCGTTGCACACGATCATGGCCACAGCACTCGGCTAGAAATATTTATCAATTTGCCCGCCTCCCAAAATCTCAGTGGCGAAGGGTCTTTACCCTTTGCCACTACGCTCTTTTAAAAAATCGTTCCTTGTTTTGTGATCGGGGGGCGCCTGACTGAGCTGCATTTAGGGGATACGTACGCATGGAGAGACGCGGAGAGCGATAGAAAAAGATTAAATTGAGCACGTGAGATTCGCATAGTAGCTTGGATACGCCCGAAATGAAAATGAAATCCCTTTTTCTGGATAAGATATGCTTTAGCGTTATAGCAAGCACTTGCCTTCTTGTTTTCCTTTTCTCCTTTTCAATCGCCGGAAATTTGTTGGCTCGATACTTCACTTGACCTCAAATACGCACTGCATTAGAGTTGTTGCTTTTTGAAATGAGCATAATGATTTTTTTGAGATTTTTTGGACACCCATTTTAAAAATTAGCTTCATAATAGTATACAGAAATACGAATGTGTTTAGTGCAGCTTTGAAAATGCGCCTTAGGGCTCTAAGAACCTTTAAGTGCTGCCGGTTGCTAAGCTTCGGTTTTTTAAATTATTTAAAAATATAACTAAAATATTTTGCAAGTATTTTTTTCCAAATAATATTTAAACCGAAATTACTTTCCGGCACTTTTTTATTACACTTTACCCAACACTATTTACATTTTATAAAATACCTTTAACATAAAATATTTTGCATTTCCCCAACGATTTTCTCCAAATGCTCTCCCAAACACACCCAAAACACCCGAGAGAGATTGTCTAGGCTCACGGCAATTCACGGGGACAAGATACAAATAGAACCAAAAATTCCATAATTATGCCATATGTAAGTATATCATGGATGGTGATCTTAGATGACCACAGGCAAGGAGAAAATTCGATAAAATAAATGAATAATATAAGATTTTTTCGTTATTCCCCAAAAAAAACAAGGTGGGGACAGATTTATTTGGCCCTTTTAGCAAAATCTCTTGCTCTCACATGCTTATGGTCAAGGCAATCTTCTGCTGTCTATCCGGTCTCCATCTTTCCTCCTCCTCCCACATGCAGATCTTGATGAATTTCGACGCGAGAGCCGCATGTGATCTGATACGTCCACCGGACAGGCCTCATCCGCCCTTCAAAATCAAGTCGATTTAAGGCCGGAAAGGAATCGCAAGTTGATCGAACAAGTCCCAATCCACATCACCAATTTTCTGCATCCCCATGTTGCAGTAGTTGACGATAAACTACATGATGGCGAAGGCCTGCTCACGACAGACCATACACATCACCTATCCGCATAAATTCCCCCCCGTATTTCTTGCTCAATATATATATGTATATATTAATTTTTTAGGTATTCAAATGAGTGATGCCGCGATACGCATAATGCCACTTGAGGTTTAGACATTTTGAAGAATGCTTGAAATGAAAGCAACAACATGTGAAGGCAAGCATAGCACGATCATAGGGCAGGGTAAGTTAGAGCATTGATGGGGAGTTACGAGCGCTAGGCAAGAGGGAGATATCGGTGAAAGGGACCAAAGGGAGCCCCTGCCATCCGGTTAACATCCGCTGCCCTATCCGGAAGGCAAGGTCACTTCTCTATCGGCGATCAAGCTCTCGAGTCTCACTGACCTTTGACCTAGGTTACTCCCTCATACCGCCATCAATCAGGCCCCAAGCGGGGGCAAATAGAAAACATCTATTTAGAGCAAGGAAAGTTCTTATGGACGAGGTCATCTCTGACACATTAAATTCTCTGTCATCGAAATTTATTCCCCGTCGGGCCATCACTAACAAGTGTCTCTAGAAAGAATACTTCACCTCCAAGACTCTTCGCCTGTGAACAAATTATAATCGCGACTATCAAAACTCGCGAAACGCGTGTGGGGCTCGCGATCAACGAACAACTAATAAGTTGACCTGACCCCTAGGCTGGATGCATTTGGAAATGCTTGCGCAAAAGAGATGCTCTTCGAAGTCAAATTCATAAAAAAAAGAGGTGTTGTTAGGTAACATTCTAGAGAGAGGGAGAGACGTGCCAGAGCGATAGAGGCCAAGGCGCAAGAGGCTAAAACAATCAGGTCAAATGTGCTCCCTTGATGGGCGGAATCAAACGGGGCGTTGGGCAAGAGAAAGAACAAATGGAGATGATTAGCGAGGTCGATATTTGCACGGAAAATGCTACGCCCGCGTATATAGCCAAGCGGGAAAATTCCAAATTGCATATAGGTAGATTTCACGTCGAACGCCTTTTGTTATTCATATGCGCAGTCTATCATATGTCGATACAAACAACAAGAGGAGTTTCATAAGAATTTGGGTTGGCTTTAGGCTATCCTTCGGACAATGTAGAACGAGAAGATACGACAAGGAGAACGGCGAGTTTTGATTTTGGGAATGTCCCGTACGGGATCGGAGTAGTACCCATTTGGGTGCGGTTACCGACTAACAATAAAACAAGCCGTGCGGAAAGGAATCTGCATAGCTAACTCCTAATACATGGAAGCTTATGATTCTTTGTAAATTGTTCAATCTCAGAAATATTTTGAAGCAACGCCCTAATCACTAGAACGTGTTTGACGTACCCGTGATATCACATTGAGTGCTGTAAGAATTTTGAACAGAACCATTCATGCTCGAGAGCGTAATATGATGCGGTCTTGTATTGAATTCAAATTAGCTATCATGGTCGTGAATTTTTTTTGTCTGACTTGTCGGCAGCAAATATTCTTTGATTAGAGGAACGTCATGGCCACATGCATGGTTCATCTTTTGTGAAGCTGATGTGAACTTTCGTGGAGCACCCACGCGATGGACCGTTCGAATAGACCGGACCCGGGTTTCGGATCCGAATCATTGCCCGGTGCTTCCGACCATGTTGGCAATTCACGGAGAGCGGGGCTGTTCCTTGCTCGAAGACGAGCGAATGTGGCGTGCGGGAGCACATGGATGGGGCTGGCAATGAGAAAACAGAGGAGACTGTGGATGTTTTGGATGTGACAATAGCGCAATCATGCGGCCGAAGCCTCGTGCCCTCGTAGCCCCCCTTGCTTTGTCTCCCGATTGGTTCATTACATCGTGCGCACATGAAGAGCAGTATAATTTCCTTTCCAATGATTAGCCAAAGCCATTCGAAATCAAAGAAATGCACAGTCATTAACTATCGAAAATGTGAAAATTCCTTGTCTCTGTGATTTTCGATAGGATTACAAAAGTCAAGCGTCGGTGGACGGCACGACTTTTTACTAACATTCCAAGGATCTCTTTTTCTTTATGCTACTTTACGAAAAAAGTTGGGTTTTTGCAGAGTTGGATAACCCATCGTAAGTATCACAAGATAAGTAAAACTCTCGTCGTTCGATTCATAACTACGATCCAATCGTCCCCGCGCCCACCACATGCTTTATGGCAAAAATCTTACCCCCATTCAAACGAGTAAATGTCATTCGAGTCGAGACACGTCGAAAGGAGGAACAAAAGCAAAGCAATGTAGACATTGTAGAGAGTGGGAGACAGCTAGAGATGCAAGAAAATGCACTTCAAAACAGTGAAGCTCGCTAACACACACCACCCCCACATCATCCTCCCCAAAACCCTTGTCCCGTTCCTCATAAAGAAAAGTCCTCTCCTCATCCTCCTCAGTTCTGACGCGGTTTCTCTGCACCACTAGTCCCTTCCTTTTCATTCCCAACTTTGGCTCCCTCCTCCTTTTTTAACGTGAAACCGCGCGCGCATCGTTGACAAAAGAACGCGCGGGACTCGCCCTCGACGACGACGGGGACGCGATCGGCATCCGATGATGCCCTTCTGTCTCGCACCCCAAAAGCGCATTCTATTTCCCGAAAACCAGCTACCGGCGCGCATTTAATGATTGTCGAGCTCGTCGCCGTGTAAAAAAGACGGGGTTTAGAACACATCCATGGCTTACCGAAAACACGCTTAATCGATCCGGGCGAGGGAGAGAGAGAGAGTCCTTTGGGACGGGCGAGTGGCTCGAGATTTGTTACGGGCCGATGATTACGGGGACTGGGCCCCGCCCCGGGACACCGCACGTTGGATGCTGCTCCTGTCTTCCCCTCCCATAATGAGTGTCGTCTAGCTGTAGTTCGGCTGCCGCGGCATACCCACTTGTCGGGGGCGGGGCGGGGCGGGGCGGGGCGTCGCCCGGTTTTACTGCTCGCTCGGGTTTTGATTGGGGGTCGCGGCTGAAATTCGGATCTCGCTGAACATGACCCATGAAATCTTCTGCTGGACCCAGAAATTTTCTCCGACTTTAATGGTCCATCGCGGCCGCTGTTCACGCCGCGACTCGCGATTGACCCGGAGGCTGCGTCCCTCGTCACGTAATCGTTTCGATTGACGAGGGTTTTTTCTAGGTACGAATTAATTATGTTTAGACTTTAATTTGCGGAGACGGGAGATCTAAATATTTATGGTCTATAATCTCTCTTTAGTGGGGGGGGTAGGGATCTAAGTTGTCCCGAATCCCCTTTGCCGTTTCTCTTTTACGGGACGGGTTGCTTTAAATTTTCTCTTTTTGCCGGGCGATTAGCGATTAGCAATTAGCAAAAAGAGGCACCGTAACTTTTGCCGTGCTCTCCCCAAAATGACCCTGGTGACGTCACTTAGCCTCTGCACTGTCTCGTCATCTGCCGAGGTCATTGATGTCCATCTACCTCGCGCCAGAATCTTGAACGAATATTTACGGTGGACGTGTTGAATTGTGCATGGGAGTCTTTTTTTTTTTTTTTTTTTTTAACAGAGCATGGGAGTCTTTCAACTCGTCCGATTTGTCAATTCGAATTTAGGTCGTTTTTCATTTTCATTCTTGGAACAGAAAAAATTTATTGGGTCGGCAATCACGTCAAAGCATCCGACAGATTAATAAAAGTCTCAGAAATTCAATTACGACAGTAATTATCGTCGGTAAAAGGGAAAAAAAAGGGGGGAAAAAGAAATTTACCGCGGACGAAGATGAGAAGAGGACACGTTGCGCTCTGTCGGGAGAGCGTGAATCACACGGTCCCCCATTCAATTAGGGGAAGCGGGAAGGACGCTTTTCCAATTACTATGGGCCCCACCTGAATCCGTATTATTCCTTTTATTTTCATTTTTCTTTTCCCTTTTTTTTTTGGGCCTTCTGATAAAACCGACTACGGAAGTTCCGACTTTACAAGTTATTTTATTCGTGCGAGCGAACGGTGCTTTGACTATAACCGCTGGCTTTTGGTCAGAAAGATCTAGAAAAGTATACCAGCCATGACAAAATACATGACATTTACCCCTCCCCCGAGAAAAAAAATTAAAAATTAGTCCGATGTGGATCCAAATTGACTCGTCTAATCCGTTCAGACACTAATTCACATGCACTTAAGCTGATGTGTTAACACGTTTTTTTGCCAACACAGCACTGCAAGCCGCATCTTAACATATCTGACACTCATTTTAACCCATGAACATATTCATAGGAACAAAAGCCATTAAACATAAAGACGAGAAATGAGCCGCGTTTTGTGGAATCTACATCCATGTTTTATCTATGCACCGACCCTTTAGCTAAAATGAGGGGATCGGGGTTAGAAAAAAGAGAAATTCACATGCATTATGTACATATTAGGTTTTTATATTTGATGTAAATACATCACTCATTGATTTGTTCTCACATAAGTGCAGGAGACAATAAGTTAATACCACAAACTAGCTAATGTTCAACGAGAGTCCTGAAAAAAGAAGAAAAGGGCCAAAAAAAAAGGAGCCTAGAAACAGGGGGGAAGACTGAAGAGGATAGATGGGCTCTTTCGTAAATTCAGGTCGGCCTTACTTGTAGCCCCGCCCACCGCAGACCCTCCATAAGTAGCTAGTCCCACCCTCTCTTCACCTCCGCCCATCCACTTCTCCTCGCACTCTCTCTCTCTCTCTCTCTCTGCGCTTGTGAAGAGAGCATTTTGCTTAGCGAGCGAGGAAGAGAGAAATGACTCGAGCAAGCGTGGTGTTCGCAGCCTCCCTCATCTCATTCTCCCTAATGTGGCTCGCCGACGCCAGGATCCCAGGCGTCTACTCCGGCGGCCCCTGGCAGACCGCCCACGCCACCTTCTACGGCGGCTCCGACGCCTCCGGCACCATGGGTAAAACTCTGACCCCCCCGAGCAATGCCGGTCACGAGAGCTCTCAAAAACTCTTTATCACGCACGGAACCGGATTTGTGAAATCGAACCGGTCAAGAAACCGGACCGGCCGGTTCAACTAAAGCACGGTCCGGTTTCGGAGAGCTGCGACATTAGGGTTGCGGAGTACGTGACGTTAGTGCGGCGTTCGAACGCGCGGACGATATTAACACTGTTTAAATTGCTCTCATTTTTACGGTTCGAGATCTGCCTTTTTCACTCGCAGGTGGGGCCTGCGGGTACGGGAACCTGTACAGCCAGGGCTACGGCGTGAACACGGCGGCGCTGAGCACGGCGCTGTTCAACAACGGGCTGAGCTGCGGGGCGTGCTTCGAGATCAAGTGCGCGAACGACCCCACGTGGTGCCACTCCGGGAGCCCCTCCATCTTCGTCACCGCCACCAACTTCTGCCCCCCGAACTTCGCCCAACCCAGCGACAACGGCGGGTGGTGCAACCCTCCCCGCCCCCACTTCGACCTCGCCATGCCCATGTTCCTCAAGATCGCCGAGTACCGCGCCGGCATCGTCCCCGTCTCTTTCCGCCGGTGAGATCCCGTCGCATCCCTCTGTTTTTACGGTTGGGGAAAATCCACCTTTCATTATGCCGATTTTTCGCTAAGTCAAAGGAGCAGAACGCGTGCATTTAGTGCAATGTACTTACCAGCATGCGTCGAGACGCACCATCGTATGCCCGTGACACTTTCTTTAGGGAAAGGGATGGTAGAACAGCAAAAGGTCTGTACCTTTGTTGAAAAATGCGACGGGACCGCGAGCTTCAGTAGCGTTCGGAGTACAGTGACAGCTGTAGATAGATTAATGTCGGAGGTTAGTGAATAATTTTTACGGAGGGATGAGGTTCGAGCTTTTACTGTGTCTCGGGAGTAGCGACACGGCGCAGGTTTGTCCTGTCGGTACAAGCGTTTCGTCGGTTCGAAAGGGGTACGAGGTTAGTGGGAATTCTAACGACTCTAGATTAACTTAATTAAGCGGGTTTTCTAGGGGGAAGGGTGATTTGGTCGTTCTGCATGTTGGTTGGCTGGATTCTGGCAGCGTTTCTTTAATGCCTGCTCTGTCAGACCGTCGGCGGAGCTCCCGTCCTCGAGTCAGTTCAGTTCGCCAAAACGCCCCTCTCCCTTCCCCACATTTACCACCTCGTCTGCCTTATCCAACGCACTCCGTTCCGTTTGAGAGACATGCAGTTAGTTAGTTGGAGACGACGGTTCGGTATGTTCTGCAGAGATTTGTGGCGATGGGGCATACACAATGCCTTCTTTTGGACCACACACACTCCCCCTCCCTCTGTTCGAGTCTCTTTCGTTGTTTTTGTCCCTTCAATTTGGTAAATGGCTGCAAAAACCAAGAGCCCATGTTTTCATTCGACGGAGCATAGATCCAAGCCAAACGACTCTTATTATATTGCAACTTTTCTCCGTCGAATATTCAAAGTCTGAAATTTCTACCTCAATATAAAAAAAAAAAGACCCCCCTTTTTGGTATCGAAAGGAATCAAAGTTCAGATGTGTGTTCTCACCTATAAATGGACTATACGAAGACCATAATGCATGTCAGTGTGGTTTGACCGCACAGTCAAAACGACAAGCGCTGCGGTTTGCGCGAAACGAGTTGCGCGATTCGTGGACTAGTGCGAGCAAAGTTAAAAAGTTAAAAAGAAAAAAGCTGGGTTCCATCAAACGACTGAAATGCCCCGTGCTGTCTCTGACGTGAATTTGCGCAGGGTTGCGTGCCGGAAGCGAGGCGGGATGAGGTTCACCATCAACGGGTTCCGGTACTTCAACCTGGTGCTGATCTCCAACGTGGCGGGGGCCGGGGACATCGTGCGGGTGAGCGTGAAGGGGGCGAGGACCGGGTGGATGAGCATGAGCCGCAACTGGGGCCAGAACTGGCAGTCCAACGCCGTGCTGACCGGCCAGGCGCTCTCCTTCCGTGTCACCGCCAGCGACCGGCGCTCCTCCACCTCCTGGAACATGGTCCCCGCCGGCTGGCAGTTCGGCCAGACCTTCACCGGCAAGAACTTCAGGGTCTGAGGAGCGAAAGCCTCTTTTTAATTCACCGTTTTGCCCCCGCGGCGCCATTTTCCCAACTCTCCCTCCAGAAGATGCCCTGTTCCTTTTTATTTTTCTCGTTTTGCTGTTTTTAACTCGAAAGGTGTTGGGGAATGTAAAAGTGAACGGAGCGTCAGACTTCTTTTTTGCCTTTTTGATTGGTGGGTCTTTTTTTTTTTTTTTTTTTTTTTACCATTTTCTGCTTTCCATTTTCTTTACTTTTCGGGGGTGAATTGTTGAGTGGGGGATTGTTTGGTGAGTAGGGAAGGAGGAATGTTAGAAGACATCCTAGGGCTGAGGAGGCGTCTGCACAAGCACGTGGCCCGCAGCTGATATGGCACCCGAGAAGTACTAGTATTAGACCAGTAACAGTAATGCTCGAGCAAGTTTGAGTATGTGTATCTATAATTCAATATATATTATATATATGTATGTGACACGTTATATTTCTCTTACATTATGTAACCAGCAAGTGTAATGTAAGTCCAATCTATAGCTGAATTTGGAATGGAATTTGGTTTGCCTCGTCATCCTCCTCCTCCACCACTGTCCTTTCAGTGCTCTTTTCCTTTGCTTCGCTGTCTAATGCTACAATGCCTGTCCCATCCCAGTCGGATTAGAAATTACTAGGAGTGTTCTCGGATATTACATTACAAAATGAGGATGGACATGGGAAAAATACTTGGTCTTCGGGGGATCCGAAAATTATTTCTTCAAGAATTAGTGCTTGTTATAATTAATTATTTTTTCATGCAAAAGTTCCAAACGGGTCACATCAGGAGGAGGACCCGAAAAACATCTACGGGGGAACCAAAGCTGCACGTGGGTGGGGCCGGGTCGCTTGCCTAAATGCTTTTCTTCGCATGTGAAAATGTCCCTATTTTCTTCCGTATCCTCCCCTCTTTTCTCTGCGTTCAAAAGAAGACAAGCCAAGCCACCTTCGGATTCCAAGCATTGGATGCCCCCCCGGCTCCCCGTACCCCTTTTCGACTTTCCCACTGTTTCCCCCGCGCCTCTCCTCCTCTTTTTTCCCCTATTATTGCGGTCAATTTGGTTTGGCGAACCAACCGAATCCAGCTTTCATGCCCAACTCAAAGACGCACCCCACTAATTCGGGACGAGTTGGAGACAAAAACCTCTGTCGCCCGCTCCAACGTACCGTGTAAAACGAATTTCATAATCCCCGTCCATTCCAACTATTTAGGACGAGACGCCTTGTTGGCCGGACGTGCTTGATGGAGCTAAGGTAAGAGGGAAACAATGACGAAAACAAGATCAACTCTAGGTATTACATCCAAGGTTCTTTATACGGGGTCCAACCAAAATATAACAGTACTACAAAGCATATGAATGTTTGGCTTTCGAGAATGCTCGCTCGTAGTAGCTTCAGTTTCTCCTAAACAAAATGAGGCCTCATCAGTAGACGGAACAATCGGAGAAATTATCATAAAAGTTATAAATATATTGTACGATGCCCAGTTCTGTCATAAATTTTTTAATTGTGCCAATTTAATCATAAATCTTTAAACAATTTGTCAAACTAATTCCAAACTTTTTAATAAATTGCCAAATTAATCATTCCTATTAATTTTTGCCAAATATCTCCGATGTGATAGCCTAATTAGCGTTGACTGTCCTATGTGGCGTGGTTCAACATTGACGTGCCCAAATCGTTGCCCGTAAGCAAAGGTCGCGGCCCTAGTTGAATCTAGCAGGGGCATCATGAGCCCTCACCTAGGTCGTTGTGACCCATAGTGAGCGCATAGTAGCCCTTGCTCACCTTCGCTATGATCGACAAGGGCCGCAACGCCCTCTCCTTGCAGGATTTGTCAAAGGCTTGAGGGCCTAGGGGTCAACGGGGGTCGTCGGTCCACACCTAGGGGCTAGTGAGGTTATCGGCCCTTGCTCAATGGCCAACGGCTCGCCCAGCTTTTGTGAAAAAGGAAAAAAGAAGAAATTGTAAATATTAAAAAAAAATGTTTATATTGGGTCGGTCATGTCATGTGGACTAAGTAGTACCAACACCAACACACAACACGTTAGAATGTCATTTCTAAAAAAATAGAAAATTCCAACACGTTGTATATTAAATATATATTTTTTATATACACGATAAATTATCATTTTTATAATTATTTTAATCAAATTAATTTGATTCAAATTCACAAATAAATAAATAATAAAAAAGAGCCTAAAATGAATGTACACTACAAATATTAATCCACAAATTGTTAATATCATTAATTATTTTAATTTGACAAAGTCAACTCCATTTCAATAATCCATAAAACTTGGAATAAAAAACAAACAAATAATCCACATTATGGACTCGTGTATCAAAACGTGTCAAAAGAGAAGAAAAAAACAAACTCGGAGGGTGAATTGTGTGTCACGGGAAGCAAGAGTTAGAAAAGAAAATAAAAGAAGATTAGGTTTTTCTTCTTTCCCTCTTTATTATTATTTTTATATTTTTACATATTTAAATTTTGACCATTTATTTATCGAAAATTTTTAAAATTGATTTTTCACGCGTCTTGGAATCATGTGTCGGAATTCGAACTTACATGTTAGAATTCCGGACTCACGTATGGTAAAGTATTGAGAGAGTTGATCAGTCGTTGAAAATCTGACACCCATTGACCGAGTGTCGGAGTGTCCAATACAATACAAAAGTTACCGAAGAGTGTCGATACTTCCTACTACGTAAAACAGCCAACACCGTCACATTGGCAATATCTAGCAAAAATTAGTTGGACTCATTAAAGAATTATGACAAAATTGGTAAGATTGAAAGATTTAAAATTAAATTAGCAAGTTGGTTGTCGTAGAATAAGTTTAATACTTTTTTGAACAATTTTCCCTGCAAATACCAACAGCCATTCTTTTCAAGTCATATATTGTTCTTGGAAGATGCGCCCCGGTTGATTTTATTCTCGCTCCAACTTCTTCAAGAGGAGGAAACCATTTTTGTATCTCTTCTTCGGCACAGAATTGACATGTTCGGAGCAGAATTGACGAATACTCTTGTCGCTACTCGCGAGTTCCTGTCAATCTTGTCTTCCCACCATTCTTAATAGCCTGATTCCTGGCCATCCTGATAGGGTGCCCATATCACGCTACCAGACATGGGAAAATTCCTTCACGGCATTTAGTGGATTTGCCCGTACCAGCATGTAGGAGTTCCATTTCATCCACTCGCGGATGGGTTTCATTCATTCCCTCCATCTTCCAAATCGATCGGCCAAGAAGAATTCCCCCATAAAATTTTAGAAACACGACAACCCAAGATAAGTAGGATTTTGAGGATTCCCAAGCAGAGCTACGCAGGCCACACCCAGTTTTCACAATCCCACACCTTGCGATCTACCAAGATGAGCGTTATCCGAAAAACCATAGCCAGAAGCCACTCATTTCTAGACAACTTCTTGAGATTGTTTCGAATAGATACGACACCAAAAACTAAGAGAACACAGCAATACCGTCATCCACTGAGAATTTTTTTGTGGGTTTGCACATAGCAAAGGATGCAGCTATGGTCGTCTATGAAAGAATCAAACTGTAAATACCTCTCATAAATTCTCCATGAGAGCTCCTGTCAAAAGTCAAAGGAAAGTTTGGTTTTTTCCCCTTTATTCTAATTGAACGGAACAGCAAGTACGCCTATTTCGAATGGCCTAATTCTACTTCAAGAATCTACATTCAGTCAGCTTTAGAAATCAAGTATCTGGACTCAACAACTGCATCCTGAGATGTGTATCCGCAACAAGTAGGAGGATGAAGATGCCAGACTACCCACCTGAATACATTAAAAGTCCACATCCAGCAAAAGCACCGTTAGAATGGACCGCATGTTCAAAACAATGCCTATACAAGTGTGTGCTTTTGCAGTACACATAAGCAAAGCAAGCTAAACATCGTGTTAAACAGGCACGTAAACCATCAATCAGTGTTTCATTAATTCTCCAAAAGAGTGTCCAGCTTTAGTGGGGTTGGGGGAGGGGGGTGGTTAATAGTAAAAATATCGCACCGCTTTGACATCTGAATGAACTTACGTTCGCCATAGGGTTAATTGTGGCAATCTGGTGAATGCATGTCAGGTGAACAACTTTCAATGTACACTCAAGCTGCAGATGCTTCGTGAACACCCATTCTTCATTGCTACTAAAAAATTCATACCTCTAATTCTTCTTCTTCTGGGGTTTCCACAGCTTGATAAGGTAAGCAACTGCCTCTTTGAGAGATGCTTTTCTTCCTTCTCTAGAATTCCATAGCTCAGGCACGGTGTACCTGCCACTGCCATTGTACTCATTCAGCTCTTCGAGGGCCTTTGATACTGCCTTGAAGACCTCTTCACCATACTCATCCTTAAGGGCTTTTAGCTTTTCATCTTCTTCATCAATAATTTCCTATGAAGCCAAATGACGAAGAGACTTTGAGAAGTAGGAGAGACACTGATATGGACAGAAAAGGCTTCTACACCAAGATATGTAAAAATCGTGCCGGGTTAACAAGGATTTACATGTCATGGCTGGCTATCATGAAACAGACACACTACAAAATGCATCAGCATACTTTCGTTTGTGAAATAACAGTGCTTGCCTTGAATCATGACATCAAACTAATCATACTGAAATGCAAATACGAAGTAGTAGAGGCTTCTATTCATTGCATCTCTTCTGTTGGGTGACAAATGGCATGTGAAATTAGGTTGATGGGAAAAGTTGCATGAACTCTTCAGAATTTAGATTGAAACCTCCTAAAGAACATGGCTTCCATTAATGTACAAAAATGCAGAAGAATGTTAACTGACATAAACTTGCTATAAATATTGGTAACAATGTTATGTAAGAGATATGCTGGTAACATTAGTTGGGCGTAAAGTATACCTTGCGATTCTCTCCCTCTGTTATGCCTTTAAAGGGGTACCATCCCGGATCTCTTAGAAGTTTTTCCCACTCAGAGCAGAGCGTCACCGCCATTACATTTGCTTCTTTCGCAGCATATTTTCTTTTTGCTGCTATGAGGAACGGCTTGCTGTCAAGTTCCCCATTCTTTTGACCCAAATCTGGGCACGACTTGTATTATTCTTGAAAATCTGTAGAGCAACGGAATTATCATTTCTGACAGCTCAAAATCCATTATCAGATCAAAAGGTTGACATTTTTGGAAACAGGCAATCATTGCGTATTTCATTAGCTTTCAAACTGTTTACATGTCCAGCGCAGTAAGTTATGCCTTGACGTGATAACAAATGCACACAAAAGGGTCCAAGATAAGGAAATAAAGCAATTACTTGAATCAGCTCCTTGCGAGCATCCTGCAATTCGTCATTGGTCCTCCAGTGCTTAACAGTAAGCTCTCGACTCAGTTCTTCCTTTGCCTCTAAACTTTCCTCAATCTCCTTCATCTTCTGTTTAAGGTCCGTGTCATCATCATCCTCCATGTGTTTCATGACTTGCTGAGCACCTCTCAAGCGCTCAATGTCCAATTCCAACGATTGTTTATCATCGAGTTCTCTTTCGAGCTCAAAAATTTTCCTGTGAAGTTTCTCCTTTTCTCTCTGCCATTAATAGCAATCTGGAAGTTTAGAAACTATTGAGCCAATAAAGATTTAGCTATTGCTTAAGCTCAAAAGAATAAAAAAAAAATGCAGAAGTAAAGAAAGCAAGCAAGCACCTTCTGATCTTCTGCCAGCCTCAAGAAATTATTGTTAGCTTTCCGCTGCTCCAAAAATGCCCTTTCAACCTGAAACCAGTTAAACTTGAGTTCTTCGTGGCAGCGCCAAAAGATTTAGTTCTCCATTCCTTCTAGTGGGGTTGGTTGTGTTTTCTTTTTATTTCCTGGTTCCCATTTGTAGACATCACAGGTTATAATAGCCTTTGATGGTTAATTTCCCACTTCCCTTACCAATCTAGTCAATAACAAGTACTTTCTGGATTTTTCGAAGCATTCGTTCTTTGTCTGATACACAAAAGGAATGCTTGTAATGGAGGTAACTTCGTTATGTGTTGTTCAATGTTAGACATGATGAGATCTTATTCCTTGATATTTATGGTCAAATATCAACTGCACTGATCCTTTCTGAAGTCTATGCTCGAGCTGAAGATGGATTAAGAATATATAGATGAAACTTCATACCATTTCCTTATCATGTCTAAGCTTTGCCCTCTTGCCTTCATTTTGAAATTCTCGCAATTCCAAGTCTTCTTCATGCTGCTGAAGCTCGTGTTTTTGAGCTTGCAAATGCTGTGTCACCTTGTCATGCTCCAGGTATATCTTCGCAAGATGATCCCGGGCATTCTGCTGCACCTTTCTTATTTCTAGCAAAAAGGAAAAGAAAGAGTCAGTTCACAAGTCAATTTCGTTGCCAGTACTCATTTCCCAAAAAACACATCACACCTTCATTATGAGCCCTCAGCATTTCATCCTTTTTTGTCACTAAATTGTCGAGGGAATGCTTTGTTTTTTCATACTTGCTCTCCATCTCCATAAGTCGCGAGCTCTTGATCTCCAGCGTCTTCTGTAAGTCAGCAACAAGCATTGATCGTTGGCGTTGTTCTTCTGCCTCTTTATCGGACAAAGTTCGCAAGTGCCCTTTCTTTCTAAGGTGGTCTCCCAGTATGCCTCTTGAATAGTAATCATCATCATATGCCAACCAACCAAACAACTTGTCTCCCCTGTCCCTGGAGACATAAAAGTCCCTCTTCCCACGGCGCTCAATCTCATAGCTTTTCTCAAAAGCTATCGCGTTACAGAAGCCCACCCAGTCTTTATTAAATTCAACAACTGCTAGTCCCGAATGACCCCGGTAGTTCCATAAGGCCTGCACCCTCACAGGGTTGAATCCTTTCTTTTCCAACTCCAGCCTGATTTTGGTACCACTCTCCCCAACATATCTTCCATCCTTAACTTCAGTCTTGATGTTTGCAATTACACCCATCCAGGGCCAGACAAACTGCTCATCGTTTTTTGCTGAAGAGAGTGTTAACTGCTGATCGTTCTTAGCTGAACAGAGTGTTAACTGCTGATCGTTCTTAGCTGAACAGAGTGTTAACTGCTGATCGTCCTTAGCTGAAGAGAGTGTTAACTGCTGATCTTCCTTAGCTGAACAGAGTGTTAACTGCTGATCGTCCTTAGCTGAACAGAGTGTTAACTGCTGATCGTTCTTAGCTGAAGATAGTCTTAACTGCTGATCGTCCTTAGCTGAAGAGAGTCTTATGTTGGAAGAATTTTCGGCATTAACTTTCCTAGAGAAGTATTTTCTTATGTATCTCTCCAATGCCAAGTGCTTGGCAATCTCCTTAGTACTTGTCCCTTTTAAATCCTTCGATATGCGTGAGGCGTGCTTTAAAAGGTCCTCAAAGCGATAATCACGTGCACTTCTGCAGTATGGACACCTATAATGTGAATCTGAAACTTTGATCCTGAAATAATGTCCCTTCAATTCTTGATAATAACGATCTTCATATTCCTCCAGCTCAGACCTCTTGTTGCTTGTTTCTTTGTCTTCTCTGTGGGACATTTTCATTCCTACACATGAAAGAGAAAATGAAAAGACAAGATCAGGATGAGCGTCGTCTAAGAAAACAAAAAATATTGCCTTTTTCCTCTTTTGTCCGACCGAAGGGAACGGCAGGTATGCCCACCTAGTTCAAATGGCCTCATTCTACATGAGTTCAGTCAAATTTAAAGACAAGTATCGAATACCCAACAACGACAACTGCACCGTGAGATGCGCAGAGTCGGATGGCAATGCTTTCAACAGCACTTCCGATTTGCAAGTTATGATTGACCGAACTAATCATTTATCGGAACTTACCTATTAGATAATATCTGCACCAGTATTTTTTTATGCTGATTACGGTGCAATAGCCCCAAATGAATAACTTACCCTGTTTTCTCCCTTGGTAGAAAACAGAGAAACGAACAACTCCTATTTGCGCTTTGGTTATTCCATTTTCCCATTACTGATTACCCTGATAATGGCACAGATGGAACTGCAAATCCTTCAAGCAACACAACCAATACAAGAAAGGACAAGATCAGGCCAACCGTAACAAGGAAACTCGCACGGCCACCACGGGAGAAAAAAAAAGCAGGGCGATGGCAGCATTGTCCAAGTTTCTAGCTTTCTACATTTCATCCGGATACAAACCGATCGCCACCACTAGCCGGTAGTAAAAACGCTAAGCACGCTGTCATCGACAAGAGGAGAGGAAGCGGTTTTCCGCTTCCTCTCCTTCTTTACGGAATCAAACAGCGCACGCCAACCGAACACGGTCTATAACAAAAAAATCCATCGACGGTAATCCATCTCACCTCGTTCGTCCATGGCGTACGCAGGATCTCGCCACGCCGAGCGAACCGCGAAACCCTAGACCCCGCCGGTACGCTGAAGCTGCAATGGATCGTCCGGGGCGCGCCGCTGCTTGAAGAGAAGAGAACGGAGACGACGAAAGGACGAAGAACGACGTGATGGGACGAAGAACGAAGGACGGAGAACGGAGGACGGAGGAGGAAGGAGGAATTAGCTCAGAAACGCATCGCGTGATCATCGGTCTTCCCTGCGATAGCCCCGGTACCGGACTTGCCTGATTCGTAATCTGCAGAAATCCCATGCGATCGCGCTTTTCCGCCTGTTTCGCCGTTTCAGGAACGTACTCGCTCCCGCTGCGAAGTTGATGGACCGAGCGAGGGGCGAATGGGCCGGTGGGCCCAATGCTATGGATTTTATGGGCCTGCGATGTAATATTTTTCTAGGAAGAGAGAGGTTTTATGGTCCATCCCATCGACACGTAGGAAAGTCCAAACAGATAAAAAAATAAAGGCAAAATCTTTTTTAAGGATATCCGCCGTCTGTGGGAATCGAACCCACGACCACATGGTTAAAAGCCATGCGCTCTACCAGCTGAGCTAAGACGGCTTTACTGTTAAAATATGTTGCGTCTTATTTTTATACCTAACGTGCTATACAGCAAATTTAAATGGCATGAGCAAGCACTGCTGCTAGCTTCTCCACGTATGAATCCAACGAGACATTGCCCAATGACTTCCTATACTGTATATTTCTCGACTTTTAGGTTAGATCTTTACTGTTACGGAAAATTTATGCTTGATCCTCGTGGTACGGAGATCGTCGTTCCTACTCCTCCTTCCCACATTGAAAGCAATCTCTGACATCCTTAGTACGATTAATGAAAAAGCCTTCAAGGCTTCGCTTTGCTATATAAACAAGCCAAATCAACAACCTCCACACCCTACCTCTCCCTCGCCACTACAAACGAGCTGTCCTGTCCTCTCTCCCTCTCCCTCTCCCTCTCTCTAGAACACGAGATGTCCGGCGTTTGGCTCTTCAACAAGAACGGCGTGGCTCGCCTCATCCCGAACCCGACGCGGGAATCCTTCGAGCGGAGGGAGCCGCACCACCCGGGCACCGCGACCGCCCCCGGCGCCCGCCCCCGCGTCCTGGTCTACGTCCCCGCCAACCACGTGATCAGGTCCCACGCCGAGCTCGAGCAGCGGCTCGGCGAGCTCGGCTGGACCCGCTACCACGACGCGGCCGCCGCGAAGCCCGACCTGATCCAATTCCACAGGTCCGACCTCTCGGCCCACCTTATCTCTCTCCCTAGAGACTTCGCCAACCTCAAGACCCTCCACATGTATGACATCGTCGTCAAGAACCGATCCTTCTTCGAAGTCCGTGATCCGGCGAATGTCGAACCATCCGTTTAGCCCCAGCCAGTAGCTAAAGCTAGTCTCTCGGCGACAATGTAATTACTTTCAGCTGGATTAAACACGTCAATTATGTAGCGAACACAGAGGAGGAAGTTTGGGGCTATTATCATCGGTCTCGATCACAGTGTTTTTACTGATAGTGTCCTGTATGCAGTTTTAGGGCATAGAGATGTGCGGACATGGATAAAGTCATCGGTGCTGTAAGCTAGAGGTTGGAAATGCATGGGGCTGATGCTTGGTTCTTATTTCGGGGTAGATGGTTCGCCAACTTTTCTTGGGTTCGAGACTTGCTTTTCTTGTTTTCTAGATGGTTACAGGACCGACCGTGATTCGTTTTGACGTCACCATTTGCTCGTTTGTGTCTGCATGCACGCTTTCTTATGTTTGTGATGATGTATAATTAGCTGCATGGCCTCTGCCTAACTATGAGTGAATGTGATTGGTGGTGTTAATCATTATGTACGTATATAAGAGAGATTTGGCTATCACGAATAAGATTACTTCATCGGGGAAAAAGCACATGAAAAATTGGGACAGTAATGGTAATCATTGTCAACCACAAAAAATTTACTCTATAAAAAGATTCCTTTTTAAATTTTAGACTCATTTGTCTCACTAAAACAAAAGCTAAACGCGACATACATGCCAATATAAAATTGTCTCGAACATGACACACATGTTAATATGGAACCGTCTCGTGTGAATTTGATAACACGTCGCATCATTGTACATGCGATGATTAATGCTAGCTATATTATGCACCAAACATTCCATACCTAATCAAATTCCACTACTCTCACCCACTTGATTAGGCGATTATTTGCATGTGATATGAACGACAATCATCTTCATTCGTCGGTTTACTATATGGTTTTGACCTATCGAGACCCGTTTGCAGAAAGCACGGCTTACATAACTAGCATTAATCATCGCATGTGCGGTGTCACCACGCAACCAAAGAGAGCAAGATCAATGGTGGGTTCGGTTCGCATTCATACCTAGCTAGCCAACGTGTGGCAAAACCCTAAGGCCCGGAAGAGCTAGCTGTGGGGGAGAGCCGAGGGGGTTCCGTTCAATGACCGGAAAAGGAAATGAGGAAAAAGAGGAAACAGTCGAGCTACTACTAGCAGTACCAGAAGCCCTAGTCCTGAAGACGATGCAGAGGGAGCAGCAGAGTTTGGGGAGAAAAGTTTGGGGTTGGGGGGTACGAATGTTATTAAAGGGAGACAGAGAAGGACAGCGTTGGGAATGAAAATCGACACGGATTTTAGAGAGAGAGAGAGAGAGAGGGAGCATTGAGCAATGGCTAGGAAGTAGCGACTTGGGTGAGTGATTAGACGTAGCGATGCGAAATGGGGGGAACTTTTTCCCTTTCTTTGGAGGGGGCTCATAGGCGTGTCAATGTCACGTGCGTACGGAGGAAGAGCCCGGCTCTGCGCTTTCTTCGACCGGTCATCCTTTGACCTATCCTTCCCTACTCCCCCCCTCGGCCCCCTCCTACGCTACCGTGGTTCGTTATCCTTGTCCTTCACTCGTTTTTCTCTGCGCTGCATCGGTACAAACGCGCATGGGACCGGCTCCACGTATTCACGAGCGTGAATGGATCGTGTCGTTGCATGTTGCAGGGGCCCTCTCCCTTCTATCCACAAAAACGAGAACACGTACGGAACCGATTTTTGCACGACGCAAGGATAATTTCGTGGTGTTGCCATGGAAGGATTAGTAGAAAATTTGGCACGTCGATGGTTCGGCCGCCCGAGTGATCGGTCCATGGAGTGTTTATCACCGTTTCATAGAATTACTCTTTTCACTTAAAGCTAAAAACTTTAATCTTTAATAACACTATGGCTTAATTCCCTAAAAAGGACTCTCAATTTTAGGTCTAAGCACAATTCAATGTCAAATTTTATTTTATTTTTATGTCGATGATCTGGCTTGACTCTAACCTTACGGGAGCATAGACCGATTATACTTCAAGGGAGATTAACCCAGCATCCCACCGTTGGGGCCCCCTCGCTTAAATCATGGAATTACTCTAGGAGTTGTGACAACTCGGGGAGTCAAACCCCTGACCTACTGCCAAATCAGGGGCTACATCTCAACAAGTGCAACCATGCGTGGGTGGGTCTATCTCAAATATTGAAAATTCTCAATTCACTTTATTCAAAAATTGCCACTAGTTTCTTTCCATATCAAGGTTAGTTACAGATCTATTATCATAACTTGTGTATTTATCAACACTCTCACTTTTATTTGAAATTACAACAACATAATTTTGAGAAAAAAAATGTTAGTGATTTTTTTTATGCTTTGACAAATTTGAAACTAAAGTGAAAGTTAAAAATCATTTTAGACAAAAAAAAAGAAGAAGAAGAAGATCGAAGTAGAGTTGAGATTGGATCTAAATTTATGAGTTTTTTTAGGAGATTAGCCTCAAGGTGCGTTTGGGAAGACTTATGGGGAAAGTCTTTAGGAAAATGCAAAAACTTTTGAGTTAAAGGTATTTTCCAAAATGCAATTGTGTTTGATAAATTGTAGTTTGAAAGTCCTTTGTGAAGTACTTTTGAGCAAAATGGTGTTTGGGGGACAAAGGACTTTTCAGATAAAAAAAAATTACCAAAAGAAAAATAAAAAAATTTAACCGGCAAGGGCAGGCGACCTTGGATCTGGGGCAGTGAGGTCACGCGTGTTGCGCGACGCCACCTAGTGGCCCCGGATCTAGGGCAGCAAGCTCGCGCGCGTTGCGCGACGCTGCCTCGACCTCCGACAACCCCAAATCTAGGGCGGCGAGGTCGCGTGACGCCGCCTTGACCTCCGACGACCTAGATTTGGGGCGTTGAGGTCGTGGGAGGTCACTCAACGCCGCCGCGACCCGGATCCGAGGTGGCAAGGTCCTCCGCGACCTCGGCGCCTCAAATCTAGGTCATCGAAGGTCGAGGCGGCGTCACGTGACGCACGCGAGCTCACCACCCCAGATCCGGGGTCGCCAGGCGGCGTCGCGCGACCTCACCGCCCCAGATCCGGGGTTGCCGGAGGTCACGACGGCGTCGCGCAAGGTTGTGGGATGTCGCCGGCGACTGCCGAACCTTCGTCGATGACCGCTCACGGAAGAAGAAGAAGACGATGAATAATTGTGAGGGCAAAATCGAAAAAACGAAAAATCAATGAGGATAATTTGGGAAGAATTTTATTTTTTAGCTCCTTAGCCTAGCATTTTTGGTAAGCTAAAAGCCCAAGGCAGCCCCCAACCTGCCTTGGGCTTTCAGCATTGGGAAGGCTAGCATTTGGGGAATGCAAACTCAAAAATAAATGCCAAGCACACTTGCATTTGCCCAGAGGCCTTTAGAGGCCTAAAGGGCTTTGTAAAGTGGTTCTCAAACGTAGCCTCAATACTAGCAAGGCCATAAAAATAAAGCGCGGGCTCATGTCCATATAGCATTAAGCATGTAGTGATAGTAACTTCATAATATTCGATATTCATCCTATATATTACTTTATCATAATTTTCAGATGTAAATGAAAGTATGGTAAACTAAAACTATGGATCACCTCGAGGACATCACATGTTTGCAAATTCTAAATATCATCACGCGATCCTTTCAATTTAATATCAATTTTCTTATAGAAATGTTAAAGCATGAGGCTGCCAATATTTCACTTATGTGAAATGAATATTTCTACGACATATTAATCAAGCAATGTAAGTAAAAAAGTTAAAGGTTAATTATAATAAAACCAAATTAAGTTTTACAAAGTTTGGAAAAATTATTAACTTTAAGCATTAATAAATGCATACTATATCAATAATCAACGTTGCCAATGAAATTTTCACAGGATAAGGAAGGATTATGCAAATATTCTTATCCTAAAAATAAGAATGAAATTTCGTTTAATCAACTGATATAACCACACTATGGACTGGGATTTAGTTTATAAAATTTCATGTAAGCTCCGGCGGTGAATTTGATTCATGTGAATATTGTTTTATTATGATTTTATGCATATTAGTTTTCTTGCAAAGATTCATGCCGACACCAACATATAAAATATTTCAACAGATAAAGTCTTAGAGTCTCATATTTAAAGGCAACACGAATTACGAAGTTAGCGTCACAGTTCATAAGCTAAAGTTTCCTACATAAGGCAAGCTTCCTTGTCGTGAAAAACATCGGTTGATGGTAGGAGGGCACCCATCGTATATCTCTACTAATTCCTCGACAGAATAACAAGACTCGATTCCCGAAAAATGGGTAATTTTCATTTTTTTGTGTAATATGGAAACGGGGAAAATGATACTTTATGTTATGGTAGGCATGACGAATGAACAATGAGATGGATAAACAAGTCAGCGTTTTGGATGGGCTAAACACGTGATGTTTTTGTTTGATCTTCGGAACGAATTGGGCCTCCGGCCCTGTCCTTTCCTTAAAAAGCTTCGCCTCACCTTCGCTTCCCGTAATTGCTTTCTCAAAATGTACACCGCTCCAAAATCCATACGAAAAGAAAAAGGAAAAGAAAAAAACATAAGGGCCATCTGTGATTTGTACTTTAAATTGCAATTGCGAAACCCATAATTTATTTTTAATTTAATCCGAAACACCCAAAAAATATTCAAAATCGGACATGTATATATTTGGCTTTGGAATTTCAGAGGACAAATTATTAACCGAAGTCAAGAAACATCCGGCAAGAGGAGGCGAAATAAGCCATTACTTTCCACTGCGCTCACGTTACTAAAGTAAGAATTCCATCGAGGACCGCTCGAGAAATGCTTATGAAGTAGCCAAATAATTTAGTGTTACGGGTTTTTAATGTACTGACCTTTCTTTAAGCATATTTAATTAGTATTTTTTTTCCCACAAACATCCACAGTACTCACTATCATAACCCCCTTGGACGAACGAAAGTTCAAGAAATCAAGACCGATGGCCACCGCGAAATGAAACGGATCGATGAGTTATGATTCGCTCCTCCCAGGGCAAGGACGGTATCGATGCTCACGCTTGGGCCCCCTTTTATTTTATTTATTTTTAACCATATCGAGTATGTAATTGTCGGCAATAATATCCTCCGCTTTTTTTTGCATGCGACTCCCGGATGATGCTTGCTTGTTCTGAACTCAAACGTGATTGTCACTGGCCCCGCTTTGCTGAATTTAGCAAAATCGCGCGTCGACCGAGTCCCGTCGTCGATCCACTTCGGCAGACCCACGCGGACGGAATACGGACTTTGAAATTCTTCTTCCTCCTCCTCTTTTTGAAATTCTTTAATTCCCCACGAGAATTCGAGTCTTTCGAGCACGCCATCTAGAAAGAAGAGGGAGGGGGGGAGAAGAAAAATGCGTTGCGGTGACGTGATCGGACAGGACCGCTCCACCGTCCGATTCGTGGGACGACGAACGAACGACCGACGAACGACTCGAGAGTGGTTTTCAGGATTGTACGAGCGTCGATTTCGTGCGCCATCGTCCAACGAAGGCGCGGGGTCGATTGAGTAAACCTTCCGACAGAGCTCGTCCCGTAATTTGCCCGTTTTGCCCCTCGAACGAACGACGAGGATGGGCCATGGTTCTGCTCCCAATACGGCACTGGACCCCGGTCGCATTTCGCGCGCTTCCCTTGCTCGTGATCGCTCTGACTCGAGTACTGTTCCCTCTTTCGCTACACGACGCTTACTAGCCTTCCGACGGACTTCAATGCGACCAGAACCAACCACGTTCCAATGCTAAGAAACCAATCCAAATTCACCGAACCCCCCCGCTCACCTACTCTCTCTCTCTCTTCCTTCCTTCTTGCTTCCCCTAAAGACACGATTCCTCATGTTCGATTTTGAAATTAACAAGCGATGCTTCCCAAAGATTAACCAATTTAGAAAACCCATTTGCCTTGATGCCAGCCTCTTTGAACGTCACGATGATGGCGCGATATATTCTAGTCTTTCGATGTTCACCTTGAAGAGATACATTGAATCTAGCTCTCTAAGGATAGTGAGCAAGATCGAGCTAAGCGTCATGATGCACTGGTGGCACAAAAAAAATTCAAATGTTAACTGTTGCCGATTGGATTAAGACCGTAATTTGGGAGAAAAAAAAAAGACAAGAAGGGCATAAATAATGGGCGCCTAGAATTCTAAATTCTAATGGACAGGCGCATATGACCCTGCCAAGGTTCGAAGAAGAAGTTCGTTCATCCTCCTCGCACCTGCTTTGACTCTGTCTCTGTCTCTCTCTCTCTGTCCTCCCTTCCTTCTGCGTTGCGCCGTCGCCGGCGACCGCGAGCGAGCGGGGAGGAGATGAAGTGCTTCCACTTCACGAACGGCGAGCGGCGGGAGGAGGAGGACGGCGCCGCCGCCGCCTCCCGGGCCTCCAGGGTGTCGTGGGCCCGCTCCTTCAGCGTCGCCTCCAGCACCGCCGACACGCGGCGGTCCGAGTTCGGCGACTCCGACTCCCGGGACTTCGGCGACTCCCTGGCCTTCTACGAGCTGCTGACCCAGCGCCGCGCCAACGATCTGCGGGTCTTCTCCTTCGCGGAGCTCAAATCGGCCACCAGAGGGTTCAGCAGGTCCCTCATGATCGGCGAGGGAGGGTTCGGCTGCGTCTACAAGGGCGTCGTCGCGGTCCCCGCCGGCGCGCCGGACGGCTCCGACGCGAGGATGGACGTCGCCGTGAAGCAGCTGAACCGCAACGGCTTCCAGGCATGGATTCCCCTTTCTGTTCTCGTCCGCTTGTAATTTCTTGAGCTCTTTCAATGCGCCATGTCAACGACTTGATGTCGTCTGGCGATGCCATTTCTAGATGCATTTGGGATTCCTTAGCTCCGTCTGTTCTGTTCACTCGCTGGCTGAGATTTGCTCATGAAGATCATTAATGCCGATGTCAAGAGCGTGTTTTTACGAATCAAATCCGCCCGGACATAAAACTAGGAACTGAATTCGCTCGCTTGTCGTAGAAACCATTTGACGAGTCTCCTCCTAATCTATTAGAGAGTCGCTAATTGCTGTATCTTGTACAGTACCTGTAGCTTCCAAGTTGGAAGTAAATAGTAAAGCAGTTACTGTGCTTAGCGTTAGATGCTGAAGGTATGTGATGTACATTTCTGCTCTTAGAGCTACTTTATGCAACCGCAATAATCAACAATTGTGGGTATTGGCTGATTTTACAGTTGGTCGAGTCGAGAGTATTTTCTCCTGCTGTAGGGCTTAATGGGGTCGGAATGCCTATGAAACTCGTAAAGAGTCTAAGAAAAAGAACTGCACGATTTGACTGAAAGTATATCCAATATTCAGGGGCATAAGGAGTGGATTAATGAAGTAAATTTTCTTGGTGTAGTCAAGCACCCAAATCTTGTCAAGCTTGTCGGTTATTGTGCTGAGGACGATGAGAGGGGGATTCAGCGCCTTTTGGTCTATGAACTCATGCGCAATAAAAGCTTGGAAGATCATCTCCTGGCTCGGGTGCCATCGCCTCTTTCCTGGAAAGTAAGGTTAAAAATCGCTCAGGATGCTGCTCGTGGATTGGCATACCTGCATGAAGAAATGGATTTTCAGGTACATGACTCTTAAAGCAATTTCAATTGTTCATGCTCTCTGACGGCAGTTTTCTTCCATATAAGTTCGCTTGGAAAGAATGCTGTGAGAGGGGCAGGAATAGTTGGGAAACGCATTACCTGGTTAAAGTGTTTTCCTATGCTGGCAAGTACATGTAATTTCGCTGCTTGCTTTGTGCAGCTAATTTTCCGAGATTTTAAGACATCAAACATCCTATTAGATGAAGACTTCAACGCTAAGCTCTCAGATTTTGGATTGGCTAGGCAGGGACCGGCTGAAGGGCTGAGTCATGTATCAACATCAGTAAGTCGAGCCATCTGTTTGTGGGATGTTCCTATCATTTTACAATGAGCACAACGAGTATGAAAGCTTTCTTAGTTGTTGTAGTTCTCCCTACACTTTGTCTCAGAAAAACCTTTTGCTTTGCCACCATCACTGCTTTTTCACTTGATTATTTTTTACTCTGAGGATAGCTACATTATATTTGAAGTTTTTCACCGTGAGAAGAACTATTACTTCTCAACTTCAGTCTGCATCGCTGACATACCCATTCTCCCTAAGGTTGTAGGAACAATTGGTTATGCAGCTCCAGAGTACGTACATACGGGCCGGCTGACTGCTAAGAGTGACGTATGGAGCTTTGGGGTGGTTCTTTTCGAACTCATCACAGGAAGACGGGCAGTGGAAAGGAATCTACCTCGGAGTGAGCAGAAGCTTTTGGATTGGGTCAGACCTTATATTTCGGACTCAAGGAAATTCTCCCTTATTCTAGACCCTCGCCTTGAAGCACCGGATTGCATCAAGTCAGCTCAGAAACTTGCTTCTCTTGCCAATAAGTGCCTAATGAAGCAGCCGAAATCGCGCCCTAAAATGAGCGATGTGGTCGAGATACTTGGAAACATCATCAGCGAGCTATCCCCACAGGACGATGTTATTCCTGAACCAGTAGAAACTGAAGCTGAAGACGTGAAGGGAGAGGCTGCAGGGGAGATAGAGGTCGATTCTGGTAAGCAAGGAAACAGTAAGTTGAGGAAAGTGTTTGATATTAGAGAGATAGTCAACTTGAGAAACAAGTCCATGGGGAAGTTGGATTGGAGAAATTGGACTCCTGGATTGGTAAAAACTTGGTGACTCAGCGTACTAATGTTTTTGTCACAAGATACGACATGCACATGCATCTGCGCTGCCCCATGGATTTGGAGATTGTGAGGGATGCGAACAATTTGATCATGATGTAGCAGTATCAGAGTTGTATATATATTGGAGGCGAGCCCGGTTCTTCAAATGCAAGCAGCATATTTCAATTTTTCCCTTGTAGATCACCTCAGTTAACCGCTGAATATGACCTCTGCTATTGTCCAGCAATAGCATCCCAGGAATATCAATATGAACAATGACTTGGGGATGAGACAGCTCCGGTAATCTCTTCACTCGGACAGACTCTGATCCAACATGAAGCAGATGTGCCGTCGTCAAGATCGAAAAAAATTGTTCACTTTCAAGGAGGATACCGTTTTTCTTACCTTGGGCAGGTCCGGGCTTCTCTAGATACACAGCTGGTTGTCTTGGGCCAGCTCGTCTCATGTTTCCTTTTCGGCTTATTATTTGAACTTTTGCTGCATTATCAATCCTTGCGTAATTGACTTACGTAAGAAATTCACATCGTTAATTCTGACAGGATTTGCGAGAACTCGGCCGTTTTCCTCAAATGCAAGCTGTCGCATTTCGCATGGAACATCACGAAGCATAAATGTCGGAATCATTGCATTTGAGGTTCTTTCTTTCCATATAAAAAAGTTGCAAGATAATATGGAAAAAAGACAAAGTTACAAGACCATTACGAACCCATCCCGAAAGAGATTGATCGAACGGGATACATCTCAAGCCATATAAAAACAAGCTTTCTTATATGGGCATTTCGCTTTTTCTACCAACCGGCCAGCAGCAAAACTGAGCGCTAATGCTGAGACCTGATCTTTCTGAGACACAACATTAGCAGTTGCTTCGTGTCACACTTCTAGTTTAAAATGGCTCCAAAAATGATTCAACAAATACATTAGCCCAAAAACTGTACAGAAACAGGATGGCGTAAGACAGGTGCTCTGAAGGTCACCAGAGAAGAGGCCTGCGCCAGCTCTGACCTTCCTTCTATGCATAAAGAGGCGAAGTGGAAGGCCTCGGGTACGCAACAGCCCTTGGCGGAGCATTTGCATCATCGGCACTTCGTCTGCGCATTCTCCGCCCGCTGCTTGATCTGCTGTCACCAGCATTTTCCCTTACCTTGGATTCCTGAAGCTGTTCCAGCTCTGTGACCACCTCGTCCATGGTAGGCCTGAATTTGGCGTCCATGGATAGGCATCGCAGAGCTAGAGTTGCCGTCCTGTAGGCCCCTTCCATGCTGTACTGGCCCTGAAGGCGATTGTCCAGCACTCGGAAGACTTTACGTTTGTTGGACAAGTAGGGCTTGGCCCATTCCACAAGGTTGTGCTCCCCAGATGGACGGTTCTTGTCGACCGCTCTCCTGCCAGACAACATCTCTAGCAGGACCACCCCGAAGCTATACACGTCGCTCTTGGTACTTAGATGACCTAAAAGAGGTGAAAAGAAATGAGTAACCAATTATAGTGGAAAAAAAAAAAATCAGAGGATGGAATCAATGATGGTAGAAGTTTCCCTAGATGACCAAATTTGTCAAGCAGGTTCGAGGCTCAACAGGTTTCTGAAAGAGAATCAATGCAATTAGAAGTTTAAGAAGGCCGACTCTCCCATGATGTGGACGTAGTCATAGCAATTCCGCAAAGGTACTCAATTGAAGATGAAAATGGTAAACAGTCATCATCTTCGCTTATTTTGGATGGCTTGGGAATTTGACCGACCTCTACAACTTGAAGTCTATACATTTTCTTGATATACTCATTCACATGCAAATGCGGAATTGGCTTAGCTAGTGATGGTGGGGTTTAACTAATCCACTATAAGAGCGGGCTAGTTGCATTTGGTAGATTGACAAAAACGAGAAGCTCGGACTGTACGCCGAAATTTGTTACTAAGGGAGTTATGACTTTCAAAATTACCTGTGGCAAGATATTCAGGGGCAGCATATCCATGAGTCCCCATGACTCTGGTTGACACGTGACTTTTATCGCCGGTTGGGCCATCCTTGGCCAAACCAAAATCAGAAAGTTTTGCATTGTAATTCTGCCATTATGAAATAATGCTTTTCAAATGTTGAGTAACAATTAAGCCGTCAAAAACACAAATAAGGAGCAAAAACGTCAATTGGCATCAGCCATGCATAAAATATCAAAGAAGACATTAGCCCAGAATATAGTAGCAAGAGACGGTAATTACTAGTGTTCTAAAAGAAGACAGTGACAATCATTTTAAATTCACCTACCGAATCGAGAAGGATATTGGAAGTCTTGAAATCCCGGTATATCACTTTGGCCTGAGCGCTGTGAAGAAAGGCTAGCCCCTTTGCAGCACCAAGCGCGACCTTTAACCGGAGTTTCCAAGACAAAGGTTGGAAGTATGATCCTCCTGATATACCATCAGTGTTTATGTGTCAAAAAAATATCAACAAAAGCCGCATTTGCTCAGTAATATAAGTGGGACGGGAACAAATAACTCACTCCTAAATAAATGGTTTTCCAGGCTACCACGAGGCATAAATTCATACACAAGAAGTCGATGCTCATCCTCCAAGCAGTACCCAATCAACCTCACCAGATGAGGATGATAAAGCTGCCCCAAATAATTAACTTCTGCCTACATTATCAAAATTACCAGTATTAGTGCACAACAGATCTGAGACTTACTTTGATCAACACAAATGGAGGAACAAAATCCTCAACAATATCGTCCTCGCAAAATGTTTGGGAGATGAAGCTTGAAAGCGCCACCACTTCTAATGAAGTTGGAATTCGTATTTGAATTGTCCGCCTCATTCATATCACCAACCGTGTTACCTAGTTTCTCAAAGAGGGGAAAGCTTGACTCACCAACCACTCTCTATGACCTTGGAAACTTTCTAGGTTGAGCTTCTTCACTGCAATGACCATACCAGTTCCAGCTTTTGCCGCAGAAAAAGAATTCTCATCGATCCACCCTTTGAAAACTGAGCCAAAACCACCTTCCCCAAGAACACTATCAGGACGGAAGTTCCTAGTAGCCATTCTGAGGTCAGCATAGCTAAAAATCTTCACATTTGATGACTGCAAAATTTCACACTCACTCCTCGGAGTCAGGGGTGCCAAAACTGATGAGGCCTTGCTCCCGTTACTGCTCAGATCATTCTCGCTGGTGGCGATGCTTTTCGTATTTGTCCCTGTGCCATGATATATTTTCTATTATATGCAAAGCAATACAAAGTCTTATGTGCAGAACTTTCAAGAAAAGTCCCCTGATATTGGAGGAACTACTAAGTGCACATTCGTCTACCGAAGTGAATTCGGCAGGTCTCAACAGGCATTGCAACTTCCGCATAATCGACAATTCCCAGCAAAAATGCGAAATAAAAAATATTCATCTCTTCTACAAGAGATATAGAAAGGAGAGTAATTTTCCCTATCTTATTTTCGATCAGCAACATGTACAGTTTTAGGACTATGGTTTACCCAGAACGCATAAAGAAATCCATGTTGTGTCCACTTGGTAATCGACGGGATTAATTGGTCTAAGAGGTTTCCCCTATCAACGGTTCAACTCACTTCAACATGAGATGGCGGACAAGTACTTTACTGTTTCGCTCTATGTCTAATAGAACTTCTCAAGATAATATAGGATATTCTAAAAGCTCGAAGCTCACTTTTCCCAAGTCCACAGCGCATTCAAACTATAGGAAGTATGAGGTGAAAAGGGGTATTCAGCATACCACTACCTGCCTAGAAAGAGGAATTGGAAACTGGTCAAACTATACAACCACTCCCACTTGAACTAAATTGGATACATATGTACTGATAGCCATAAATTCCACCATATCCCCACCACGCCGAAATAAAATAACATTAATGGAGAGCACATAGCTGAAAATTTAGTAAGCAAGGAAAGAAGAGATCTTATAGAAAGTGGCGACCAGAGAAGGAAAGGAAGAAGAATTCAGCTGCTACACAATCTGCACTCAATTGACAACGAAAATGAGAAACGGAAGACAAAAGAGTGCGACCGAAAAATCAAGTACCTGTGTTATATGGGCTCTCAGCCTTGATTCGAGCGCTCAAGCAAATCCCCATCGAAACCCAATTTTGAGAATCACTTCCCCTCCCACCTACAGATGACAAAAGCATTCCTTTACACGGAGAAGGTCAAAAACCAATAGCCATCAAAGCTCGAGAACGAAACAAAGCAGATCTGAGGTCTGAAAGAGGAAAGGGGGCTTCGCATGCAAACCCAATTTCGGAAATTCACGAGACAAACGGAAAAAACTAAAACCTTCTCTCACCTCACCTCGACTCAAGTGAACCGAAACCTCAACAACGAGAGACGAGAGAAAGCTACATCACGGACAAAGAGAAGGGGCCAGAAAGGAGGAGGAAATTGACAAACCTTTTTACCAGAACTCTTCTAACTGACTGCCCACCACTCCCACCAGCAGACCCACTACGGAAAAAGCTGCGGGAGGAAGAAAAGCATGGGCTTTCTTGTACTATATGATGCTTTTGCAGCTCAACACGACTTCACAGAGAGAGAAAAAGAAGAAGAACTAGAAGACGAAGAAGATGAAGAAGAAGATGAGAAGAAGACCATGGAGCAGCTAGTAAGCTTACACCTCACAGCTTGTTTTGATTAATGCAGCAGCTCAAGCGAGAGCGAGAGCGAGAGAGAGAGAGAGAGAGAAAGAGGGACGGGTTGGGGAGAATGGCATTAATGGCGGGGAGCTGGCCCCGCTTCCTTCTAATCTCTCAAGACTTCCCCCTTTTTTTTTCTCTTTTTTCTTTTTAACTCTCTCGGTCGGTCGCTCGCTCTTGCTCGAGAACCAACAAACGAACGAACGAACGAACGAACGGCAGAGTCAAGTCAGAGCAGATAAGCATGCACGGGCTCCTGTCGTCCTCAGCCGTCCGATCCGACTTCTACCCCCGCCCCGTTTCATATCTCCACTCCAAAAACAAAAGGGAGAAAACGAGAATTGCGTCCACGTCCGCTTCGCAAATTCAAAGACGGGCGTCGGGAACACATAACCGACAGCCTCGAAAGGCCTTTCTGTCTTGGCTACAGTACGCGAGCAAGTACAGTAGTTTCGTGTTCTCCTAACTAAGAGGTTAATTTGTTAATTATAAAACGGACGGGAAACCAACCCACCCCGCATCCGCCTCGTGGAAAAGAACGCTCCTTCCAGCTATCGATTCCGCCATACCTTAGCTGGAAAGCCAAAGCTCATCATGAACGTATTTCCAATGTTTCAACGCGATCGATAACAGGGGTCACGTGCACGTTTTTAATAGTTTTGCCCGAAGGAAGAAAAAGAGACACCGCCGATCCTGAACAGTGAAGTGAAATTTATTTGAATCTCCATTGCGGATGATCGGCAACCATATGTGGTTTGGTACTCGAATAAGTATCTTTCTCAAATGGGTCATTAGCTGTTGAACAAAGACTTTAAAATTACTGGCAATGGAAAAAAAAATAGGGATTCAAAAAACTAATGAAGTTGGTCGATTAGTTGAATTGAGAAGTAGGGTTGGTTGATGCCTTAAAAGTATATGAAAAGTTACTCCTCTCGCATATCATTGACACACTAAAAGAGATAAAAAAAAATGTAGTAGCTTGGTTTTGGCAATTACAAAAAGAAAGATTAGCAATCTCATGTTGTCCATGCAAGTAAAATTTTCATAGAAATCCTGAGTGAATATTTGGGTACCGTTTTTAATGCCGTAGCTCTTAAATCGAACTTACTAAATTGCGTTCGCTCCTATCAGTGAGTTGCACTAGCAAACGAGAAATCGATGGCCTTCCGACATCCGCAAATTAAAAGGAGATGGATTTCTTCCTTTGCCACAATGCAAGAGTGTTGCTTCGACACGTGATCTGTTCTCGACATGGCTAAAAGAGGGTCAAGAGCGGTGAGCCTATTTCAAAGCTATATAAGATAATGGGAGCAGGAGGAAGGCGAGGAGCGATTAGCGCTTCGAGGCAGCTTCTCCGGATTTGCTTACAAGCAAAGGCTACAGGGCAGTGGTAGCACGTGGGGCCATGCAAGAGACAGGGACAGGAAAGCTACGTCGGGAGACCCCCTTCGTCGTTTCCGGAATCCCGATTCCTCACGTGTTCTAGAGACCCTTTTTGTCAATGACCTTCCAGAAAACCCACAACCGAATTCCTCATGATCGGGTACGGCCGATTACTTTACTCACCGGAACGTTCGTTTGCCAGATTCCTTACTCAAAGGACGGCCGATCAACAAACTCAGAGTGGCCAATCGAGTTGAGGAAATTAACCAGACGATTTTAAATGATGTCTGTGATATTTCTATAGTTAAATTATAAATAATGATCCAAAATGAGATCATTTTCTAAAAAAAAAAAAAATACTTATACTTAAAGTGAATGCTGTTTTCAAATAGGAGAATAAGATCACAAAGCAAATTTCAAATAACGGCTTAATATGAATAAATCAGTTTTAAATAAGGGCCAAAATTTGCAAATCGGCATCATTTAAAGTTGTGGCCAATCCAATTGCGCCTCCGTTTGGCTGTGGTTCATCATTCTCCAACCGTGCTTGATTCTCCAGTAACTGGCCAAGCCTCCTCGAACTCCTCCATTTTTGTTCTCGAGATCTCCATAGCTAAGCATCTTCAATCTTCGTTCTCATCTTCTTCAAATGTTGAGCACCATCTAGACTGAAAGAATCTTGAAGTAGAATGGTCTCACGAGTTTGGCGTCGGAGTAGCAAGCAAGCTCAACCCACCGACCAAGTTTTTGAGCTCAAGCAATCATGGCGATCGCAAGATTCAAGGCTAGGTCTGACCTTGAAGCTTGCGGCTAAGGTGGACGCTCTCCGATGTCTAGGTGGCAAGGGGTAGCGACGAAAGTGTATGGGTGGAGTTTGGCCGAGCGATTGTGAGGTTGAAGATGATAAATGTATTTTCAAAGAGAATGAACGGTAACTTGCAATACCACGCTAATGCTACATCAGCCCAACGTCAAAATTTTCTTTTAATTTTTTATCTAGATTTTGTTTGGGACAAAATTGCCTTATTTGGTCATTAGCAAAATTGTATTACAGATTTTTTTCCGGAATTTTCCCTATTCTTACCGTCACGAAGTACGATTCTTAAAAACAGTAAGTTACTTTTTAAAATTCGGTAAAAAGGTTCCGTAGGAAAAAAGTCGTGGACTTTCCCGAACCTGGGCTCCCGTGTCGTGTTCCTTTGCCAAGATTTTGCAAATCTACCCAACTTTAATCATGCTTTTCGCCCCCTCAATCAGCGACAGGTCCGCCCAAGGAATGCCCTCTGTTTACACGGCATGTCATGATGTGGGAGACGGAATCTCGATCGGGGTACTTGACCAAAAGAAGATGGCGAAGGAAGTTCTCTCTTGTAAACCTAGTTTTACCCCAGAAGAGCTTGTTCCCTTTATATATAATATAAGGTACGAAAATTCTCCGCTTTTTCACTTTTAATAAAGACCACAGTCCTTTTCTTCTTCGAAATATCCTCAGTAATACAGCCATGGATGAATGCGTATATCATCGCTCACCCCGCACCGATCTCTTCTAACATTTCTCCATCTACATATACGCACATAAATAAGCTCTTCATTAATTACTACTTGAAAAACTTCGATCAAGATGCCGGATTCCTGTTTGAGCAAGCCATTCCCCGTTTAGGCATCCTTCTTAGGTCCCTTTATTTCGTTGGCTCAATTAGTTTGCAAGCATGATTTAAGATTTTACTATGTTTCAAGCCATTTGGAATCTAAATTTCCTAAAGTCCCTTGGCCAAATGCAAAGGTGTTTGGTTCGTTTTTTTGCGCGACTTTGGCTAGATGCAATTGCATCTCCAGTGGCTCAGGGCGCTTTTAGCGTGCGGCTCTTGAGGTCATTTGGAAAATTGCATCTCGGAATGCAACTTCGGTATTGTTCATCTCATCTCTACGGTGGAGAAGCCAATCGCCGCCCGAATAAAAATAAATATGTTTATATTTTTATATAAAAAATATATTTTATATTTTATATAAAAATATATTTTATGTTTATTTTTTTATATAAAAAATATAAACATATCTATTTTTATTTTATTTTATGTTTATTTTTTATAAATATATATTTATATATATTTTATATAGATATAAACATATCTATTTTTTTTCTCCGATTTTTTTATATATAAATATATATTTATATAAACATATCTATTTTTATATATATTTTATGTTTATATTTTTATATTTTTATATAAAAATATGCTTATATAAAAAATATAAACATATTTTTTATTTAGGCGGTTCGGCCGCCGGATTCGGTGGTCCGATGGCGGACTTCAAAAAAAAATATGAACATATATTTTCTTTTTAATTTAATAAAAGTTAATTACAAATGCAAATTTTACCAAACGACATTTGCATTTCGGAAAACCCCATTCACCCAAAGGTATTTGCATTTCTGCAAATGCATTCCCCAAAAGCCGAACCAAACGGGCCCTAAGTATCGTTTAATCTAATGTTTGACCTAATTCGTCCATGCTCATCTACCCACCAAATCTAGTTGAGACATGTTATGCTGTAATTTTGGTGGATTAATGGATTAACGAAAGTAAGCAAAATGAGATACGTTGTTTCCATTCATGTACCTCCTTGATTCTAAATTCTTATATCTATTTAATTTATCGTTCATGCATCGTTTTTGTACATGAATTCCAAAACTCCATAAATAGATTTGAAATTCCTCGTTCGAAAAAAGAAGCAAAGACATTTACATCTCCTCTCTTTAAGTTTCTCTAAGTATGCCGATTTTAAGAGGTGTTCGATAGAGTCCTGTTAGTACAAGTTTGAGGTGTTGTATCTTGGGAAGCAAAGTTCGTGAAGCTGCTTAGCACTGTTAGCATGGATTAATTGTCTTAAAGAGATTCAGTTAGTCATACCTCACCTCCAATTACTATTACTTTTTGTTATCACTTTCTTGAATTTTTTATTTTTTGATTACAACAAATAGTCTTACGTATTCTTCCTCTAATATGTTTCTCCTCCTCCTCCTCCTCCTCCTCCTCCTTTATATATTTTCCAACAATTTTTTAAAATCCAAAGGTCAAGATGGTTGATAATAATGATGCCTGGAATTTCCTATGGTCGTTTCGACTAGTGAGGTTTAGATCTCGTGGCCTAATGTTGTGGCAACAAATGTTGCGAGCTTTCGGGCTGAAATTATCCATGGTGATATGAGTACGAGTCACTTGATTGATATACTTAGGAATGTTTTTCAAAATAGTATAGACCAAATGACATATGGTCCAATTTTTTTAGGGATGATTCAATGGGCTTTGCTAGCTTGATGGTAACACCTCTAGTAACATTGAATGAGAAACCAAAGAAATTCATTGGCGTGGGCTTTAAGCAATGGCAGTAGAAAGATAATGAGAGATGACTGTCGTGGTAATGTCTAAGGTATCCTTGGTGTTGAACACATGTCGGTGGATAAACATATGTTCTTGTCTTACGAGAAGGCTAAGGAAGAAAGGAAGTTTTATGTGGCTAACTCTATATGAGCAAATATTGTCGAGAGAGGAAAAGTGATCCAGAAGTTCACCTCTAGGAAGGAAATCACAATGCTAAATGTGTTGCATGTACTGGAGATCTAGAGGAATCTCATTTTTGATCCCATACTTATCAAGAAAGGTTTTGAATTTGTATTTGAATTTAACAAGTATGTACTTTTCAAAGGGTGTGTATGTGGGGAAATGGTACTTATACAATGACCTGTTCAATGTCAATGTGGCTGTCATAGATGTAAACTCGAAATTTTTTTACCCAAAGGCTAGTGATAAAGGAAAGTCTTCAGTTTATACTATTATGTCTCATTATTTATGGCATGGTAGATTAGAACATGTAAACTATAGTGCAATGAAGAAGATAGCAAACTTGGGGCTAATTTCGAAGTTTGAGTTGGACACCCATTACAAGTGTGAGACATGTGTTGAGACTGAGTTGCTAAGGAATCTTTCAAATTGTTAAAAGAACGAGTGAACCTTTGTAATTAATCCATAGTAATTTATGTGACTTAAAGTTTATAGAAAGTAGAGGTGGAAAAAAGTACTCCATCACCTTTATAGATGATTGTACTTGATTTGCTATGTTTATCTATTAACTAGCAAAGATGAAGCTATGAGCATGTTTATCAAGTATAAAAATGAGGTCAAGAATAAACTTGATGGACGAATCAAAGTGCTTAAATCTGTTAGAGGAGGAGGAGAATATAGTTATTCCAACTTAAAAGAGTTGTGTGCTAGTTTGGGAATAATTATATAAATAATTACACCTTACACTTTGTAGCAAAATGGAGTCGCTGAACAGAACGAAACTCTAAGTGTGGAGGTGCCTAGTCAAAGTGGCGATTTCTCCTTAGAAACAAACTCAGTTGTGGCCTAAAATGGTGGATTGCATAGTCATCAATTGTGCTCAAATAGCAGCGCATACAGATTTTTGGTTCACAAATATGAAAATATGGAAATCCATATGAATACTATCTTGGAATCAAGAGATGCTGAATTCTTTGAGGACATATATCTTGTGAAAAGAAATCAATTTGAACCTTATTAGAAAAGATTTAGAGAATTAGAATATGAGAATGATGAAGTCGAGGCTGACTGAAGTCAAACTTCGAAGGAGTAAGGTTGCGTTTGATCGATCGGATAAAAGCATGGATATGATATGTTTATCCTATCCCGTGTTTGGTAACTGTCTAGGATAGGTTATGGTCGGATATTGATGGGATATTAGCTAGGATAAAAAAAATCCTAGGGGGGGTAAAATAGACTTGGGTAGTATTTCTCTTATTGATCTATTTTTATTTTTTTTTTTTTTAAACCGTACGCTCTCCTTTTCCTTCTCCTTCTCTCACATGCACGACTCCTCTCATGAAAACACCAGTCGAAACGTCTTTTTCTTAGTAGCTCCAATTTGATGAATTCAAGCACCATCTTTGGTGAGGAGCCATGACGATTCTACTTTCTCACGAGGTGTTGTCTCTCTCTGTGCATTGATTTTCGCACTTTACAAGGTTTGTGAATTTCTTCCTTGGTTTAACTTTCATGGGTGCAGTCAATTGTGGCTCAAGTTTGGCGACTCTTTTTCCATGAAATCCTACTCTACAGTGGCCTACTTTTGTTTTTCCACAAATTACATCACTTGGTAACCTTTTCTTTTCATAATGATTCGACCTTTTTTCCTCATTGCTGAAATTTAAGGGAACGAGTCAATACCGAATGACATATTGTCAAGAGTGAAAAAGATAAAACTTACAAAATGCTCAAAAGGCTTCCCATCTTTAAATATGAAAAAGGTAGGTGATGCTTCTATCTTATATTTATCAGCAATGTTGGGGTATTTCTCAGTATCAATCTTCACAACCTGAATTGTATCTTTAAGTCTAATGCTAACCTCATTAAGGATGGGAACCATAAATTGACAAGGACCACACTTGGGCACAAAAGCTCGAATGATTAGATTTGGCCAATCAAGTTGCTCAAAGATTTATTTGAACAGGTATCATTGCTCCAAATCTATGGAGGATGTACATTACCCAATAGCATAAAAATCAACTAATAGTGGTTTCTCAGATTTGGCCAACAGATCATCAAAAGATTTATATGTTTGCTTCTTAGCTTCAACCTGTAAAAAACAAGGGAGACAGGTAAGTGGATGTTTCTAATATACAAAACAGAGATCAAAATAATAATGTCACCAAATGGTCCAACAAAGACTAAAGGAAGCACATATACTTAACCATATTTTTCAAGTCCAAAAGAGGCTACTTATTAATGAGGATCATAAAGTTTACTCCATCAAATCAGAGGAAGAAGCCAACTATATAAAGAACATATGCTATTACTAGCGTAAAGGAGTACAGGGAGAGCAAAACACCTCTTTTTCATTAACAACAGTAAATAGGATGTGGAGAAATAGCAAGGGAAAAAATTGCATGACATGTAACAAGGAATAATTGCACTTGCTGATTATATTTATAGATGGTGCAAAGTGGTCTCTTTCACTCCTATTCTCTTCAGTTACATAGCTATAGACTTGGATATTAACATACTAGAATCATCTAGGAGACCAACATATATACAACTCCCATCTAGTAGGATAAAGTCTACAATTGTCTGTCGTTATTTGTGATTACAAGTACAAAATCAGCTCCTGGTAAGAGTTCGTGTGGTATAGGTTAATCCCCAGCTTGCCCTAAAGAAGCTTTACAAAGAAGCCATTGTAGACCTTACTCCTATTTTTTTAAAATTGTAGTTCATTATAGCTCTATATCACTTTCATAAATATCCTTTTAGATTCAGACGAGATGCTAACATGAGCCTCATACATTAAATGAGAACTCCTCATAAAATAATAATAGGTCGATTTCACTAGTTTGTTTTCTTCTACACAGATAATTTATAGGTTACATTATCCATTGCAAAATGATGAAACCATCAAAATCTGTCTTCTTTGCTTGTGGAGGCATCAATGCATTTGTATGGATTATTGAAACAGGTTAATCTTAAACTATATAAATTAGAAGTAAATGCTAAAACTCTGCTGTTGTTGGTTCATGTGTTGTTGTGATTGCATATCTGCAATTTTATTCATGTGGTGAATGTCATCATTGATTCATTAGTGAATTTCGTCCCTCTTGTCATCATAGATTCGTGTGTTTCCTCATTTGTTCATGCTCAACTTTTTCTTATAATATATTGATTTGAAAAAAAGATATTGTGTTTGATGATTTTGCTATCACATAACTTGTCAATTTGTACTTGCCTAATGTCATTGTTTGTTTCCTTCATTAGAAATGGATCGTGATGATAGAGAGGAAATTTTTAGCATTTTGACATTAAAGGAGATGAATCTACAGATGTTGCTTTTATATAATGTATATGATTGTGGTGTGCACTACTACTGAAAGGCACTACCGTAATCATTTATTAAGGATCGCACATCTGTCAAAAGACAAGACAAGCTCGTTTAGATCACCTTGATCACATATTTAACAGTAGTGACTTGAATTGTGTGGAACGACTTAGAATGGATAGACGTATATTTACTCTACTATGTGAGTTGGCACGTGCAGTTGGTGAGTTAAAAGAAGATGGACTTGTGACTATAGAATAACAAATGGCAATGTTTATGCGTATGCTTGCCCATCATGTGAAAACTCGTGTCATCAAGTTCAGATTTATGAGGACTAGGGGGACAATAAGTAGGTATTTAACTTAGTTTTAAGTGCAGTGATAAGAATGTATAGTGTACTTCTTGTCTCACTTGAACCAGTTCCGGACGAATGTATTGGCGAGAGATGGAAATGGTTTAAGGTATGTTTGCTATGCTATGACATGGATTAATTTAATACTTTAAAGATAATGTTATTTCATTAATTTCTTATTTTTAGGGTTGCTTAGGAGCATTAGATGGTAGATACATTAGGGTACATGTTCCAGAGGTTGATAGACCAAGGTACCGAAATAGAAATGGTGAGATAGCAGCTAATGTCTTAGGAGTTTTCACTCGTGACATGTGATTTGTTTATGTTTTACTAGGAGGGAAAGGCTCGGAAGCGGATCCTAGAGTGTTTCGAGATGCTTTAGTTAAACCTAATGGTTTGAAATTTCATGTTAGTAAGATAAGCCATTATCAATATGTTGCATTCTTTGTTATGTAGGTTTGATGATTCTAAGACAATTAATAATAATATCATTTGTTATTAGATAATTATTATATTGTAGATGCCAGATACACAAATGGGGAGGGCTTTTTAGCTCCTCATGGAGGAACTCGACACCACATATTCGAGTGGACAAAAAGTTGTATGCCAAATTCCCTTGAGGAGTACTTCAACATGAAGCATTCTCAAGCTAGAAATGTTATAGAAAGATACTTTGGTCTACTTAAGTTACGATGGGCTACTCTTAGGAGTCCATCTTTTTACTCAATTAGAATGCCGGGTAAAATAATCACAGCTTATTGCCTTATATATAACTTGATAAGAAGAGAAATGGCTATTGATCTAATCGAGGCATAGCTAGATGAAGTTGCAAACACTATTGATGATGTGGAAAGAATCGATGCTATTGAGTCGTTAGATCATTGAATGACATGGAGGCAAAATTGACCAGTACAAATGTTTGATGAGTGGAATGCAAGTAAAGGACACGAAGGAGTTGTGTGATTTGATATTATTAAATAAATTCATTTGTTTCCCATTGTTGTAAGACTTATATTGTAATATGTTTTTATTTCTCCATTTCTTTTAGACGTGTGTGATATGATGCTGGTTTCTCATTATTGAGACATATTTTTCATTTGCTTTATGGCTTTATCATTTTAAATATTTAGTATTCTGTTATCTCTATCATTATATTTTCTCTACTGTGCTATTCTCAATCATTAAATTTTCTAAAATTTAAACAAGATGTTTAGGAACGGAAGATAGTGATTTCAATCAAAGTCAAGGAAAGGGAACAAAGAGCGATTGACGTATATGGACAATAGATGAAGAAAATGCCCTTCAAAATGGTCTTGAAGAACTAGTTACATGGGGAATGAAAGCTGATAACTGCTTCAAAAGTGATTACATGATTGTATTAGAGTAGTGGTTTGAAGAAAAGTTCCCTAGTCCCAACATCAAGGGTAATCCTCACATAAAGTCGAAGATGAAAAACTTGAAAAAATTATACAATCAGATATATGATTTGAAGGATCAAAGTGGCTTTGGGTGGGATCATGAAAAACATCGTATTAATATCCATTCGGAAGATAGTTGGCAAAAATATTGCAAGGTTTGTGTCATCTCTTCTCATTTTTCTTCTTTAGTACTTATTTCATTTTTAACAAAACAACATATTTTCTTTGTAGGTTTATCCAGGAGTTGCTTCTTTGAGAGGGAAGTCTTTCCCTCAGTATGATAGACTAGCAACTGTATTTGGAAAACATTGTGCCAAGGGAAATCTCAATGAATACCCTTCGGAAGCTCATGCGGCTGTAGATCATGAACAAGGTGAAAATAGTGATGTTGCGGAAACTAATGAGTAAGTCAAAATTTACCACCGCTATCATCTTCTCAAACACACAAGGTTTCTGATTCTTCAAGAAGAAAAAAGGCTAAAGCAAGTGACAAAAATTGGGCTGCTGAGTTAGTTGAGATAGTAGGAACCTTTGGTTCATTTTTGGAAAAAGCTAATGAGAAGATGGAAATGAACACTAGCCGCATTGAACATGCTAAGGATTTGGATAATGACAAGCAAAAAATCAATGGGGAGCTTCTTCAAATGTCTCTATGTACAATGGATAGAATGAAATTATGTGGAAAAATTGTGAAGAATCCCAAGAATATTCATCTTTTTTTTGGGATTTCAAGGAGATGGCAGGAAGGCAATTGTGAAACTACTTCTCCAAGAGATGAGAGAAGAGAATGTGTGATGACTTGGAGCGATGAGTCGCAATGGATACGGAACATCGAACAATGTTCTTTTTGCTATTTATTGGAATCATATGTTTTTTTAAGGTTTTGTTTCTTGTGCAATCCCTCTGTAGTTATATTGGGTCTTGTTTGTGACCTTCAGGTACATGAAACATCTTGAACTTAAGAGTGTATTGCTATTCTTATGCTAAAGTTTGTCTCTGATGGTGGTTAAATTCAATTCAATAACATATTGTTCCTTGATATGTTTGTTGATGGAGTGCTCTAGTAATGCTTTTGCTACTTTCGAGATAGACTTTCCATCCACAAAATCTTAAAATTAGATCTCATGACTGTAGTCAAACTTTTTGTTACTTTTCCTTATGCAACTTACTGTGAGCATTACATATATTTGTCATGAATCAATTTGAAATACCATGCGCATCGTAAATCTCTTGAAATTGAAACACGAGAGCACAATCCATAGAGTACTTAAACAATATGAAATGACTTTAAAAAATCGCATAAAGAAGCGCATGAAAACAATCACACCAACAACCAAAGCATGCACTTGAGGTTATAGGTTTCCTTAGGTCATCTTTTTCCCATACTTCCTCTACTGACAACCGTCTGCAATCTGGGTAGATATACACATGTTTGAGGACATTGACCACAATTATTAAAGTCAGCCTCACGCTTTTTGTTACCTTTTTTTTTGTGCAACTTATTGTGAATATTACATATTAGCATTTGTCGTTTGAATATGCTATGATGCAATTTGGTTTCTCATCCGTTCATATTTCTAATGCTCTCGTATCAATTTGAATTGACTCATCTCATATTAGCATACGCAATATCGCTTTTTGCTTCTTTATGCATTTCATAGATGATGCATAATCTTGGATTGATTTTATGAGATTTTGTGAGAATCTGTTGATTCGAAAAAAAAAAATCCATTTTGGATGATTTTGCTATAATCTAATATGTTAGTTTGTCCTTTCCTAATTTTTTTTTTTCAAGAATATAATTGTTCATGAAAATATTTGACTCTAAATCCGTAGTTCATCAAATGGTAGATGTAATAAGATATGAGAATATCCGACTTTAAAACCATAGTTTACTAAATAATGGATAGAATATGAAGAAATCCAAACGATCAAACACAGCTTAAGAGGTCACAGATTGAAAAATATTTCCAAATTTTTAATCTACATATGAGAAGGTGAGCCTCAAACATTTCAAGAGGCAATGTCAACTCCGTATGTTCCTTACTGGAAAGAAGCTATTGATAGTGAGATTGATTCTATCCTAAATAATCACGCTTGGGAATTGGTTGATCTTTCGTCAAGAAAAAACCGATTAGATGTAAATGGATCTTCAAAAAGAAGTGTAAAGCTGACAGCTCCATAGATAAGTATAAAGCACGACTTGTTGCCAAAAGGTTTAGATAAAAAGAGGGTTTAGACTACTTTAATACTTATTTACCTATAACAAGAATGACATTAATTAGGATGTTAATTACCATAGCTTTGCTATATAATTTGCAGGTACATCAGAAGGATATGAAAATTACATTCTTGAATGATGATCTCGACAAGGAGATTTACACGGAATAGCCTGAAGGGTTTAAAGTCAAAGGACACGAACACTAACTTGTCAAATTATTGTATGGATTTAGACAAGCTCCTAAACAATGATATGAGAAATTTGACCGTGTAATGATTCAAAATGGTATAGAATCAATGAGTGTGACAAGTGTATGTATACTAAATCCATGTTAGTTGTCTATTTGTTGATGACTCGTTGATTTTTGGAGATAACGCTAAGGTTATCAAAATCACCAAGAATGTTCTCAAGAAGAACTTTGAGATGAATGACTTAGGTGCTGCAGATGTTATATTTGGCATCAAAACTCTAAAGAATTCTAATGGTTTGGGTTTAACACAATCTCATTATTTGAAAAGGTAGTTAAGAGGTTTAAAGGGTATAACATTAAAGATGTGATTAATAATTTTCTTCCACACTTGACTTTAAGAAAGAATATCAGAAATAATATCATGCAGCTGAAGTACTCTCAAGTGATCGGAGGTATCATGTAAATCATGAATTGCACTAGACTGAATATTGCGCACAATTGAGCTGGTATACAAGTATTCCTGGTTATGAGCATTGGAATGCGCTTTTGAGAGTGTTGGGTTTTTGCAAAGAACCAAAGAGTATGTTATACAATATAGCAAATATCCAATTGTTTTAGAAGGCTATTATGTTGCCAACTTGATTTTGGATTAAGACCAAACAAAATTGACTAGCTGATATGTTTTCGAGCTAATAGGTGCCACTGTATTGTAGAAATCCTCAAAACAAACTCTAATAGTATGCTCCACAATGGAATCAAAGTTCGTTGCTTTGAATAAAACTGTTGACCAAGCATAGTGGTTTCGGCAATTTTTTTAGGATATTCTATGCTTCTGATATGCATTCATTATGATAATCAAGTAGTGATTGCAAGGCCACATAATGTGATGTATAATGGTATCGTCATGGACATAATACCATAAGATATTTGTTCTCGAATGGAATAATTTTTTTAGATTTTGTGAAGTCAAAGGAAAATATTGCATATCCACTAACAAAAGGTTCATCGAGAGAGCAAGTAAACTACACATCGAGGGGGATTGGGTTAAAAGCCTTAACCCAATAAAGAGATTCTAAGGTGAAAATCTAATCCGGCAATTAGAGATCCCATGGACTAGGTTTAATAGGATAATGCAAATTTTGAAAACTCTAGCAAGTGCATTGTCTCCCAACATACTTCCTACAACATTTTAAGGGTACGATATGCGTTTAATGATTCCTATAGGTTGGAATTCAACATGTTAATAAGGTATGGTAGGTAGGATATTTTTAATAGGAATACACTTATATGTGTGGAGTTAGTTGACTCTATGAAAATCCCTAAAAGCTAGATTTTCTAAAGCACGCATGAATCTTGAGAGGTTTAAGGCCTGAAAGATGAACGCAACTAAGAATCAATCTTGATTTGGATATACTCTATGTGAGGTCTATTATCTGGGGTTACACCAACAACTAGCGGTTCAAAGTTTAGTCCATCGATTGGTTAAGTATGTCCAATAAGCTTTCTCTAAAAAAGGTTCAAAATGAAAGTGAGCAAAACGAGAGACGTTATTTTTGTTCATGAATCTTATTAATTCATGTATCTCTAGAGCTCTTGGATTTGTGTATCTACTTAATTCATGAATCTCTTAAATTCTTGTATCTATTTAATTCATGTTTCATATATCGTTTCTGTACATAAATTGCAAAACTCTATAAATAGATTTGAAATTCCATATTTGAAAAAAGAAGCACAAACACCTACATCTCTTCTCTTCAAGTTTCTCTAAGCATGTCGGTTTCAAAAAGTGTTCGATAGAGTGTTGTTCGTATAATGCCAATACCAATAGATTCAAGGTGTTGTATTTTGAGAGGCGAAGTTCATGAAGTTGCTTAACACTGTTAACAAAAATTAATTACCTTAAGGAGATTCGGTTTACCTCAAACTTTTTTTTTGTGACGTGAAAAACCCCAAACTTTTTAAACTGTAACACATTTACCTCATCAATGGCATTTTTGTCTTATTTTTTCTGTTTTCCCTTTTTCTTTTTCTTTTTTTATCTTTTTTTCTTCTTCTTCCCTCCGCCGGCCATGGGGGAGGGAAGCTAGCATCAGGCGAGGGTCACCCTCGCCGGCGTTGGGCGAGGGCATCCCTCGGCTGGGCTGGCCTAACACCGGTGAGGGCCTCCCTTGCCTGACGCCGACGAGGGCAGCCCTCGTCGGACGCCGGCTTCCCTCCGCCATGGCCAACGGAGGGAAGAGAGAAGAAAGAAAAAAAAAAGAAAAAAATTAAAAGTAAAAAGATCAAAATGCCATTTAGTTTAGGGTAAATGTGTCACACGAGAAGTTCGGGGTTTTTGTGTTACAAAAAAGTTTGGGGTAAATGTATCACGGTTGGCAAAGTTCGGGTTTTTTTTTTTTGGTGGCGGGAGGAACAGAAGCCTTACACCGACGGTCTTGCGCCGTAAACCCCCTGGTGACGCTAGCAGGGAAACCACCACCCCGACGCCACGCTTAAATCGCCTAATGATCCGCCAGCCTCCTTGCAACTTGCGTTGCAGGGGCTTCGAACTCCCGACCTCCCCGAGGAGGACGTTGTAAAGCCTATCCCGTGGAGCCACCGCAAAGTTCGGGGTTTTCACGTAAAAAAAAAAAAAAAAAAAAAAAAAAAAAAAAAAGTTTAGGGTAAATCTATCACTTTGGGCAAAGTTTGTAGTTTTTCGTGGTTTTTTCCCTTCTTTTTATTATCACTTTCTCGAATTTATTGTTTTCTAGTTACGACAAATAGTGTTAAGTTTTCTTTCATAGTATGTTTTTTCTTCTTCTTCTTCTCCTTCTCCTCTATATATTTTCCAACACGTTACACTCATACGCGACGAGTGCGGACGAATACTATTCTTCGTTACGCGTCGGTGGAAGTCCCCCTCGACGTGGAAAAATTCCAATTCCACGGTATGCGGGAGTTGAAGTTTGCGTAAATTGGCTTTAGCGTGCGCCGCGGGTGCAGCAGCGGTATCTTGTGGCGCTGCAGCACCCGACAAACGAACTGGTCATGGACGTGACCTTAGCCAACTTGCGACTTTGTCCGCTGCCGAGACTTCCGGGACGGAGCCAAAAGGGAAGAGTCCCCACCCCCACCCCCCGTGGACCACCCGCGAACGTTGCCCCGCTCCAGTCAAGACTAGACTTTGCTGGCAACTTCTTGAGCCATCGGGTTACGCTGTCGACGGTGCCTAAAGCCAGAGAAAAGTAGTCGCACGCCCGGCCGACAAGACATACTAGCCGCCAAACACATCCCCCGGAGTTTCGAGTTAACATGCAACTGGCTTTACGGTACCTAATTTTCTTAAGAGGACTAATTCATCCTTCTTGCTAGAAGTCCAAGCACAAGAACCATAAACCGAAACGAAATAAATAACATCATTATAGACGACTTGTCAATTTTGTTTTTGGCTTTTGTTTCGTGGACGAAGACTACGACGACGACGACGGCTTCGATATGGCTCAAGACGCGGGTCAAAGACGGGTGATGAAGTTTGTGGTCTTCATAAACAAGAGTTGGGACCCGAAAGGGGTTATTGGTGGGACTTCGACATGGGTGATCAAAAAACGCGTTCGTCTTGTTACGGAAAGAAAATACAATGATTTCGCTGAATCGATCAAAGGTCCTCCTTGTACAAACCTATGCCGTGCATAAGTGAACTCAAAGTGTAAGGACCCAGGCCTCCACTATACACATATTGTCAGCTTTGGACATTAAGTCATCACGGTTTTGTTCTTTTTGGGCAGCCCATACTATCCTAAGAAAATGTGTACATACAGTTGGAGGGACTCAAGCCTTATAAGCTAGCCTAGGATTCTTCCCCTAAGCAATGTGGGACGGGAGACATGCCCTTAGCCTCGCCCGCGTATTGCCGATGCGATCTTAGTCCGTCCCTCCGTACTGCCCCGGGTCTGGGTCGACACAAAGGTAATCTTCTACGGGAGATTGTGAAACAGGTTTTCATTAAAATCTTTCTTGCTATGGTATGCGGTCCCCAGTCAAGAGAGAAAACCTATTCTTGTTAGCAGTCTTGCTTACGCTGGGCTGGCTTTTTCCCGAAGGTAATTCGAGGACTATAACTTAAACATGAGTCTGACTAAGAAACTCTTTTTGGCTGTTTACCGGCACCACTAGAAAGATTTTATGATTTGAAATGGGACGGGGATACTAAACGGCTTCAATTGCTGCCGTACCTACTTCTTTATTCAAGAGTTAAAGGTTGTATTTGAGAGTTAATCCTGCTTGTTTAAGATGAAAAGATGAAATCACAAATAATATTTCTCTTAAAAGGGGAAGTTGCTTTAGATATTAAAGCAATCAGAAGAATTTCGCATGGCAAAAAATAAGAATTTTAAGCGTTTCCATTTGTTTTATCTTCCAAAGGTAACGTTACTTTCCTTCTAAATTTGGGGAAAAAAATTACAATTTTGGAAAGTTAAAAGAGTAGTTTATATAACCTGACTAACTTGTTAATGAAAGTCATAGAAAAAGGAAGATTAAACATCAGGGACACAAGCTTATAGATAGTGGGGTCGTGAAGGTGAGGTACATGCATGCGCTTTACGCACCTAACTCATTAAAATATGCGAGCCCATCATGAAATGCATCGTAATTAAAAGCTCACGTACATGGAATACCATCTAAAAAGTTTCCTATGAAATCAAAAAATGCCTTGACTAAACTAGGACGAACAAAAAGTGATAATTCTTCATAATTCATCAAAACCCGAAAGTTAGACCTATTTGGAGTAATTTTCACATTTTACCTTTCGTTTTTTGTTTTCAAATTTCTCTACATGCGTTCAGATAAGAAGGGCACTCGTCCTTTATATATATATTTTAAATTTCTGTATTTCACGATATGTAAAGATTAAGAAGAAAAAAAATGCAAAAATAGAAAAAAAAAATGTGCCCCGAGCTTGAACCAGCACAAGCACGAACTTCTTTTTTTTTTTATTTTTTTGGTCAAAACGCAACAAAGAACTTGAAACAACAAAATGTCACGTAGGACATTCTCATGGGATCAGGGTGGGGACGATATAGTTTCAAGTGTAGGTTTCGACTCCCACGCTTTATAAAAAGATATGGCAAAAATCTGAGAGTGAGAATTATAATATGAATAAAGTAAAATTGATAAAAAAAAAAAAAAAAAACCTGTCAGTGCGAACAAACTCAAACGCACGCACAATCCAATCCAAGTCCATTCCACGAACACCAATTTTGACTTCTTCAGCTTGACTTAGACCTTCTCACTCACGTTACCCTCCACCGCACGACAAATCGCAAGACGAGCGCGTTCATCCCACGGCTCCATCGCCCCCGTACACTTTGGTCCCTCTGCTCTGCTTCTGCGTCGCTTTTAAATCCTATCTCCGTCTCTCTCTCTCTCTTCATCTCCTCCACGAAACGCACTACGGACTGATCATGACCAGCCTCTTCCCCCTCACCGCAGCCGTCTTCTTCCTCTCGGTCGCTTGTCCCCATCTCTCGCGCGCCGCGTACACCATCGGCGTCAACTACGGCACTATCGCCGACAACCTCCCCCCGCCGTCCCAAGTTGCCACATTCCTCAAGACCAAGACCACCATCGACCGGGTCAAGATCTTCCACGCCAGCCCCGACATCCTCGGGGCCTTCGCCGGCACCGGAATCGCCGTCACCGTCAGCGTCGGTGACGAAGACATCGTCTCCCTCTCCAAGCTCCCCGCAGCTAAGTCCTGGGTCTCCGCCAACATCTTGCCATTCTACCCCAAGACCCTCATCAATCGCATCGTTATGGGCAATGAGATCCTTGCCACCTCCGACAAGACCCTCATCGCGAACCTCTTGCCCGCCATGAAAGCCATCCACTCAGCCCTCCAGCTCGCGAACGTCACCAACGTCCAGGTCACGACACCTAACTCGCTCGGGATACTCGCGTCGTCGTATCCCCCGAGCACCGGCCAGTTCCGCCGCGGCTTCGACCGGACCATATTCGCTCCGATCCTGGAATTCCACCGCCAGACGAATTCCTCCTTCATGGTGAACCCGTACCCGTTCTTCGGGATCTCCGCCGAGACCCTGAACTACACCCTGAACTACGCGTTGTTCAAGCCGATCCCCTACAGCACTTTCGACGCGGCGACGGGGAAAAACTACACGAATATGTTCGACGCCCAGATGGATGCGGTGTACTCGGCGATGAAGAAGGTGGGTTACGAGGACGTGGAGATCGTGGTGGGCGAGACCGGGTGGCCTTCGGTGGGCGACCCCAACCAGCTGGGCGTGAGCGTGGCAAACGCGGAGTCGTACAACAGTAACCTCGTGAGGCACGTGAACTCCGGGAAGGGAACGCCGCTGATGCCGAACCGGAAGTTCGAGACCTACATCTTTGCGCTGTTCAACGAGAACAAGAAACCGTCGACCTCAGAGCGGAATTACGGGCTGTTCAAGCCGGATCTGACCCCAGTTTACGACGTTGGCATCATGAGAAATTCGGTAAATGCCTTTCCTTTAAATCTTTTTAGGTTTTACTAGCATAACAGCATTTTGATTGTGAATCACAAATTCTTAAAGAGTAAACCCCATAATAATTTATGGGCTTTGCTAGTATAATAGAATAATAACTTGTTATGAATCACAAATTATTGAAAAAATAGATTTCACAATAATTTATAATTATCTGTTATTTGATTTTTTATAATTCTTAAATTAAAGACTGACACTCAATTATTTCTCAAACTAGGCTTTGCTAGGCTACTGAAAGAATAATAACTTGTTGAGAACCACAAATTATTAAATGAGTCCAATTTATAATTATTTGGTATTTGATTTTGTGTTTTATTCTCACAATAGATTAAAGACTGTCATCCAATTATTTTTTAAATCGGGCTTTGCTAGCATAACAGTTTTTGGGCAATTGTAAGAATAATGGCTTGTTGTGAGCCACAAATTATTGATAAAGTAGTCTTCACAATAATTTATAATTATTTATTATTTGATTTTTTTATTATCCAGAACATACTGTTATTGTCATGGTAAATTAAAGATTGTCGTTCAATCATTTCTCAAATCGGGCTTTACTAGCATAATAATTTTTGGGTTACTGTGAGAATAACAGCTTGTTATGGACCCTATAATAATTTATTTTTTGTTTTTTGTGGTTGAGAACGGATTGTTATTGTAAAGACAATCACCCAATCATTTCTTAAAGCGGGCTTTGTTAGCATAATAATCTTTGGGCTACTACGATGTGAGCCACAATCGAGTGGACTACACAACAATTTGTAATTATTTATCATTTAATTTTTTGTCGTCCATAACAGACCTTTATTCTTACGGTAAATTAAAGATAGTAGATTAATGTCGTTTATTAAAACTAGGACTTATGTACACGAGTGCAAAAAATAACTAAGAGTTAAGTATGCCGAAACTGATAATATCGAGGCCGATTTTGATTATGGCATTAATTAACTTCAACAATTGATGGGACATTTTCTCGATCAAGTTTTAGGAGGGAACGAGGAAGTGTTTTTTTATTGATCGAGCTTGTAAATGATTTGTTTTTTGACCTTGGAAAATTTGGCCATTGTCGTTTTCGGTGGTTTTCAAACCTTTGACTAGTTTAGAGACTATGTTGTACGTCCAAAATTTGTTCTCTTTTTATTTGTATGAAGGGATAATTCTTTTTGAGGCTATGAGTGAGTTTTGGTATTTAAGGGTTTGTTTGGTAACGTACCAAACAATACTTGATTCTATTCCTTATTCTCTGTAACAAAAAAAAAAAAAAAGAATATAAATTCATTTGATAATTTTTTTGTTCTTGTTTTTGGGAATAGATTTGAATAGAATAAAAAAATATAAAAAAATTACTTTTTTGTTCTCGAAAACAACTCTGCAATCAAGTCATATTATGCTTCTTCTTTTTTTCCTCTCTTTTATTTTATTTCGATCGCAGAAATATAAAAAAAGTATTATAAAATTAATGATCGTACCAAATGCATTTTTATTTCGGGAATATAAATTTTTAGTAATTACTAAACGTTTACCAATGCTTAGAAACTTGTCTAGGAAATAAAATAAAAAAGAATTATTTTTTAGTATAATTTATTTTTAAGAACAGAATCATTAGTAAAAGCACCCTGCTCAGATAGCTCTTGCTTCTAAGAACGTGTCTGCCATGGAAAGAGACATTGGCTCCTCTGCTTCAGCTTCACTTTGCCCAGACTGTCCTCGCTATGTGGCAAAATTTATGCCCCTGGGTCCACCCTAGTGGAGGGCAATATCACTCCATGAAACGTTTCAATCGAAAAAAAAAAAAAAAAAAAAAAAAAAGAATCTCATGCCATTTATCAGCAACAGCCCATGTACTTGCTTCGAGATCTAAGCCGACCATTTCGATTAATCTTTTATTATTATTTTTTTGTTGGTGTTGATCATAGGCTGAGGGACCCAGTCCGACATCGGCCCCCAGTCCGTCGCCCTCCAGTCCGTCGGTCCCCAATCCGTCGCCTTCCAGTCCGTCGGTCCCCACTCCGTCGCCTTCCAGTCCGTCGGCCCCCACTCCGTCGGCCCCCAATCCGTCGCCCTCCAGCCCGTCCATTCCCTCAGCCCCCAATCCGTCATCCCCCAGTCCGCCAGCCCCCAGTCCGCCAGCCCCGTCGACGAGCTCGATGAAGAAGTGGTGCGTGCCAAGATCGAAGGAGTTGATCCTAGGAGGTTCTTGTTTTTTGTTCGCATACTTTCTGTTAATTTGAAGGAAAGAAAGAGAAGGGAATTCGAACGTCAGCCTCTCTTCTCTTTTCGTGGTGGGAGCAGATCGCGGCTTTTATATGAGGTTGTATTATTGGCTTTTCAGCAACATAGATTTGGGGGGTTGCTATTGATCCCCCTTTTTCCATCTTTTTTGGGGATCACGCGACTGATCGACTTTTCTCTATCCGATATGGCTTTTATAGAAGGTTGAGCCGGGTCAACCGGCTAAAAATTTTGATGGAGCCATCCTCCAATTGAATAAAGATTGAGTACCTACTTTCTGAATTACGAAGCACTTCATGGGATGGGAAGTTCCCACGTTTATCATGTATTGTTGTTGTACATCTTTTGAGTGGGAGTTGAAAGAATGCTTGCTAACATGTTCATCGTGTGTTTTACCTTTATGAATTGTCACATTATAAGATGTAACATGACTTTTGTCACATGGTCCTTATTTAGTCGATAAGTTTTTTTTTTTTTTTTTTTTCTAAGGCAGTCGATAAGTTTTTAGTTTAGCGATTTGTCATTTATTGGTCAACATAGATAGTTCCTATTCGGTTAGGCTTATTTTAAATGTATATTTTATTACTGTATACTAGAAAAGTGTCAATTTTCAGTAAATTCTATGTACTTAAGAAAATTTATCATTATAGCGGTTTTTTTTGCCCTGTACTGATCTTAGGCCTTCATATGATGTTTTAAAATATCATAATGTCATACTTTTCTCTTGCATCACATCATTAACGAGTAAACTACATACATATAATGATGTCTGCACAAAGCACGGGCCGAATAATTAGTGGACTGTAATTGTCTCGCTTTTGATCCGGCACGCCTTAATGGCTCCCCTTATTGTTTACGATCTTGACCAATCAATAAGTTTAGAAGATTAAAAAGATTTTATGAATCACCTTATTTGGTCTAACCCCCTAAAAAAAATCGTAACTTTACGTCTATTTTCAATTCCGCCTCAATCCTTCTTTTTTGTGTAAAATATAATCCCCAACTTTCATCTCAATCCATTTTTGCCTATCTGTCCAAAAAAATCCAATAGTTTTTCAAAATTATCAACACCAAGGCCTGTTAGAGATTTATTATTGAAACCCGCATCTTCATCAACACTTTCATCTTCATTTGGAACAGTAACAACCTCTGATGTCCATGATCTTAAAGAAACCAAGGGAGATTTTTAGACATGTGCAGATTCGAGACTAGAACAAAAGTTAAAGATATTTTTTTAATAAAAAAAGGACAGAATTGGGATTAAATCTCAGTTGATTTTTTTTTTTTTTTTGGAATTAGCCTTGCCTTGATTGTAAGAAATCCTCAGAATACGGGTGCACGAAAAAGCCTGGATTTTCGGGTTAGTTTTCGGTCCAGGCCATCTGTTTTCATTCAGGCCGGAGCACTCTCTGAACCCAAAACCCAACTGTTCATGGATCTCTTGAAAGTATTGAAAGATTTGAAGTTAATCTTCGCCATCCAGACTTGGGCTCCGGCTCTCACAGAGGCGGCCGTGCGCCTTCATGGATCGACACCGTCAAGAATAGCCGGCGAGGTAGTCGCTAAACCGATGCTTAAAACCACGAGGACCGGGTTCTTTTCTAGTTTGGTTCCATTCCAACTTCCTCCATCACTCGGATTTTGATGTGTAGATTGCCATACTGTCCAGGAAGGACATTGTCGTACCATAAAATACTATTAACTAATCTCCTAGGTTCCTGGATGCTGTTCCGTTGAGGTTGAGTTGTGTTAGCTTGGCAACTTTAGGATTGCTTTGATCATACATACACATTGCTTGAGCTGTTTAGTGTGGAGTGGATCTATGCTGAGCGTCATGTTAGTAGTTTGTTTCCAGTGACGAGTGTACGACTTGGGTATGGTCAAAATTGCTCTAGGTGATGCCTGGTCCGTGGAAGTCTTATTTTGCAAACGTGACCGACTGGAGGAGGAAAACCTAAGATGTTTCGCTGGTTTTGTTCCCATAACGAAATATCTTTTATCGAGAATTGTCATTTACTTTTTATTTAGACAAAGGTCCTAAACCAATTTTGGATAGAGGATATCAAATGCAATATGAACATTAACTTTCTGATCCAATCAACAATTTACAACACTAGGCTAAGTCGGAAATCAATTAACAGCACGGCCTTTTGGACTTGAGATCAACTCAAATTATGTCGGAATTTTATCGACGACACAATTTGGCACTATATCGGAATTCGACCACACTGTCCTAGGATAGTGAGATACATCGGGATTTAATCAACAACAATGCACCAAGATAGAATATATAACGATGTTGCACTAAGGTATAGACACATGCTGAAATTTAATCAACAACGGGAATCCGAACCTATAATTAGAGAAATTAAAGTGCAAAAAAGTAAAGATAAATAAATAACATTTGATTAATTTATCGGGAGGGCTTCTCTTCGGATATATGATATTTATAGAGGAACTTGGTAACCGTTTAGCAGTTGTAAATTTCTTAGTAATCAATTCGGTCCACATCCCTTTCTAGTCGCAACTCTTCTGTCCATTTCCTTTTCGACTGCTCTGTTCGTCTCTTGGCAATTCTTGATTATCGATAGCAGTTCTATGATTGGGTCTTTAAATCATAACCGCTTCTTAACAACGCACATCCTTGGCGTTTTCTTTTTGAGAGGTGCTTTGAACGTTTTTGCTCCGACTTCAACGTGGATGATCAAATAATGCGTTCGTCGTGATTTCACCCAAAAAATCAAAGGCCCTCCTTGAATAAACCTATGCCGTGCATAAGTGAACTCAAAAGTAATTCTCTGCGAGAGATTATTACACAGGGTTTTCATGCTATGGTTAGAAATTTGCAGTCAAAAGAGAAAAGCTATTCTTGTTGGCAAGTTTTGCTTCTGCTGGGCTAACTTTTTTCCGAAACGTAACTCGAGAACTACAACTTAAATAGCTTTAGTGAGTCTTCCATTGACTAAGAAACTCTTTTCGGCTGCTTAGGGTCTTGCAAAGTAACATTTCAAATTTTTTGTTCTTTTATTTACTAATAAGGGGATCTATGCTTTTAACTAAGGAAGGCTAGGTTAGTTTCAATAGATATGCTATCCCCACTATGAGGCGAACCTTGCAAGTCTTCAAGGACTACTTTTTAGCTGCAACTACTCGGAAATTTAGTTTATAATATAGAGATACTCAAGGATGTTAGGATAGTAACATTTCTAACTTAGTGGAGCTGTATTTCTTAAAGGATCCTACTAGGCTGGAGAAAAAGTGTTTAGAAAGATAGAGAATTTTCACAAGCACACACTTTACTCAAAGGGATTCCGTCCAATACATTACATCATCTTTGCCTTTTATAGGTAGTAAGAGGTTACAAGAAACAAAGACTATACTCATGGGTTTTGAAAACACAAAGTCATGAAGAGTTCATTTCCTTTATGGTCATCCCGATGTCTTCGATAAGCTAATTCTCCTCATTAGAGGTGGTGTTGAAGCTTCATTTCTTTTATGGTCATCTCGATGTCTTCGATCAACTATTTCTTTTCACTTGAGGTGGTGTCGGTAAGGCTTCAAAAGTTATCAATTTGAGTGAAGATATATTTGCTAGTACATGGGTCTTCAGAATTACCTATTATAACTAATTGGCTTAAGCTTTATATGTATATTAATATTTAAATTTTCTCTCTTGCAGGCTTCAGATCTACACTTCATGAATAGTGTAACTCATCATGAGTATAAGTTGGGAAATGGAGGGATACGGTCTAAATTAAATATCCATGTTTGAAGCTAAAATAGCCAATGGAAATGGGGAGCAATCTTTGTGTAGGAATGTATATCAACTTATGCTATCATTTTATTACACTTGCAAGGATAAGGGAAACTTTGGATATCTTGTAAGATTATACAAATGAGGGAGATGAGACTCTTATATATACAAATATAGGTCTAACCATAGCCGTACATCTCTCCTCAATCAGATGGTGGAGATTATATCTCCCATTGCACCAACTACCCACCTTTATTATAAGAACACTCTAGAATAGTGTACATTTACAATAATGTCTGCCCTTGAATATTCTAGACAGCTCGAAAGAGGTTTGCCCAGTCTTCATTGATATTTACAGCCCTTCATCAATAGAAAACTCTAAACCATGACACAAGCTCCCAAGTCTAGGACCCCAACGCCTAGGCATGGGTTAATCGAGGACGAGGCCCACACTCGAGTGCCTGAGATCTAGTCCTTGTGCTGAGACCCAAGTCCATTGAGGTGGGGTTTGACATCTCGGTGCCCATGCTTGAGTCCATCCAGGCCACACCCCAATCCCTAGTTCTCAAACACGGGCCCCGCATTGATGGACCGGGGTGCGGGCATAGGTGTAGGTGTCCAGGGCATGACCTCGATGAACTTGGGTTTGGAAGTCGAGAACTTAGGCATAGGCATCGAGGTCTAGGGCCAGGCTTGATGGACTCGGGCATGAATGCCAAGGACTAGACCCAAACTCAATGGACCTTGGCATGACGACTGGGGTCTTGCGCACGGCCTAGATGGACCCGGGCTCGGGCACGGAAGTCCCAAGCTTGGCCTCAATGAACCCAGGCTCAGGTGCTAGGGACCTCGCCCAACTACCAAGGGCTTGGGTATGAGCATTGGGGTTCCCATGCCCAAGTGCAAAGTGTCTAGTCCAAACGCCGATTCCTAATTTTCGATTTTTAAAGAGGAAATAATTTTCAAGCTTGTTAGAATTTTGATGTTTTACAATTTGTCTAACAATTTTTATTTTTTTTTATATATCTCCTAAAAGTGGACCGACGTGGATCCGACATTTCATTATTCTCAATACACTTGTTGATGGATTGATGTCTGTCAACCTCTGCTTACCGTTGATTGTTCTCCTCCAATTTTATCAACCTCCAGAAAGTGCTGCTTCAAAAAATTCCCTTTTGCTTTTGATTCCCCTGTTTAAGCACAAGTTAGTATCGGGCATCTGCGAGCTGTGCTTCAAGTATTTGTATTTCTACAGAGATTGCGGTGCTTTCGTCGACGATAGCCTGATAGAAAGCACGATGTTATTTGAGGACGGTTTCCGTTCAGAATTTGTCTTCTAACTTGTCGAGATTTCACTCAAAAGTCGTCGATGATTCTATCCCGTCATAATTCTTCCTATAGCCTTGTAAGCCATTGACAAAAGTAGGGAAATTCATCACACTCGACCTGAAACAAACTACGTACCTTACTTGAGATAAAATATGCATATGAATTAGAATCGCAAGATTAGAGATTTGCTAAAGTGATCATCAAAAATAAATTCTTGGAAAGCTTGCACGTAAGTATGTCACGAGAGTGAACCTTGCATGAACTTTGTGCACTTTTATGGATGAGATTCAGATTTAGAGATTTGTTAAGAGTGACCATCTTAAACAAATTATTGGATTCGCGTATAAGCATACCATGTGACTCAACTTCGTGATCATACATGTGTGTGTATTATGAAAAATTATAAAACTAATCCTAAACCTATTGTATGAATATTAATTCGATCATAAATATTTTAATTTTGCCAATTTAGTCTAAAACCTTTTGATGAAATTCCAATGTGGTCCTTCATGCCTTCAACATTTAGCAAATTTGCCAGTTGGGGATGTTGCTTTAGTAATCCAACTAGGGCTTGTGGGGATTCTGATTACTTTTTTTTATTTGAATGCTTCTCTCATAAGAGTACTCCATCAAAATTTAGATATGTGTCCTAAACAGTTACATAAAGTGATGTTGTAATCCTGGTAAATGCAGATTTCTTGTTTTCTTTTCATTTTGTAGTTCTGTGCTTATTTGCGTTAAGAATCTTTATTCTTGGGAAAGCGCTTGAAGCTGAATCAGATTTTCTACTGGATTCATTACACTACATCCTCAAAAAAAGAATGGTGATGCATTCGTTAAAAAAGCTTACCTAACCTGCTATGGTGATGCATTTGTTAAAACGCTTACCTAACCTACCGAGCCAGCTCACTTTCCAGAAAAAAAAGAAAAACCCACCCCGTGAAGGAGGGAGGGAAGGAGGGAGGGAGCGTCGCGGGGCATATACAGCGCTACCTCCACCAAGTGAAAATTCTCACTTTTTTTTGCAGGTTGTGTAAGCATTGGTGCAACGTCATTCACCAATTTGCTCAGTTCTTCTTGTGAGGGTATATGTGCAAGCAACTACTTCCACTCACATTATATTTCGCTGAATTCCGTGTTGAATCATTTCGATCTCGCGCTCGGATCATAAGATCAATTCATCATGATTAAAAGGTAAATTAGCTCTTGAATTGATGCTTCATAATATGTTTGTAGACTCATCGCTCGCATTGAACTACCTCCACAGAGTTTTCTTGATGGAGAACAATAACTATCCACAAACTTATCCGAGTTTCCAGTACTTTCCTCCTCCATTGGCATGAATCGATCTGAATTCCGTATCATCTGATGACAATAACACCCCAACGTGGGTTATTGTTGGTTTAGTCATTGTTGCCGTCATGCTTTCTGGTTTCGTTTTCTATTGCATCCGGCGGTGGGGGCCACGGGGACCGAAGGGGGACAAGGGGGAAGGGGAGCAGGGGCTGGGCCAGGGGGGCAAGGGCCACAGGGGGAGTGGGGGCCGCAAGGGCCGCAGGGGGGAGCGGGGAGCTGGGGCTGCAGGGGGACCGGCTGCTACAGTGGCTATTGGAGTGGCTGTGGAGGCACGGGTGGGGGCCGCGGGGCAGGTGTGGCCACAGGGGCAGGGGTGGTCGCAGGGGCAAGAGTGTTGGGAACTTGAATGATGCATGGTGATAGATCGTCTTTCTTATCTTATTGTATGCTTATGAATTTAGAAGCTTCTATTTATGTTTGTGTGTGAAACTTGAATGATGCATGGTGATAGATTGTCTTCTCTATTATAAAATGTTGGAGATTCGATGTGATGAATAACTTTTGTGTTGGAGGGTTTTTTTAATTTCTTCTTATAATACATGAACAGTTTTATGGTCATCGATAAATAAATTTTTGAATTATAACGAATTATAACTATTTGCATTTTTTCGTAATTTCTATACAAAATGTCATAAATTGACCAATCAATCCAACATACATAATAAAAGAGTTCCTGCTCTTGGTGGAGAACCGTTTGACATATTTGCTCTATTATTACCTCATATTCCGAAGAGAGTCATCGGAACTAAGTCAACCGGTGATACCGGCAAAAGAGAACGGACTATTTTATTCGATTTTTTGGGTGGGCTTCATACTCCAATCTATACAGGGGGAACTATTAATCCCAACTCGAAATGAAGTGTTGGGGAAGGACATATCCAAGAAGTTTTCCGTGAGTGAATGGAAGTGCGGTCGTGACATATAATCCTGAAAGTCTGACGATCAATGGATGAGACGACATCAATTGTTTCTCATAGGATCCAGCTAGGATAACGATTCCTTAATTTATATTGTTGTTGTTGTGGCTATGGTTTTCCATTGCCAAAAGATGGAAATCGGAAGAGCAAAAGGAGTTCCTCCATCATAAATCTTGGTGCATATATATAAAAAGAAAACAAATAAAGGTTTACACCTGCTCCTAATCGTCTTCGCAATTTCCTAGTGTTGCAGGCATTCCGAGAAGTCTCTGCCGTAAGGTTGGGAGTTAGCCGTGCACCTCCTCACCGCCTCGTGAGCCATCGCTTATCTCAAATCATCGAGGCATCACCATGAGTCCACCATCTCGGCTGCTATCCAAGCCGAACCACTGCAAGTCCCGGCACCGCGAGCTTTAAGCTACTCCTTGCCACGCGGACGCGAAGAGACGCACCGTTGCTTGATCCATTGAATCATATTAAAAGCGACACAGATTCTGCTCTGATTCCCACCACAGCACGAGTCAACGTCGACAAAGCCCTTGTCCCGATCTCCCCAGCTGCTGCCCGGCGACACGTCCTGGTCCGCTCGCTATCGTTTGTGCCGCTGCCGAGAACCCTTAATACTCGACCAGTTTTTTGAATCAGCCCCTGGTCAAGTTTGACTTTGCTTTCACAGATCTTCTCGATGTGCCCAACGTAGACACCCCCAATATAAAGACAACAGTCAACTCTGAGAGAATTCGTTGGGTCCAATTTGGACTACTTGTAGACATCTTTGGCCTTGTTGAGAAGTACAAAGTTTCTGGAGTCGGAATCCATCGATGGTCTCCCTGAAGGTTACGGGTTCCTGTTGAAGTTGCCATTGTCCCGTGGTTTGCGATCATATTCAGCCACCATCCAACACGTTCTAATTTGGAATATTGTGAATTAGGTAAGGATCTTGATTAATTCGTTTTGCTGCCCAATCCGAAGTATTCCTTGATGTATCCGATTGAAATCCCTGGCTGATATTCATAATTTGAGAAGCCTTTTAAATTAGGGAAGGGATTGACAGTCCGATTTTCGCGCCCGAAATCCGACTTGCAATCCTTTGCAAAAATCGACAATCCGATCTCATACTCGAGATTCGATTCGCGATTTATTTTTAAAATTGGACAACCCGATCTCATGCGCGAGATATGGTTCACCAATTTTCGGATATCAATCTTATCTTGTTTGATTTGATGTCATGGTGTTTGAGTCAGTTTTATTTTTGTAAAAGGAAAAATCCAATTTTTTTTTTTTAAATTAGGATTAAGTTTGTTTTCTTTTATCTTGCATGATTAGATTAGGGATTTTATTTTGAATCATGAAAAAGAAAAAGAAAAAGTGCATTCATTTAGGATGTTAGTTTTTTTATTATTCTATTATTACGTGAATTGCATGGTTAATTTTAATTTCGAATTTCATTATAAAAAGAAAAAGAAAAATTAGAATTAGGGCATTCTTTGCACGTCATTGCATATTAGATAAAATTGCATGTTTAATTTTAGGTCTAGATAGATCTTTAGATGAATTGCATGATAGGTTATTTTGTTAAAAATGCATGTTTAGAAAGCATTTAGAATAGATAGCATTTTACTTTAGTTTTCACTTTAGCTAGACTTTTATTTTCTTTAGTGATTTTAATTATGAATTTTCGTTAAAAAAAACAGAAATAAAAATCAATTTACACATCATGTAGAATTAGGTTCATGAAATGCACGTGATTTAGTGATTGTTATTAGGTTCATTTAATTAGAAATTGCCTGTAATTAGAATTAGGTCATTTTAATTAATTTAGATTGCAAATTTAATTATTGCATGTTCATTAGAAATCATTAGTTTTTTTAATCATTCATATAGTTTAGGACATTTTGTCATGCCATATCATTTCATATTAATTAGAAACATTGCATTGCATATGGACTATATCCTCGTTAAAAAGTGAAAGCAAAAATTGAGTGATCGCTTGTTAATTAGAAATCATATCTAGGATTGCTTATGTGAATTCTGATTTAACATTGCAGATGATTTCATTACTTTGAGGTAAGTCCTGCAATTTATTTATTGCTTTACTTGGGTGTTAAATTGATGGTTTGCGTACCCGCATGAACACCTCACATGTTAGGAAGATAAATTGAAATCAATTTAAGCTATTTGCCAAACATTTTTTCAAAAGATAAAAGAAAAGGTACCGAAAGGGCGTTAGAGAAATTTAACGTAATCAAGTTCCCGAACTCACAAATCTCTGGTTCATAGAAGTAAGATGATTCTCCCATTATTTTACTTAGGTGTCTAATCGATCTACCACAAATTGATTAGTGGCGACTCCTTTTTGCATGCTAGATATTTGGTTTAAATCACGAGTTGGTATGGGCTTGGGAGAGCCCGAGCTAAGTCTAGGCTTAGCAATCCATTAGCTTAATTTTAGGTGGCACCCTCGAAAAATCGGGTCGCGACAGCTTGGCGACTCCGTTGGGGACTTGAGTTGAAACTCTTAGTGGACTTAAGCCAATTTTCTTTTTTTGAAAAATGTTTTTGCTTGGCAGCGAGGATTCCAGGTACGTCCCTAACATTTAGGTGTTAAATGTTTTTGCAGATTGGGAGGTATAAGGGGAGTAGTGATTGTTAACCCTTGTCTTGCAGGTTGGAGTTGAGGATGAATGTTTTAAATTCAAGTTATTGAAGTGCTGTTTGATTTAAACGGTTGTGCATGCCTTGCATCTTGCACTACACTTTTGCACACACAACCCGCCGCCGGACCTGGGCCGCATAGGATCATTTAAGATGGTGTTGAGATGGATACCACTCCGACCGCATGCTTGTGGTACGAGTCGCCCATCTCAATCCCGAAATTTCTTTCATGGTGTCAAGAATACCCACCTCGGTCTGCATGCCCGTGACCCGGGTCGGCTCTTTGACCAAGCCGGAGTCATGAGGACCCGACATAGTTCACAAGTGGGATGGGATCCTTATAGTTTATCAAAAGAAATAAAATCCAACTGATGATGCCTAATGAAACCCCACATTGCCTTTTTAGTAACTTCCATTGTTGATCGATGTAATTAGGCTTAGCCTCGTCGCCCTCTAAGGGACCATGCGCTAACTTGCAAGAAATCAAAACTAGTATCTTGTCTTTCCATGTACTACAAACTTCTTTATGACGCAAAAAATAGAAAAGTAAAAAGATAAACAATTATTAAAAAATTACCAGGCTTAGACATTGCACTACTTGACAACCACACCACCAATCAAACACGAGGCTTGATAGAGTCGGAAGACAAAGCAATCGAATGGCATGACCAGGCTATGCATAAGGTACAATATATGATTAGGAAAAAGAGAAAGAAACATCCTACGTAACAAGTCAAATGAGTAGAATCGAGCTTTTAATAATGGAGTTGAATCGAGTTCAATTTCGAGCCCTATATACTATATTGAGTCGAGCTCAAGCACAGGGATTTGAAACCGAATTTTGTTCACATTCATGATTCAATGTCAAGGCGTTGATTTCAAGTTAGACTTTGTGTAGAAAAACTACTTCAAATCAATAAATAGCTCGATCGCATTTTTATAATTTTTTTGTTAAATGAAATACCTTATTTTACAGTCTTTAGGGCATTGACCCCACTAAAAACATATAATAGTTCCATCCCTGCATGCTGACAAGTATGATGCGAGTCGTCTTCACAATTTCACAAGCCTCCTCCGAAACATGAACATATCCAATCAAAGCACGATTCCTGAAAAATAAAACTGCAATCAATCTTGCAAGAAAGTTTGAAAAAAGGAATAAGATGATAAAATTATGCAATCAAACCAACCAGTTGTGTTTAATCTCTGTCAATGAATACTATATGCAAGAACACAGATAGAGGCTCTTCTAAATTTCTCGAAAAATACTTATGAAAGTCAAATATATAGGTCCAACTGCGTTTGTTGAGATTGAAAGACGATAAATGATCTATATATAAAAGGAACCAGTATCATATAAAAATATAAATCTCACGGGAATTTCTCACATCACCAAATAAAAACATTTTCACATCGAAGCAACATCCACATGGTCATTAACTTATACCATACCTGCTACATGAGATAAATAAGATATTCTACGTGCTTGGTGCCTAATCTGCCTTAGATAAAAGCTTCCAAGATAGATAAACATGTTATTACCAGAAATTGACCAAGGCTAGTTATAAATCAATAGATAAGCCTTCCCTCTTCCTTTTTCCCCTTTCTATTTAGCATAGTTATACAAGAAGGATAATGAAACAATATGTTTCATAGGTATTTCGCAATTTTGATGAAAACTAATTTGTTCCCAATCCAGCTAAATTAAGAACATTTCTAGCATACAATCGGCTAAATTATTGTGGAAGTTAAAGCCAAGAGTCAACCTACGAATCAAAAGTCAAAAGAGTGGCAGAAATTGACTTTACACTCTAGCTGAAATAAAATCTTCACGATTGAAAACTAAATTCTTGAGTGTTCGACTACTTTAATTCCTATTTTAAGTGACTTTCAAACTGCCCAAAAATAGGGAGGATGTAGAAATACATCATCCACCAATTAGATTTTCATTGCTTTTTTTAGAATAATAAATCTTAAGGAATAGAAAAATGTGTGGAGGTAATATGCACAACATAAGTTCGGTTTTCCTCACTAACCACTGCAAACAATTCATGTTGGTACCAGGAAACCGAGTTTTAGCTCAAACCTCACTAGGTACATGAGGTTAATAGGATATTTCATAGGTCTGACATCCATTTAAAATATAATCTTCCTCGTGACACAATAAAAGAAAAAGGAAAAGAAAATGAGAAACAATGTCATAGTATCAAAAAAGTACCAGGCCTAGACAATGCTAAACTAAATAACCACCCCACCAATCAAAAACTAGGTTGGATGGCCATGCTTTGCAGAAGGTATGGTTTTTCAATGAATTACTCATGAAAACACATTCCAGGTTCACAAAGCCTCATCATATTAACTACAAATCATCCAATTAAAATTCTCTAGTGAAATCAAGTAGACAAAGCCTTCCCTCTCCTCTTTCCCTCCTTGTTATTCATTGACCTGCATTTTCTCTTCTATTCAAAATTGTACATGCCTACAGACGTCTCATCAGGTCAAGTTTTATAGATCACAACCTCAAAACCTTCTATATTGGTACTCATCGATTCAACTAGTAAGTTTTTATGTATATCATAGACCTTCTATATTGGTACTCATCGATTCAACTAGGAAGTTTTGAGAGAGAGAGAGAGAGTAATCCTATGAAACAAGTTAACTAAGTAGAAGAAAATAACTCTACTCCACCCAAGTTAACTTGGTGGACCACGTGACTTATGCTTTAAGACTGCATCCTTTACATATGATGAGCAAATTGTCTACGACGCATGAAACATTGAAAAGAACTTTTTTAATTAATAACAAACTGAACGATGACATTTCTTCTGGATTATTGAGGTTCTTCCACTTATTTTGATACCAACTGACCTTGTCCCCTAGCTTATCCAAAATTTTGGAACTTTCTCATGGAAGGAAAGGAAAGAAAAAGTGGAAAAAGGAGTAGAAAATAAGAAAAGAAAAACGAGAAAACACAATTGGGTAATAAAACTTGCTGGTGTGCCAAAATAAAAGAGATCAAGCTGAATGCATCTTTATCTGTCAATGACATCTTCATTGGTCCGATAACAATAAGTAAACTGAAACACCAAATCTCTCTTTTCTGTTAATCAAATGTTAACTACATGATTTCTATCTTCTCCGCGTGTCCTCTCTTCTCTACTCCCCGCACGAGCCGCCCATCTTTCTTTTCTTCTTTTTTGCTTTTTTTACTTTTTCACTTTTTCACCTTTTTTCTCTTTTATTTATTAATGTTAGCTGGTCTCCACAGAGGCGGACCCGGCCAACCAAAATATCCAGTACAGTCCCTAAAAGAAAGCATGACCGTCAATTTGATTGTCAGATGACTTATCAAACTTAATGACACCATTGAAAATTTACCGACTTTGAAATGAATTAGTGAATAACCACCTTCTTTGAAATTTTACAAGTATGGTAAATAAATTGCCGACGCTATAGTAGGTCTCGCAGCATTGTACTAAATTTGTAAGCTCCAATTTCTGCTCCCTGTCCTTATCATTTCGATTTTTTTCATTTGCTAATGATCTCTAAATACTCTTTCTCAAAGTTCCTTTTTCATGTGATGAAAATGAAACTCATTCATTCTGCGTTTCAACTCAAATCGGATGGTTGAAACAAGGGAGCCAATTAGGAATGTTTGACCAGGAGTAGTTAATTAGGATATTTCATATGAACATAAAATTGCTACCTTAAAGAAAAGGAGGAGGGAGGTCAGTGATGCGGTTTAATAATTAGGATTTTTTCTAAATAATGTTTCTGAGCAGGTCATTTCTTTGATATGCGAATATGAAATGGTTGAGAGTCGTAGAAGGTGGCCGCAACAACATGTCATGAAAAAAAATAGGTAGTGGTTATACATTAAAACAATCAAATGCTATGTGACGGTGAGGAAACGGTTGACACACAGAGTTGTTTATGGAGGCCTATAAGGAACCACAAGTTAAACGTAGCTTGTCATCGAGTGCTTGCAACAAGAAAAATTGAAGCACATCGAGCGTTCTTGAGATCTATCTCTTCACTAAGTATTGATCGTAAAAGCTAGCAAGGGTGCCAAAATTATTTGTATACACACGGAAGAAGTGATTGTACGAAGAGAGAATGCAATTGTTTAGGTAAGAGATAAAGTGTGCGAATGATAACTTTGCTTGATCACCATGTTAATCTCTTCCCCTTTTTGATTAAAGTCCATGACACATATTGCACTTTTATCATGATGTTCATGGCTTCCTTTCATTGAACACAGAATAACCTATGTACAATGTATGTCTTATAATCTGCTCATAAACTTAAATTCACGGTAATTATGACTTAGCCATATGAACATCCTCACTCGAAACTGTCATTGTAGGGTGGGTAATTCTGTCTGGTTGAAGATTCACGCTTCCAACTTATGGATCATTTATGAAAAGAAAGAATTGGCGGAGATAGAAATCCACACAGCAGTTGAGTTGGGCGCTAGGTCGTGCTGGCCCACATGCCAGACCCGGGGCAGGTTTTTCGTAGAAATTGATTTATATTTTTCCAAATAAAAATAATTAAACGAATGAAACTATTTTTTGTCAAATAATAAAAAAGATACTTGAAGAAAATTAATGAAAAACTCTTATTCAGTTAAACCAATTAAAATACAAGTAGCTCTTCACATAATTTGAAAAAAAAAAAAAAACAAATTGCACATAATGGCGTCCTTGTAACTATAACACACAAATTACATCAGAATAGAATGTTTGATAAATTTAGTGCCTTTGGAGCCGTGTTCCTCACCATCATTCAAATGATATAATTTCGCCGTTGTCCTTATTCTTCAACACTACTCTCTTTCTTTCCATTTGATGACAGAAAATTAGCTCTGTCGACGAGCCATGCCAACTTGGGCTAGCGATCTCTAAAAAAGAGTCAGCAACATAAAGGGATAGCTAATCAGGGCAAATAAATTTTAATAACTAAATAAAAAATTAAATAAATTAAAAGAGAACGATTAAACGTTGGCAATTCAAATGAAAATTCATAATTTAATGGACAAAAGTTGGTAAATTACTCTAATTTAGATTAAAAATGAAATGTTAGTAAGCTATGCAAATAAAAGTTGGTAAGTTAGTACAAAAATTGATAATTTGCCAACCGTAAAAAAATTGATGATTTCAGAAAAATCTTGATAAATTACTAACATATTATGTGGAGAAAAAAGCCACGAGTTATTCTTTTTTACCGACAGTTTTTTCAAAGTTATCAATGTCAAAAAGCCTCTCGTCGCCATTTTGATTGTGGAAAATTGAATGTAGATATGAGATTAATTATCTAGTCCAAAAGGCATATATGAGATCCAGTACATTAAGGCTGAGTTTGACAGTTAGGATAAAATTCAAGATAAGATATGATTTATTCTATCATATGTTTGGTGCTTGCTTACAATATGATAAAGTCGGATATGAGGGGGATATAAGCCGGATAAAATGATCCCATGAGGGAGGTTGGATAAATGTGGATATGATTTCTAATGTCTATAATAGGAAAGTTATTTTTCTCAAATAATAAATTTCTTAAATTAACAAAATTAAAATTATATTTCAATATAAATAATATTTTAATTCTAATTTAAGAAATTAATTTTTAATTTTTAATTTAATTTTTTTATTTTATATATTCAACTTTAATTCTATCTCACAATAAATAGTCAATCTATAAATTATATATTTATATTTACTATATATATTTTAGGTATTGTGTATTTTAGGTATGTTAGTACAGTTTACTATTTGATAAAATTTTATTAAAGAATGATGAGGGGAAAAAAGAAATAATAAAGAAAATAATTTAAAAAAGAGGAAAAAAATTAAGGAATAATGACTATGAACAGTGATTTCCTTAGTATATTGCTACAGTACTTTGTTACAATGGCCTATGCTATAGTAACTTTTGCAATAGACTTATCTACCATTTCAAGAGTTGTAGTAATAGTCTGAATCATCATATGTATGTCATGCTAGCTGTTCTTCCATTTGGAGTTGCTCGAGGTCAAGTCCATCATCAGAAGCAAGAGGATTGTATGTGTTGTGAGTGGATTCTCTTTGTGATATCAGGGTATTCCACATGTTTGAACTACTTGAGGCGCATTCTTCTTCATGAGTCCTAGAGGTCTTGGAACATTGTCTTGATCCAGTCTTTCAGGCATGATTGGTTGGGGCCAATTTGATATTTGAGCATAATGCGAGACTATGTTGGGGTCAATTCCAAGTGATAAGAACAAAGGTCCCTCATCATAGTGGTCTCTAGAGAGAGGCCCTCCCCATTGGTCATGGGATGCTTGAGCTTAAGATTCTTGAGAGGACTGTGCAAGACATCCATGTTCGCCATTTCTTACACTTATGACTAAGGAGGTGTTCTTGCTTGGTTTTGTTCTCGATTGAATTTCGCGAGGTGCTTGTTTAGCTTCAGGTGCAAGATAATAGTGGTCCAATGGAACAAGTGTTGAGTAATCCCATATTTCTTCAAGAATGGTGTGATTTTCTTGGCATAGGACTTTATGGAGTTCTCTATAATTGTATTCGACAGATCTGACACAATTGGGAATTTTTTTGAAGATATGAGCTTCCTGAAGATGTGATTGAAGCTTGTAGGTGGTGGTTCCTATTCTTTTGGGTGCATTGGTGAGAGTATCATTATTTAGCACAAAATTCCACGGTCATAGGAAAATACCACTTTGTAACTTTGGCTATGCTCGAGGAGCATCTCTTAGTTCTTGGAGGAAGAGGCATTTCCAATAAGTCAGAGGATAAAACCGATTAATTAAATATTCAAAAGGTTCATGTCGCTTTCATCTCCCCTGTTTCGCCAAAGCGCAATCAGCTTGATTAACTTGACAATGAACTTTCTGGTGGGGAACTCAATAGTTATTAAGTACTTAGTACCAAAACAGCCATAGAAGTTGGTCATGGAAATCATCTTCCTTCTAGATTAACGGATGTATGAATGGATACCTAGAGTTTAATTTGTAGGGATAAATAATCGAGCCACTATGGTATCTCAAGAAGTCCGTATGACATTGGCACGTGAGGTTATCAAGATCTTTAATAAGATTGTCGTTCTGGATTTGTTCAACAATCTCCTAGGGATACTTCAGGCTTGGCCAATCTTGCATTCTTTCGATCTTGTATTATTCAACCCGAGGAAAAGGATGCTTCAAAATGTACATGTTAATTTTGGCTAGAGCCTTTGATCTGGAGAGAAAGTTAGCAAGCACATTCTTCTTTCTTGCAATATGTTTGGCCTATCGTAGTAGCTGGGAATCAGGAATCTATTTCTACTTGAATTTGGTCATCTAGGGAAAAGATGCCGTATCCAATTCTACTAAGAAATGATGGCCAATGGGATGGAATTTAATTTTTTTTTATTCCATTCTTTATTGTCACTATCTCTTTGAAAGTAAAATGATAATGCATTCTAGCTTGAGAAAACTTTTCATTTCTATAAGCACAAAAGTGTCGCTTGCCCTCAATTTCTTTAAACAGTATGGCTACCCAGTACTCATCACTAACAACAGCCTAGATGACTCTTTTCCCAATAGATGGTATTTGCAATGGGGGAAGAGTCTACATAACTTCCTTTAGTTTTGCCATTGCATTGGTTTAAGTTTTACTCTAAGGTGGAGGATTCTTTTTCAACATCAACTGCAATGGGATCAACAGTTTTGCAATGTTGAGAACAAAATCTTTAAGATAATTGATTATCCCGATAAATTGCTGAACTTGTTTTGTCGTGAAATTTTCTTTTGGAAATTTCAACAATTCCTGGGTAATGTGTGGCCACGAATAGTATATGCCTTTGTTGAGGTGCATACCAAGAAATTCAATTTATGTCTGGGCAATGTTCATATTTCTTTGAGAAAGCATGATTTCATTTTTTTTACAATATCTGCAAATTATTCGATGAGCCAACAGTGAGATTCTTCATCAGGGATGTAAAGTAATATGTCATCAATCGAAATCACTACATTAGACAGGATTGGCTGAAAAATGAGGCACATAGCCTTCCCGAAAAAAGAAAGAGTTGCTTTGAGGCCAAAAGGAAGAACTTTTTATTGGAAATGCTGGTTTGGAATACATAATCTAGTTTTGGGTCTATTTTCAAGATGAATGTCCAGTTGCCAGAATTCAGCTTTGAGGTCAAATTTGGAGTAGATGTGGGCTTTGGATAATCCAACAAAAAGAGAATTTCGAGAGGGTAAAGGGAATTTATCATCTTAGAGAAAGAGATCGAGGGGTTGGTAGTTGATCACCAGTTGCATCTTTCCTTGGTTTTGCTAGGCTCGTTTATTAATATAAAAAGCTTCGCAAGCCAATTGCAAATTTGAGATTTCAATAAGGTCTTATTGTGGTAACTCTGAGCATTCCTTCTTAATAAAAATAAGATATTCTGGGTTCATTCTAATATGACTCGCTTTGGTGAAATTTATGCATTCATTCTTTTTAATAGGAGGTGAACAAAAAATTTTGAATTAGTCCTCAAAGAATGAGGATACTTTTAAGAGAAGCCAGAGTGAAAATTCGAACAGGATTCCAATGATTTTTACATAATTAGATCTAACAAACTCATTTAAATAGAGAAAAACCTGTGGATATTGACAAATTTAGAGAATTGGTCCTTATACTTATGCCATTTTCTGGGAATAATTCGGCGTTTGGGAATTTAGGTCATGACGTTAGAACCAATGATCATATTTTTGTTAGAAATACTAGATCCAAAGGTTTTAGTGGTTATAGAATAATAGGGGAAGAACTGAATGGTTACTGGTATAGTACGCATATTTATAGAAAAAGCGTCTCATGGTGTAGAATTAAAATACCGAGCACAAGAAGTCTAGTATTCTTCATGAAGAATTTTAGTGTCTAGAATTGAAAAACTAGCACCAGCATCTATAAGAGCAACAACGGTGATTGGTTACTAGTGTAGTACGCATATTTATAGAAAAAGTGTCTCATGGTGTAGAATTAAAATACCGAGCACAGGAAGTCTAGTATTCTTCATGAAGAATTTTAGTGTCTAGAATTGAAAAACTAGCACCAGCATCTATAAGAGCAACAACGGTGATTGATTTAGCAAACTTTGAGGTAAAGAGTTTTATAGGACAATGAGGGCAATGAACTTGACTAGAATATATAATAGAGTCTTGGTCTAAAGAGGCAAGGGATATATGAAAAAAATCTTCAGAATCTGAATTAGAATCAATTTCACTAGGGGTTTGATAGTAAGGAATGACACAAAAAGTTTTCTCATATGGGTCTTTATTAATGACAAACAATGATTCAACATCACCATCTTCAAGTGAAACACTAATTTCAATTTCAATGCGGTGTATCAAGTGGTCCTAAAATTTTCTCGCCCGAGAGCAATCTTTGATGAAATGACCATTTTTTATTGCAGATGAAATATTGAGTCGATTTCTTACGGTCTAAGCGATCTTTCTTTTTTCGTAGGAATCGCCATTTCTCCTTTCTTCGGAAGTGCTTAGGTCCATGCTTCGACCTTCCAACTTTGAACTTCTTGAAATGCTTCTTTTTTTTTTTCGGAATATTTTCCAAGGTGCTATCACAATCTTTTTTTAGAACATTTGATCTTTAGATGCTAGTGTGAGTAGGCACCATCAAGCTCTTGATTGTCTCTGATGTAAGTTTTCGTCATCTAGCGTCTGAGGCACATATCACCGAGGCGGAGATGGATTTCTTGTTGTATTTCTCCAAAGGGAATATCCACAATTCTCATTTGTTTGTTAGAAAGGATCTCTTAACTTGCTGGGAGAGCTCTCTAGGAATAGAGGCTAGGAAAACCTACTTCAAGTTTGCATTAGTTCCAAGGCCATAAAAGAGTTTGATCATTTCTTGATAATATATGTCTAGATGCCTTTTTTCAAGAGAGTAGCATTTTCTTTCAAAACACTCTCTCCTTTTGAGTTCATGGAAATCAATGGGTTTGCCAATGAAAAAGTGGTAAATGAAGGCAATAGTCAGACCAAAATCTGTCAAGAGCAGAAATTGAACTTAATCTTACTCTAGAATTGATTGACACCAGTGTTTAAGATTACCTATAAACCTTGTAACAAATTTAGAAAAGACATTATACTTGTTTTGATTGGTGAGAGTTTAGTGTTTAGCTAAGAATAGAATTCTTCAAATCTTTCTGGCCATTTGGAATAGGTGATATCATCAAGGGTAAAGAACTATTTGGAGAAAGTAGGATGGGTTATTTAGCTAAATAACATTTGATTCATAATGACTTGATTCTATTTCTTGATCTAGCAGGTCATCCATAAATAACGAAGAAGTCGCTGGTACAATGGGAAAGGATTCAAGGGTGGGGATGGAAAAAGAGGAGAATGATGAAAGAGATACCGAATCTGGTTCTAAGTCTAAATCTGAATCGATCGGAAGAATCAAATTTGGAGAAGGCTGAATCTTATCTTTCAGAATAGTAGGATCAAGTTATCTTTCCCTATGATTTCTCAGATCTCTCAAGGATGATTCTAACGAGTTAGATAACATCATTTGATCTGACTTCTCCCTTGTAGAAGTCAAGTTTTTCTCGAGAAAATTATTCTTTCCCTTTTTTCTTTCTTTAGGTTGTTCATTTCTTTGAGGCGATTTGTCATATTTACCATATCAATGCTATTTCATCTTGGAATAAGTTTTTGTGATTGTAGCAAAGATTAAAGTATTTGGGGATGGAAGAGAATACTCGGTTTTTAGCAAGGTGGAGAATGGATAAGAAGGTTTGAATCTTCCTTCTTCAAAAAATTGACTTTGCCTTTTGAGTTTCTCTATTTTAGTCTTTGGGCTTTCAAGATGATGATATCCCAGGGGCTGTCCAGATTCCAAGGTGTGAAGCCTTTTTTGAAAATCTAAAAGCATTTTCTTGGTAGTTTCATCATATCTCTTGAGACCTTGTTGTATTTCAATGATTTTAGAGTCAGTCATTTTGAAAGCATTATTGTGTGTCAAAAGAGTTTTTGATTGACAATTCAAAACAGTTTCGGCAACAAAAGTTCTCTTTTGCCTTCCATGTTCATCCTTATCAGTTAGAGTAGGAATCTTTGGAACATGACGATATCTTCCCTATGGATCGATAAATTCTTTAGTGGCGGGGAAAAAAATCTAGAACTTTCGCAGACAATAGGAGGAAAACTTGCCTCTTGGAACATAGAAATAAATGGGTTAACCTTCTTTTCCTAGCTGGGTGGTATTTCATTTGAAGGTGCAAGTGGGCATGAGTGTTATTTTGCCCACTTAAAGATTAACTTGTAAAATGGGGAGACGGCTGATTTTTTTATGCAGGGGTGAAAGAGGAGGCGAAGGTGGCAAAGCTAGTGATGACAATGTATATGAAAGTGGTGAAGATGGAGCATAGGAAATCATAAACTAAAATTTATCGCTTTCTCCAAGAGTATCAATAGAGGGATCTCCATTTAAATACCTTTGGTACACACCATCTTTTAGTTTTCAGGGCTTTCTCCCTGGCCTTGTAGTTGAGTCCACCTCATCAGGAGAATTTGTACAATAAGAGCATTGATTGAAATGATAAAAAAGTGTTATTTTGCCCACTTAAAGATTAACTTGTAAAATGGAGAGACGGCTGATTTTTTTATGCAGGGGTGAAAGAGGAGGCGAAGGTGGCAAAGCTGGTGATGACAATGTATATGAAAGTGGTGAAGATGGAGCATAGGAAATCATAAACTAAAATTTATCGCTTTCTCCAAGAGTATCAATAGAGGGATCTCCATTTAAATACCTTTGGTACACACCATCTTTTAGTTTTCAGGGCTTTCTCCCGGGCCTTGTAGTTGAGTCCACCTCATCAGGAGAATTTGTACAATAAGAGCATTGATTGAAATGATAAAAAAAAAAAAAAAAAAAAAAAAAAAAAAAAAACAATGACCATAACGATCTTTGTAGTAATTGACAAGATTTCCATTACTCTAGAAATATTTGATAAGCTTTTTTGGATCTAGCTCATAGATCGAATCTAGAAGATAAAATTCAATCATAAACAAGGTTTGGTAGATGGTAGAGTTTTCTTCATTTTCTTTGCCGAATTTGATGGCAACACTTTCATTCATTTTCCTCACAAATTTGAAATCTGAGGACTAAAGAGAATTACTATTTTGGTGCGGCTTTTCATAATTGGTAATCCAAGTTTCAAGAGAAGTTTGGTAAGTTTTTCTTTGGGAATTTGTTTGGGAATATGAATACAGGATGCCTAGTCATTTTGTATGAAGATGAACAAGGCATCTTCATTTTCCATTCTAGAAATTAAGATCAAGCGCGTGATACTGCACTTGGTAGATTATCTAGTAGTGGAGGGTTGATGCTATGGAATCAGCAATTTGGGATACTCTAGTAAACTAAATTTGAACCTTCAAAGAGGAAAGCAGCTGGGGGTCTGAAAGAGCAACATTAAAGTTTAGATACAAGATTACAAAGACTGTCCCAATATTCAAATGGTCTGGACAATGCCGATACAAGCATGCTCATATTCTAGAAATCGAGTATCTAATAGGGCTAGCTGGGCTACAACTGGCAAACATTTTCGGCCATGGAAAGTGAATGCAAGATGGACTTTGAGAATATCCCTTTTGGGTTCATTGTTTAGGAAACTCTGGAGGGATATGCAAAGTAACAAAGTACTCATTTACGATGGCTAGAATATGGTGTTAATCAAATTTGGAGGACTGCACATACTCTTTCACTTCTTTAAAAGTTTGGCAGACTAGATGTCGAATTGAACGGATGAGAGAAAATGATGAAGATGGTTTAGCAAAAGCAAAATATGAATTCATAAGAGGAAGCTGAATTTCAGAGATTGACACACAAAAGTCCGAAAGAGAAGAAGAAAATGAGGATGGAGTAAGGGTAACAGGAGCATTGAGGGTTTATGAATCAGTCATGATGATAAAGAAATCCTCTTAATACTAGATTCACCATTTAAGCGCATAGAACAGACTAAGTTACAAAATGAAACCATGACTTTAATATCAATGAGGGAATTTATGCTTAGACAAGGGAAGAGCAGGTTAGTTGCAATAGATATGTTATTTCCAAAAGAATAAAAATCTGTTTGATAATGTCGGGTAATTTTTCTATTTCCAAAAAAAAAAAAGTGATTGGGGAATAGATTTAGAATTGAAACAAGAAGTAGAAAAATGTAGGTTTTGTTCCGAAAACAATTTCTAGAAATAAGCCTTTTCTTTTCTTTTCTTTTTTTCTTCTTCTTCTAATCGATCGGTGGAGACTCATCACCTGCTGTCTTCCGCCATGCTCACCGTCGGCCGATCATCGCCACCGCCAGAGGAGGAGAAAGAAGAGAGGAAAAAAAGGAAAAAAAAAAAGAAGAAGAAAAATCTAAAAAAGTTATTAAAAGTCAAAGGAAATTCCAAGGCACAAAAAAAAAATTGTGGATAGTACCAAACGGATTCATGTTCTTTTTTTCTATTTCGGGAATAGAAATTTTGCATAATTATCAAACCCGTTGTTTTACTCATAAATTATTTCAATGAATATTATTTTCCGAATGAGAGATATTACCAAACGCACTCTTACTCACACCACTAGAAAGTTTTCTTGGTTTGAAATGAGACAAGGACACTAGCCGACTTCAATTGTTGACGTAGCTACTTCTTTATAAGAATTAAAGGTTTATCTAAGAGTTAATCCTGCTCGCTTAAGAAAGATGAAATCATAAACGATCTTTCTTCCAAATGGAATGTTGCTTTAGATATTAGAGCAACCAGAAGAATTTCGCATGGTGAAAAAAAGAAATTGCAAAGGCTTATTCTTTTTATCTTCTGAAAAGCAACTTAATTTTCTTATTAAATTTTGGAAAACAGAAGAAAGAATGTACGATTTTGGAAGTTACAAAAGAAATGTAGATAACTCGACTAACCTGTACATGAAAGTCATCGAAGAAGGAAGAGAATAATCGTTAGGGACACTAGCTAATAGACAAGGGGTCATAGAGGTAAAATGTATGCGTGTGCTTGGTGTACCTAACTCATTTATGATTTAACCATGTGAGCCCATCGTGAAACCCACCGTAATTAAGAGCTTACACAAATGAAATGCCATCTAGAAAGTTTCCTATAGAGTTGAAAGATAGCCTTCCAACTAAACTAGGATGTTGAAAAATGGTAATTCTTTATGGAATAGGCTATAATTCATTAAAAGCCGAAAATCAGATCCATCTAGAGTAATTTTTATTTTTACCTTTTTTTTTCAAACTTCACTATAAGCGTACTTTGGCATTTTCTTAACTGCAATTGAAAATCTCACTACACATATATTGACACAGATATTCATACGTAATCTATTGATAAATTTAAAAAAATTGAATAATATTTTAAATTTTGATGTAAAAGCATAAACTTAATTTCTTTTCCTGTTTTTACAAGTCAAAACAACCGGGGGGTTGTGCAAGGCAACTCATAGAATCTGCGAAACCTGTAGAACCATCATGACCCAGTAGGTCTTGGCACGAGACAAATTTCGAGCTTTGAAAAAAAATTGCAACCAACGAGTACACGCAGGTTCCAGGATTCAGGGTCCTACCCATCTTATACCCCCTACAAGGTATCTTGTAAAATATGTAAATAGTTGTCTCCTTTTTCTTTTATCTCATAAGTCTTTTGTAAAAGTGAGAAATACAATTTGCACAAACCAGGCCAATAGATTAATCCAGGTTTAGCGTAAGCACATATCGTTATTAACCCGCAGTACGAGCGTCCCAGTAGCAGAGCTGGATCGTGTCTACATCGGGCCTTAATCCGGAACGCTGACGGGCCATCGCCAGGAAGCAATTCAAAAGCGGGAGAAATCGGCCCTGGAAATAAAACCTGCTTTCACCGGAGACGGAAAACACGTTTTCAAATCGAACAGCGCCAGCGGTGGCCGCATGGGGGCCACAATAAAGATCTCCTATGGGATTTATTACTCCTTTGTTTCTTTGGCGATTGAGAATCGGATGCTTTTGCTTTTCACGCATTCTTTTGGTGGGCTGGTGCTGATTCGCTTTGCCCAGCTCAAAAGTGGACGGGGAGCCACTTTGCCAAACCCATCAAGTTTAGTTTCTTGAAAAACCGACCGTTACATTAGAAGAAAATTTTCAATTTTTTTTTTTAAAATAACAACATTTTATAACAGAAACATTAAAAACTAAATTAAAATATGACATTTTTAAAATGGCACATCGATCGTCCAATCACCGTCATTGCAAACACAAACGCACGACCCACGAAAACCAAATTTAGCTTCTTCACCTTCACCTTGAGCTTAGAGCTTCTAAGTTCTAACCCACGTTACCCCACACCAAGCGACAAATCGCAAGACGAGCACGTTCAGCCCACGGCTCCATCGCGCCCGTACACTTGCTCCGATCACATCCCATCCCGCAGATCTCTGTGGGAGCCCACGGGTCGGTCGGCACTCGACAGCCCACTTTCATTGAGCGCGTGCGCCGCACTTTCAGCTTAGCCCTAGCGAACTTTACTCTCTCTGCTCTTCTTCCGCGTCACTTTAAACCCCATCTCTCCCCATATCGCTCTCTATCTCTCTTCATTTCCTCCACGAAACGCAACACGGGCCGATCATGGCCAATCTCTTCCCCCTCGCCACAGCCGTCCTCTTCCTCTCGGTTGCCTGTCCCCATCTCTCGCGCGCCGCGTACACCATCGGCGTCAACTACGGCACCGTCGCCGACAACCTCCCCCCGCCGTCCCAGGTCGCCACCTTCCTCAAGACCAAGACCGCCATCGACCGGGTCAAGCTCTTCGACGCCAACCCCGACATCCTCCGCGCCTTCGCCGGCACCGGTATTGCCGTCACCGTCAGCGTCGGCAACGGCGACATCATCTCCCTCTCCAAGCTCCCCGCGGCCCAGGCCTGGGTCTCCGCCAACATCCTGCCGTTCCACCCCAAGACCCTCATTAACCGCATCGTCGTCGGCAATGAGATCCTCGCCACCTCCGACAAGACCCTCATCGCGCGCCTCTTGCCCGCCATGAAAGCCCTCCACTCGGCCCTCCAGCTCGCGAACGTCACCAACGTCCAGGTCACGACGCCGCACTCGCTCGGGATACTCTCGTCGTCGGAGCCCCCGAGCACCGGCCGGTTCCGCCGCGGCTACGACCGGGCCATATTCGCTCCGATCCTGGACTACCACCGCCAGACGAAGTCCGCCTTCATGGTGAACCCGTACCCCTTCTTCGGGTTCACCGCCAAGACCCTGAACTACGCGCTGTTCAAGCCGAACGCCGGCATTTTCGACGCGGCGACGGGGAAGAACTACACGAACATGTTCGACGCCCAGATGGACGCGGTCTACTCGGCGATGAAGAAGGTGGGCTACGAGGACGTGGAGATCGTGGTGGGAGAGACCGGGTGGCCCTCGGTGGGCGACGCCAACCAGCCGGACGTGAACATGGCGAATGCGGTGTCGTACAACGGGAACCTCGTGAGGCACGTGAACGCCGGGAAGGGAACGCCGCTGATGCCGAACCGGAAGTTCGAGACCTACGTCTTCGCGCTGTTCAACGAGGACCTGAAACCGTCGACCTCGGAGCGGAATTACGGGCTGTTCAAGCCGGATCTGACCCCGGTTTACGACGTCGGCATCCTGAGAAACGAACCGGTAAATGCCGTTCCTTTAAACCCTTCTGCAAATCTCGTTTATTAAACTGGGACTTAGGCACGCGATTAGAGAAATTACCAAGAGTTAATACGCTAAAACTGTTAGTATCACTGTGTCAGGGCTGATTTTGATAACGGCATTAATTAACTCCGACAATCAATAGTACATTTTCTGGATCAGCATGAGAAAACATGCGAACGTGCTTTTTATTGACCGACCTCTTAAAAAATTTGCTTTTTTACCTTGGAAAATATTACCAGTGTCGTCTTTCGATGGTTTTCGACCTTCGACGCGTTTAGAGATTGCGTTGCGTGTCGGAGTTTGTTCTCTTTTTTCGTGTGTGAAGTGATAATTTTTTTTGGGGGCGGCAGCGAGCTCTGACAATTAAGACAAGCTTTTGCTTCGAAGCACGTGTCTGCCGCAGAAAGAGACGTCGGCTCTTTTGCTTCGGCTTTTCTTTTGCTCAGATTGTCGTCGGTCCGTCACGATATTTCCTTTCATTCCTGGATCGAATCTAGCGGAGGTCCATGAAAGTTTTAATCGGGGACCAAAAAAAAAACAGAGAGAGAGAGAGAGAGAATCTCGCGCCATTTGTGAAAAAGACGTTCCTGACAAAGACAGGAACACCACATGATCAGCAGACAATGTTCGTGAGATTTTAAATCATCTACGGCACGCGTACATGCTTCGAGATCTGAGCCGGCCATTTCGATTAATCATTGTTTCATTTTTTTTTTTTTATAGGCTGGTGGGCCTGCTCCGGCGTCTCCCGGCCCAACGGCGCCGCCCAGCCCGACGAGCTCGGGAAAGAAGTGGTGCGTGCCGAGGTCGGACGCGAGCGACCAGGCGCTGCAGGCGAACATAGACTACGTGTGCAGCGCCCAGGTGGACTGCAAGCCGATACAGTCGGGCGGGGCGTGCTTCGACCCGAACACGGTGCGGTCCCACGCGGCGTACGCCATGAACGCGTACTACCAGGCCATGGGGCGGCGCGACTACGACTGCGACTTCGACAAGACCGGGGTGGTCACGGCCGTCGATCCCAGTACGTCCTCCTCGATCCCCTGCTTTTAAAGAACGGCGTTTGGGCTGACGACGGAAAAAAATACCCGCTACCCCCACCCAATAATAATGATTATAAAAAAAAAAAAAAACGTGGGGACGTGGCAGGTTACGCGGCGTGCACGTATCCGGAGGGCGCTGCGAGCGTGAGGTTAGAAGAGAAGAAGACGTCGTCGGCGACGGGAGACGCGAGGAGGAAATCGAAGGAGTTGTTCATGGGAGGTTCTTGCTTTTTGTTGGCCTACTTTATGTTAATTTGAAGGGAAAAGAAAAAGTAAATGGAATTCGAACGTTAGCCTCTCTCTTTTGTGATGGGATGGGAGCAAATCGCGGCTTTAAATTACGTATCATTGGCTTTTTAGGTAACGTGGATTGGGGGGTTGCAATTCACAATCGATCCCCTCTTTTCATCTTTTTTTGGGATCACGCAACTAACCCCACTTTTTCTCTTAACGGATATGTCGGGCGATTTCAAAATTTTTCGGATCTATGACGATACCCGCTTGAGTCGGGTCAAACCGGCTAAACATTATGATTGGGCCATCCACCAATTTTTTTATCGTCGTGTTTACCTTAATTTTTATCGCACGATCCGTATCCAATGGATGAGTTTTTAGTTTAGTGATTTGTCATCCATTTGTTAACATAGATAGTTGATATTCGGTTAAGCTTATTTCAAATGTAGACTTCATTATTTTATACTAGAATTTGTCTATTTATACTAGAAAATTTAACATTATAGCGTATTCCTTTTTGCCCTGTACTGATCTTAGGCCTTCATAAAACATGATATTCTAAAATATTATAATTATACAAATCTCAATACTTTTCTCTTACATCACATCATTAACGAGTAAACTACATACATATGATGATGTCCCGCACAAAGCACGGGCTGAATAATTAGTTTACTGTAATTGTCTCGCTTTTGATACGGGTCGCACCTTAATGCCATTAAGTTAATGGCTCCTCTTCTCGTTTGAGATCTCAACCAAATGATACGTTTAATAGATTCAAAAGAATTTATGGATCACCTTGATTGGTCTAATTCCCTAACAAAACTTTAGCTTTATGTCCAATTTCAATTTTGCCTTGAACATTTTTCGATGTGAAAAAAAAAATCCCCAACTTCCATTTCAATCCCAAATTTGCCTATCCATACAAAAATAGGGGCAGTTTCTTTACAATTATCAACATCGAGGCTAGTTAGAGATCCACTATCCGAACCCACCATTTCATCAATACCCCATATTCAATTGGAACAGTAATAGCCTCTTGATGTCGATCATCTTGAAAAAATTAAGGGATATTTTTGGACATGTGGGTAGATTTGAGAGTAGAGTGAAAGTTGAGGATCTTTTCTAAACAAAAAAATGGGGCAGAATGGGAATTAGACCTAGGTTGGTTTTTTTTTTTTTTTTTTTTTTTTTTTTTAATTTGGAAATATCCCTGCCTTGATTATAAGAAATCCTCAGACTACGGGTGCACAAAAAAGCCTGGATTCTCGGGTTAGTTTTCGGGCCAGACCTCTCGTTTTCATTCGGGCCGGAGCCCTCTCGGAATCCAAAACCAATTGTTCATGGATCTCTTGAAAATTTGAAGGATTGAAGTTAATCTTCACTATCCAAGACTTGGGCTCTCAGATGAAAGGCCGTGCGCATTCATGGATCAACACTGCCAAGAATAACCGGCGAGGTAGTCACTAAGCCGAGGATCTTAACTTCCTCCGTCACTCGGTTCTTAAGCTTGTAAGCAACTTGGGTCGGATGCAGCTAAAGAGGTCCACATTATTCTCCAAAAGGATTTGATGTGTAGATTGTCATACTGTCCAGGAAGGACGGCGTCATATTATTGGCCAATCTCCTAGGTTTCTGGAGGCTGTTCCGTTGGGGTTGAGTTGTGTTAGCTTGGCAACTATGGGATTGATATGGTCGTGTTTAAATTGCTTGAGCTGTTTAGTGTGGATGCGCATATGCTTGCAGTGGAGCGTCATGTTCGCAGTTTGTTTCCGGTGATGAGTCTATGACCCATGTAAAGTCCAAATTGCTCTCGGTAATGCCCTGGTCCGTGGACGTCTTCTTTTGCAAATGTCATCGACTGGAGGAGGAAAATCCGAGGAGGTCGTTCCTCAAACTGGAATGACATCTGCTCCAGCTTGAATTTAAGCGTCCTGGAAAGGTCTTCGATCACCTCTACTAAACAAGAAGCTGTCAGGTGCATTTCTAGACCGATTCTCGACTCTCCTCATGGCAAGTAAGGCTCGTCTCGTCATCGATGTTTGCGTATTTCGAATGATAATGTCAGTGGGCGCGTATCGAACAACTTTAGTGAGCTCAGGTCGGTGATGGTTGACGATGTTTTGTGGCTGGATATAGGAGTGCCCTGAAAACACAGTTATTTGATGCATCATCATTTGAGGTTCTGTTTCCTGTCACACCTAAGGCTGAGCAACTTTGCGTAAAGTGACCCTCTTCTACGTCATTTGAAGGGGAAAATTGTCAAAACAGTTATAAATCTATTGCACTTTTACTAATTCAATTCTAAACCTTTTAATTTTATCAATTTAATTCTAAATCATTTCATTTCTTGTCAATTTTGGCCTAAACATGGATGCTGGTGGTGCCATGTAGGACCGCCGCACTAACGTAGACAAACTTTATTATTTTTTCTGATCAAAAAGTTTAGTCGGCCATTTCTCACTTATCTTTCTGATCCGCTAGCCTCGATGAAGGAATTCAAATCATTCCCGGCCGCCGGTGATAGAATAGTAACGTGGAAGAACGAACTTGGCTAGTTCAGTGTACCCACCAGATAAACCCCGGCTCAAAACGTCATTTTCACCTGTCGTTGTAACCAACAGCGACAGGTATTCAAGCAAAACAGATTTTTTGGGCTAAAGCTATTGTATTTTAGGGAGAGCTGGTGAAGCCCCGCACACCACGGCATCGGAGAGCGTGGAAAAACGTCTCTGGCTTTTAGAAAGACCGATCGAGTGGCCTCCCAGGACGTGCCGATCGCTATTGCCCAACCACCAAACAAAACCCGGTTCAATAGCGTCGCTTTACGTGCCATTATAATTAGCAAAGAAAAATATTCAAGCGGACTTCCTTGACAAGAGCTCTATTATTGAGGAGAACGGTGAAACTCTATCACTCCACGTCGTTGCTGAAGATGACAACTTTAGAAAAGTAAAAAACAAGAAAAGGGTTCACAACCCATCCATATCCATTCAACTTCTTATACATATAATCTTGCACAACAGTTGCCTGGCCTGGGATTCATCATCACTAGCACACCCCTAACCCAGGCCGGCGTTATTCACTACACAGATCCACTCGATGCACGCGCACACCATTTACGACATAATAGACTTTAACATTTAAGAGCTTTTTTCTTATCAAAGTAGATCAGCACTTGCATGGATCGCACGAGCAGTTTGATCCGCACTTGCAGCCATGGCCGCCCTCAGTGCTCATCTCTGGCACCTCGCTTTGGATCCTGAGACACATGCGAAAGACGTATGAGCCATATTTTGGAGTTCACACGATCAACATCGAACATTTCAATAACCCCAATAAGCACAAGTAGATGCTGCTGGCAATCTTGCCCTATGTGATACTCACGTTTTCACGGGAGCAACCCCAACGATGATGGTCTGAGACGAGGTGGTGGCCTCTGAGAGACCCAAGCTTGGGTTCCTCTTGCATCTGCACATAAGACAATCGATAAACAAACACATCTAAGTCGTCGATTCATGTCATATGCATCTACGATGAACTACGGCGCCGATTTGCGTGCTTTATGTACATGTATGTTGTATATAACCATGAGCAGATGTATGCATAGGCACATAGGAAATGATATTTACCCGCTGCCGCAGTTGCAGCCAGAGCCGCAGTTGCAGTTTCCACCGCAGGAAGACATCTTTCGATCAGAGAACTGAGGGGTGCAACGACAAGAGTTCCTCTGTGCTTATGGGATTCGCTATATTAGGACCGAGCGTGTGAATCTAAGGTTCACGGTTGCCTCCATTTATAATCTCGGTGGGGGAAACGGAGAAGAATGTTGGCCGCACACGTGGTTGAATCTCGAGATGGTTACGTGTCCCTTGATGGTTTAGGACCCTTTAGTTGGCCTCTTCCACGTCGTTCAGCCAATTGGGATTCGCACGTCCACGTCCAGGGAAGGCCGATGGCTGTTTCCTTTGTAATTGCCCGGTATGATTTAATGAGAATTGACTAATTAAGGAGGGGAAAGGAATCAGAATAGGTGGTAATTTCTTGCAAGATTTGGCCGCCTTATTTCTCAGAACTTGTCCAAACTTTGCTAATTATGATATACCGGCTGATTTTGTCTTCGGATCGGGCTGGTGATGACGGATGAATCATGCCAATCTGTATGTTAATCAGGAAAGCGATGTATCCTTTCGACATTTCTTTAAAGCCCCCGCCGGTTCTTATCTAATTCCGTATTCCAATTTTTAAACAAATCCTCCCATTTAAACGCGTGCTATAATATACGTTATGCGAGCATGCGATATTAAAGTTCGGATCGAGAGGTGGACTTTGAGAGGGTCATTTTCAGTTCATGCATATTCAATCGAAGCGTTCGGCTGACCATTTCACGTAGAGAGCTCACGGATGGCGTAGAACCTGCTGGAGTTATCTCCATTTTTCCAGTTTCCTTATGCAGAGGCGTGAAGAAAGTCCTTTACGATAGCTGATAAATATCTAATGACGAACGCAAATATCCAAACTTCTAATATTTTAATGAATAATAATGACTTTGACTTTTGGCAGATCGGCCAATCTTGAGAGCTTGAAAATTCTAATGGCCTGAATAATTATCATCTAATACGTAAATTGACTTATGCATTCAATATAAGTAATCACCATTTCTTTTCCAGAAAAACTAGACAAGACGACTTGCCTGGTGGAACGCTCCACTGGAGAAATCAATCCAGCACAGACTACACTGAAGGATCAGTAACGCTGGTTTGATGGCATTTTTCCAAGAATGATAGATTAACTCGAGTGCCAATGAAAGGAAATTCTAATGGCCTGATTAATTATCATCTAATACGTAAGTTGACTTATGCATTCAATATAGGTAATCACCATTTCTTTTCCAGAAAAACTGGGCAAGACGACTTGCCTGGTTGAACGCTCCACTGGAGAAATCAATCCAGCACAGGCTACATTGAAGGAACGATCTTCAGCAACGCTGGTTTGATGGCATTTTTCCACGAATGATAGATTAACTCAAGTAAAAATGAAAGGAACACTTCTAATCGATATAAGTGCCTCGGAGTGAACTGTTGTCATTTATGATGCATTTCTATATATATGTTCACAGAAGAAAAGAAGTATGAAAGGCGCTAAAAGTTATTTTCCTATCTGAGGCCTAAGCTCTATTGTAAGGAAAATTGTGCTTCGGAGAAGCCTAGAACAATGGATAACCACGCCGGTTGATGGCAAGCTACTCGACCATAATATCATGCATGTTGAGTCGGTTTGATGCTTCGCCACTCACAAGCGTCCTAAGACCGTCTTTTAGTTCTTCTACTCCTTCCTCCAGGACAGCGCAGACGGGATAGATAGGCACACCTTGCACCCTCCTTGTCAGCTCCTCGTACACTTCCTCCGCCCCTGCTTCGTCAATCTTGTTTGCCACTATCAAGGAGGGGCGAGAAGATAATCCCTCCTGATGGTGCTCGAGCTCTAACATCAAATCCCTCAGCTGTTCCCACGGTGGAATTCCTACTCTACCATCCAACCCTGCTGCTAAATCTAATACAAAAGCCAGAACCTTTGTACGCTCTATGTGGCGCAAGAATGCGTGCCCAAGTCCACGATTCTCATGTGCGCCCTTTATGAGTCCTGGAATATCGGCCACCTTTATTGACAAGTCGTCGTAGCTCAGATTTCCTAAACTAGGGCGGAGCGTTGTGAATGCATAATGGCCTATTCTTGGTTTAGCTCTTGATATGGCTCCCAAAAGAGTACTCTTACCAGCATTCGGAATCCCAACAAGGCCCACATCGGCAATACTCTTGAGCTCTAATATGAGGATGGCCTGAGAACCAGGCAAACCAAGATTTAACGAGGATTCCTTTTGGTCAAGATCAGAGGCGCCATCCCTATGCGACTGATGTATTAGGTTAGACTTTCGGGGGATTTTGGGGTAGAAACATTACCCAGTCCACCTGCTCCTCCACAAGCAATGATTATTCGCTCTCCCTGCTTTTTTAGTTCTGCTACGTTGTACTTTATTTGCTCCTCTTCCACTGTCTCCTCTTCCATGCTGTTCCCTGATGAGCTAGAATCAGCAAGATGACATTCAGCACCAGTCGCTGCATCTTGAGCAGATTGTTCTACGTTTTCTCTCTTTTCTAAAGCTGCAGTACGATAAGAAGTGCCAACAGAGGTGTGTGCTGATTCATCTTCTTTTGCTCCACTCTGATCATCTAAAGCAGGTTGGCTGTTAGATTCAGATGGAACATCAAGTGAACCTGGAAGCTCCCATGGATCTAATTCTGAAGAACACTTTTCAACCGTGCAGGGAATTTCCCCCTCCACCAGATGAATAACAGTGCCTAGAGGTACATAGACAACCTGGGAAACAAAAGAGCTGCTCATACTTGCATGTACTTGCTTAAATATAAATGTCCAGAGGGAAGAAAATTAAGAGCTCTTTCAGTCAAAGAGATGATAAAGGTTAAACCTTATCTTTTCCCCGGGTACCTATCATGTTCTTTGAGGATCCTTGGCCCCCTCTACCTCCATGCTGCATGTAGCAATAGGAATATCACTAAAATTTCCCAGAGCTGTATATGAAATATCTGTTTCATAAAATTAAAAGAACTTCACTAGAAAGAGTAAGTAGAAGCAAGAGCCACAAACTGCGTGGTGCTGCACACTTCTGAAGTCCCAAATTGCCCGAGAGCATTCTAGAATGACATCTCCACCTCTCCCACCATTCCCTCCTGCAGTTCAATATATGAAAAAGAACAGTGGTGACAAAGCAAATTCCTGAAGTCGCCAACCTAATTTTGCATCTCTCATATTGATACACACATGTACATTCCTTGATGATGAAAAGAATGTCGGGATCCATAAACATGACACGGTATAACAATGAAAATTGTAGACATCCCATGGTATGGAGACATACCATCAGGTTGGCCTCGAGAATCACGTCGACTTCGACGAATACTAGAACAACCACTGCCACCATCACCTCCCTTAGCAAAGAGCTTAATCCTGTCTCTCATTTTCCTTTCCTACAGAAAAAGAATGCCATGATTGTTGAGGCTAGGCAAATCACATGGATTTGTGCAATAAGATTACTTAAACTCGTTTCAAAACCCGAATGAAGTTTGCAGTATATGAAATTTCTTCTGCAATTATTATAATGTTCATATCATCTGCTAACAGTTTCTTGTTTGAACAGCTGATAGAACCAATGCCCGTAAGCCTCTCCATACAAAGAAAATTCTACACCAGCCAACAAAATGTCTTATGATGACTTGTTCTTCCTGAAAAGCATATAGCCCACATAGCCCCAACAGAATGCCAACCCAGTTATAGAGCCACAGCCACAGAAAAGTCTTTTAGAAAGATGGTTTTAGGACCCTAAGCAGCTGAATCCTTCAGCTTCCCACTGGAGAATCGTTAGGTTTTCATAATTGGATCACCCTTGGATAAAATTCAAATTTGAAATCTACATGCACGCATCAATGGAACAGTGCACCAAGAAAAACTTACAAGATGGAAAAATATGGAAGTTGCTCCCATCCATTGTCAAGTCACTAACTTACACGACTTATTGAAGTTTTTCCACCCTTAAATGACATATTCAAGTGAATTGGAGAAAGAGAAAAGAAGGGAAAGGGTACCTGCAAAGGAGCAGGTTTAGACTTCTTGTCAGGAGAGTCTGAATAAGAAGACAAAGATAACAAGAGCCATGGTGCCTCTGAAGTTGTCCTCAACCCTTCCGGTTGCCACAGGAGTTTTACACGGCGTGCCCACATGATGTCTCTTATGCTTATCTCTTATATTGGGGAATTTTCCAACATAACAATTTGTATCTATCCTCTTAAATTTTGTTTTCCCAACATCTGGAAGGCAGCTACATTAAATCATACCCCATGCTGCAAGATCTGCACTAAAAGATCAGTTGTGTAACTTTTGTTAAGAGTAGGGAAAATTGACTCAGGAAAATCATCATGATGGTCTTCAAACCAGTGACCAATCTTTGTGCCCCACTTTCTGGGGAAACCAAAGGACTAGCAATTTGACAGGGAAAATAAATTATTACGACAAAAACTTCATTATATAACCAATTTAAATGCGACACAAAAGGGACGTTTCAGACCCTTTGCGTGTGCCATATGGATTTTCAGGGACCCTAACACGATGCAAATGAGAGTGAATGGCATTACATAGACAAGCGACGTGGTACGAAAAACTTAGTGTCTTTGGAGCAATTCATCGAGCACCGTGAATGCAGTCATGATCAAGAGAAGGCGATAAACCAACAAACAAGCATTTCGGTGGCAAACGAACTATTCATTCTTTTCCTCTTTGGCCCAGGTCCAGCCTCGTGTCTATGACGCGTTTGACATACAAGATTTCTTCAAAGACGCTTTGTTGATGCCGACCGACTAAAAGCATGTTTGGGTCGCAGAATGGAGTAAAGTTGGATAGAGTAGAGACCATCTATCGCATGGGAACAAGCACAAGACAGAGCAGGAACTAACAATTTCGCTACGGCGTAGTTGGGTTCACGAAACGGACTGACGTTCCTACCGTATCGCTTTCCTCCATTTACCCAAACAAGAAGTCGAATAATCTGCGGATGGGACTCTGGGGACTTAAGACACCCTGGGACAACGATGGCGTTTGTGCCGAAACTTCCATCAAACACATGGTGGGCGGGGATTATTTCCTCCGCGCGATGCTTCCTTCGCGGCACTAATCAGCGCCGTCGAACCACCGTAGCAGCATTTTGTACCGCCAAAAAGTCGATAAAGTTGCGTACATGGCCCAAGGAGGGAAAAAAGAAAAAAAAGGAACCAATGGATCTCAATAAGAAGAGGCAAAAAATGAGGAGCGATACCAGAAGCTTGCCTTTGACGGCGACGGCGACGGCGGGACGGTGGAGATTGAGCGGGGGAGAGGGTTGAGCGCTGACGGGGTTTAATAAGTGGGAGTGGAGGAAGCTCGTCGAAGGTCACGCACGCCCGTTCTATGCCACTGGCTTTGCCTAAATTTTACATTTTGGCACCTTGAAACATGTTTGACGATGTTGGTGGGATAGAGAATTTGGACTCAGTATTTCAGCTAATATTGCGCTTGACTCTTTTTTTAAGAATTAGAACCACAAAAAAATATTTGTTTACTTATGATAAATTTATCCGAAATTAATTTTTAGGTTACTATAAGAATTATACACTTGAAATAAATTTATCACAAGCTAATTTTTGAATCACTAAAAAACCAAATCAATACACTCATGACATATTCCCTTCGTTAACTTTTGTCGAAACATTTAATGAAGTTACTGAACTTGATAACACATAACAATTACTTAATTCCATACCAGTTTAGAGTGAATTTATTATAGGTATACTAATTTGAAATTTTTAGTGACCAAAAATTTATTCGGAGTAAATTTCTAGCAAAAATTACTTAAGGTTTTGGATTGTATTAATCCTTTATTTAAAAATTAAATTATAGCAGTTTATCAAATATATGGAATGAAATAGTGTATTTGATAAAAATCGAATTTGGAATGGAACCTATTCTAAAGCTGAAGTAGAATGATGATTTTCAAGTTGCCACTACTCACAAAAGCAAGTTCAGGTCGATTTTCAGGTTGAGTATATCTAGTCCCATTAATTCAATACATTTTCTGACACAAATGACGCTATATCAATCCCCACTAGCATAATCAACCACCGTTCTTTCTAATCACAAATGACCACATTACCATCACTATCAACTTTAGCAGCAGCAATCGTGTACATGGATTATAGATTAGTATTTCGTCATTTTAGGTCGAGAATTTGTTAAATTTTCGCCGAGTTGGTTTTGGGCAGAACAATACTAGAATGACAAATATTGGGGGCGAAACAAGTCTGTCGGTCCCGTGCCCACCATAGGGTCGAAAGGCGAAGCAACGCGACAACGGGTACAAATTTTGCCACGCCGGACTTGAAAAGCGAGAATGTCGTTTTGGCCTTGTTAGACGGAGCGACGTAGATTCATGTGCAAAGCCGTGGTGCTTGCCACTAATTTGGTATGCTCTTTTATGAGATGAGACAGTACACCAGAGTTCTTCCTGCCGCTTCTGTCGCTCGATTTGTAGCTTCCGCATCCTATCAAATTATTTCGAGACAAAACAAATGGTCGGCACATGCCAAGAAACCATAAAGGATAGAAGTGCGATCGATCAAGCAAAGCCGCGGTGCCTGAGGTCAGCGTTCGAATCCCAGAAACTAGTAATGACTTGCTCTAGTTCAGAGTCACTTGTACTTATCCAATGTTCGAACTTAATCGGTGCTTCATGTGCCTTTAGATAACCGGGTTCCCGCGCGTGCGACTGTATTCGAAAGATTTGAAAGAACATTTAGGGAGTTTATGCATAAAAAAGTATGTTTGCAAAATGCGCGACATAGAACGCGACAAAAAAAACAAAAGCCGATAAAATAATCATGCGAAGAAAGGTGTACTATTGCAAAATGCGATAAACGGGGCATGTTAAAAAGTCATTGTAAAAGCATTTCGGGTAAGTAGAAGGGCAGAAACTCCATCTTTTTCTTAATAACAGTGTATTTGCACGAGTAAATCTAACGGTGCAAATGTAATCATAACATACTTTTCATGATTAGGTAGGTACGAAAGGATTATCATATAATGTATAAATATAAATCAATAGCTTGTAACTATTAAACAAACTAAATAGGCATCAAGGAGAGATTAGGGAGAGCTAAGCTGCGAGATATCACACTAACAATAAAGTCAGTGTCATAAATAAACTCAGTAAAGCTTAAGTCTCCAAGTATAAACAACTGCCAAATCTAGAGATGATCATATACCAAATTGGCAAATACATCCATGCGTTTAGCTCGAGTTTTCGTATCAGGTGGTCGGGAAATTCCGGTCGTGCCGCCGTGACGCGGCTGTGCGATCCAACCTCCGGATGGCGCAAGTGGGTGGGGGGGAGCGAGCATCAAATGCATCGACATCAGCTTCAGCTGGCATCATCATCATCATGCTCCACCCATCAAGCAAACGACAACATGCCATTTCCCTCACCGCCATCACATCATCGCCATCATCATCATCATCATCATCAACATCAGTACTGGCATCGCTCACGCCCTTCGCTCTCTATCTTCATTCCCACTCTCTCTCTATCTCCTCAGTCCGAGAGACACAGTCACTGCACTCGAAAGCTCAACTCACTCCACTCACTCACCCCCCCACCCAGTCCCACGCGCACTCTCTGCCTCTCCTCCTCGCAGAGAGTCGCCGCCGCCTCCGCCGCCGCCGCCGCCCCCGCCGCCGCAATGGCCGTACCGATCTCCATTCCCAAAATTACCTCCGCGACCCTCCTGTACGTGCTCCTCCTCACCCTCCCCGCCGCCCCCACGGCCTCCCTGAACGTCACCGCCATCCTCTCCACCTTCCCGGAGCTCTCCGCCTTCACCGCCCTCCTCTCCTCCACCATCGCCTCGGATCTGGCCCAGCGCTCCGCCGTCACCGTCCTCGCCGTCCCCAACGCCTACCTCGCCTCCTCCGACCTCACGCGCCACCTCTCCCCGACCTCCCTCGCCGACGTCCTCCGCTACCACGTCCTCCTCCAGTTCCTCTCCTCCGACGACCTCCACCAGATCCCCTCCTCCGGAGCCCTCTTCACCACCCTCTTCCAGACCACCGGCCGCGCCACCAGCAACTTCGGCTCCGTCAACATCACGCGCGAGCCCTCCACCGGCGCCGTCTCCGTCCGCTCCCCGGCCCCTTACTCCCCCTCCAACGCCTCCCTCCTCGAGCCCATCAAGGCCGTCCCTTACAACCTCTCCATCTTCACCGTCAATTCCCTCCTCCTCCCTTACGGCTTCGACCTCATGGCCTCCGAGACTCGCCCTCCGCTGGGCCTCAACATCACCAAAGCCCTAATCGACGGCCACAACTTCAACGTCGCCGCCTCGATGCTCGCCGCCTCCGGCGTCGTCGAGGAATTCGAGGCCGACGAGGGCGGCGCCGGGATCACCCTCTTCGTCCCCACCGACAGTGCCTTCACCGAATTGCCTTCCGGCCAGAGCTTGCAGTCCCTGCCCGCGGACAAGAAGGCCGTGGTGCTCAAGTTTCACGTCTTGCATTCTTATTACCCTCTCGGCTCTCTGGAATCGATCGTGAATCCGTTGCAACCCACATTGGCGACGGAGGACATGGGAGCTGGGAGCTACACTCTCAACATCTCCCGGGTCAACGGATCGGTCGCGATCGACACAGGGATTGTTCAGGCCTCGGTGACGCAGACCGTCTTCGACGAGAACCCAGTGGCGATTTTCGGTGTCTCGAGGGTTCTATTGCCAAGGGAGATCTTCGGGAAGAATCCGTCGGCGGGTTCGAAGTCCGGCGGCGCGATCATGACCGCGGCTCCGCCGCCCGACATCACGCTCTCGCCCGAGAATTCGCCCGGGGGTTTCGACGGGCCGCCACCGGTATCCAGGGAAGAGATTCGGTCGGGGAGCTCGGTGGCCGGCGTGCAGAGACTGATGCTGGTTTTGTGTTGTATAGTAGTGTATTTAGCTGTGTGAGATTAAACACCCATTTTTTGGCTCATTCTTATCTTCCTATAAATTTTTTCATGCTAAGCCTGTTAATTATTGTTGATTTTGATAGTTCTTTTTTGTTCTTCTTACACGGTGGATTGAATTCGGCTTGCGAAAGCTGACGATTTTTTCTTCTCTGCTGAAGAAAAGGAGAAGTGGAATTCTGTGTTGAAAATGTTGCAATAAGGAGCACCAATTTTTGATTCCTGCGATCTGCATTCTGTTGTCGGACTGATGCTACCTGTCATGCACTCATTGCAAAGTGCCTAAATTGAGAAGGAAATCGAAAGGGGTTCTGAGGGATCTGCAATCCTTTCGCCCCCTTCTTTGATCGAGCTCGAGCTCTCTTTATCGTCCCTTCAGCGTTTCTCCCTTTTCTTCTGCCGTGCTTTCTCTGCAGAAACTGAAGAAGCTCCTCCAGCAGCAGCTGGAATCGCGAGGGAGAACGAAGTTGAAGCGATCACGTGAAGTCCTTGTGGATAAAGAGCAGCGGATTGAATGGGGGGAGATGCAAGTTAGTAGTACTGCCATCGCCTCCTTCTTTGGTAAAGAAACAAAGCCCCATCATCACTCCTTATCCTTTCTCCACCCCCTTCCTTAAAGATCTGCATTTTTTCAGCAACGTCCGTGCTTTAGATGGAGCCACACATTCCTTTTCTTTCTCTGTCTGTTCGGTCTGGCTGCTGAGAAAATGCTAGAAAATAATTATTGGGTTTTTCTCTTCTGCTATGGTCCCTGGTATGTTGTGATCGGCCCCATCAAGTGGAAAAAAAGAATCGGACCTTGCGTGCACAGGACAATCCCAGCTCGATTTGCTTGGAAACTGTTCATTTTCTCGTGGTCTAAATATCTATCCGAAACCGTGAAGATAATAAGCTCATCGCGTTTGCCGGTCTGTTGTGTTTTGAGTTCGCGTAGAATACTTTTTACGGCGCTTTTCGAGGACGATGGCAATGTCTGAGTACAAAAATGTTGTATCAAGAACTGTCATAATGTGTACATATCCAGTTCTTGCGTTCAGATCGTGCGGACTCTCTCGTTCAAGAAGGTTGTGACCCTACGTTTGTTCTGGCGCCGTGTACTTATTATGATCTTGCTTCTTGGGTGAGTCTCTGGACAGTAGTCGCTGTTCCTTCGTTCGTGTAGCTGGAAAATCGAATAAAAAATTAAGGATGGAGAAAACAATCCGTGGCAGGTCGGCAGTCCATTCATTGGTTTATTTTCTTTAAAATCATGGGCGCAATTTGTTTTTTCATCCTGCTTTGTTAGAAAGGACTATAAAAATTATATTCTTTTTCGCTGAAAAAGGAGAATTCGAGTTTGGAATTCTCTTGACAGATGCGTTTTTTTGACAGCACTTCAGATCTTGCCATGTCTATGGATGACGAAGACATTTCGATTAGATTTAGAAGCATGCATGCATGCATGACCACATGCATATAAAAGTGCTTCCTTTTTGTTGGGTGTTTTTTTTTTCCGTGCGCGAATGATAAAAGATTTATTCTAATTAATTATAAAAAGAGGTAATTATTGTAATAATCTTGACAAAGAAGACACGATCCCCTCGCTCTGTTTTGATGACATGGGCCCGGTCTGATTGAAGGAGTCAAGAAACTCGCCAAAAGGGGAGGACAAAACGCCAGCTAAAGGACCCTACAAACTCGGACGGTTGGTGATGCGGTGAAACTCGGAGGCCCGTCTTCTCCGCCGTTGGATCTCTTGTGGGGGGAGGGAATAATCTCTAGTGCGCTAAACGTCCGGTCGGACGAGGAGGAAGGCGCTCGGCGTGTGCGATGATGTCATTTTTTCATTATTTCAGGACCGTGTATAATGTAATTGTCCCCCCCCCCCCTCGTACCTATTAATGAAATTAGCCCAGAAATATAGGTGGTCCCATCTAAGGGGTCTTTTCCTTTTTTGGTACAGCACACGAGATAATATAATTTATTGGATGCTATACTTTCATGTGACCCTAAAGCTCCTATAGTTCCCTTCGTGACCTAACCACGACCCGACCCAATATTTATGTCTCTCGCATTAGTGTAGTTTCGGCCCGTGACCCGAAATTTTGCGGGCCGCGATATGATTCATGGGCTTTTTGTCAGCCCACGATCTCTCTCCCCCTCGCGCTCCATCTTCGCTGAACACCTCCATTCGATTTTCGTTTTTATACTATTTGTTTATCAGATGGAGCATTCAAAGTCGATGACTTCACAGAAGCGCCCGAACCCACGAACCCGTTCCATACAAATGTGTCTACTCGATTGGGGGAACTCTCGTTTATATACGTCCGTTCATGATTTGCGGAGAAGATGCCATTCGCACGTTCTTGTTCATCGGTCGCCTTCACTGTACTTTTCACACCAAGTCCTCCCTCCAAATCGCAAACCGGATTCAATCAATTCAGTCGCCGCGAGCTTTAAAGGAAAAGGGTTGCCCGGTCTAGCAAGCAACGAACCAATTTTGGCGGATTCCAGAAGCAGGGCGCTGTTTGACCCAGCAAAAAGGATAAACGATACGACCAAGCTTCTACTTTAGCTGGACGACGTCCACATGATAATAGTTCGACAGAGATGGGGGCGGAATTCAAACCCCGGATCCAATGCAGGAAATGAGAGATCGTACAACGTATGATGTGTCGACCGTGAAAATCAGTGCCCGATGCATTGGACTTTCTTTGCCGGGCTCAAACGTAAAAGGAAGGCACGGTTGAGACAGCTCGAGTCCAGCAATAACAACTCACTCGCCCTATTCAATCTGAAAATCGCGAGTTGGTTTCTTGATTTCCTTTTTTTCAAAGGTAGAGCCAGCTCAAGTCAAAGCTGCACATAAGCACGATAGGATTTAAGGTCGTGGTGTGGATGGCCTAATTGACAAATTTAGCATGGGGAATGCGGTGGCTGCAATCCGTCCGAGTCAAAACGCTCTGCAATTGCGTGTATGCTCAATGGCTGACATTCTATTCCGAGGAGGAACAGCGTTCATTGGCTAGCATCGGTTTTGCCATTGGGAAAGTTCGACTTCCCACCGCCCTTCCTTTTCCTTTACTTATATTCTTGCATCTCGAGCTTTCATTTGGGGAAAAAAAACTGTTCGATTTAATCTAATCTGCCTCGTAAGACATGAATCAGAATGCCGATGCCAATTAGAGATCCGAAATAAAGGAAAATTAATCTTTTGCCAATCTATCATGTGTACTAACACTTCGTGGAATCAAAGATTAAAACGGTACGTGCGTTCTTGTACTTAAGTCTCGCGCGGCAGCTTTTCCAACGACCGACGAGTACACGGGACTAATTCTTTTCATACCTTTTTTTCCCCCTTTTACTTGATGATTCTCGTATCATGTTCATATGCTTTGATTTTAGTACAGGAGCTGCAATAGTGATGCTGAGCTGGACAGCATTATAAGTCAACCAAACGCATGTAGTGCCAGCGAAGCCACAGGTCCATCGGGCAATCGTGAAAAGCCCACTAGGATGTCCAAAATGGATGGATGGGAGATGACGAGCTAACCCAATATTTAATAAATAAAATGTTGTCGAGTCAACCAGAAATAAAGAAATGTACCAACGAAGGAAATCCCTAGAAGTCGCTCCATACAAGCATGTCAAACTCTAAAATTAGGATTGAATTTCAAATATAAAGTAACCGTGACGATAAGTACTAAAGAAATTTAACGTCGACTTTTGTGTTAACAGCGATGGGCAACGATCTGATATTTCCTCCAATTTTTCTATTGGCTTACTAACGTACATGCTTCGTTTAGTGCCTTGTAAATAATGTGGGAAAACCGATTAAGTTAATGAGGGGTGGTTAAAAGAAGACAAGAGGCGGGGGGGAAATTGCAGAGTGCGAGGTGGGTCAAGCGGAAAAGAAGTGGTGGGCATGGACGAAGGTGGTGGCTGAGCAAGGTTTCTCCACTCGCCGCTTATTAAATGATGGCTGCTTTGAATTCCTCCAAATCGCCTTATATATAATAATTATTATGCGAGTGGAAATTTGAGCTCCTCTTCAGTTTTTTGTTTATTCCGAATTAAACTAATCTTCAGGACCCTCGAATAATTTCATCCTTTTTTCTTTCTTTTTTTTCTCTCTACAAGCGTGGTGTGCGAGGTTTGCTAATGCAAATTGGTGGCGTTGGACATCATCGTCAATGCGTAGGGGTTAATGCCGCCGGAGGCTTCGAGCTCCCCATGTGTACTCCAGGCAGCTTCGTCAACGCGTGTCGGGTTTGGTCTTTATTGATTTCTTTTTCGAAAATGGCGAGGAAGGCAAGATGAAGTTTGCTTGCTTTGATCGTGAAAAGGACGGAGTGAAGCTAATAGAAAGGCCGCCTTCTCGGCATGCAAAAACTTTTCTAAGAAAAGGGGACAGAAAGAAAGAGAAAAGAGAGGGGAAAAGGTAAAAGAAATACCAAAGAAATAGAAAGAGAGGAGAAATGACGTACTCTCTACAGCTTATGTTTATATCATCAATTTCCTTGAATCAAATTTGTTAGGTGACAGAAGTACGACCAGAAATAAATCTATACTTTTATATGAGGCAGAACGAAGCTTTGACTTTGCAGGGCTCAAATCTTTTTCTTATTTCCTCAAGTATATTCTAATATACTCGTGGACAAATGCATAAGTTAATAATTCTACTCAATCTCAAATCCGAATCTTCTCCATCACACGACAATCTCTCTAAGAAAATTTCAAATCTCGAGATTTTATCTCTCTACATTCACAATCTCTCGATGCAATGCAACTGTACCAACGTCTTTCCAAATTAAGTAATCAAACCTCTAGCGATGAAATAAATTTTTGCTGATTCGGCAAATATCGAAAGTATTTCTCAATGGAAAAAATACACAATCTCTCAAATGCTCTTTGGATTGATCTTGACTTCCAAAGGATGAAAGAACAGAAACTTTAATCGGTACGCGATTAGAGGCTGACATTCTTGCATTGCCAAAGGGGGAGGCCATTCTATTTAGGCTCCACATCTATCAATTTTTGCACATTCCCTTTAAAAGCAAAAAAAAGAAAAAAAAAAGATGGGTCAACCGAATCCTAGTCAACTTTTGAAGGCTAGCGCTTTAAATAGTCAGGTTCACCTAAAACCCTCGCACTGTACTAAATGTAGTGTAATGAGAAATCTGCAGCCACCCGCCAGCTCCACTAACCTCATTAAATAATTCCAAAATATTTATAATTCGAAAATAAAATCTAAAAGATAAAAAAGGAGAAAGAGAAAAAGGAAAAGGAAAACTTCCCAATAAATACAAACCCACGAATTCAATCTCATTCACGCCAGAAAGAGAGAGAATGATAGAGAAAGATCGAGCCACGCTTTGAGTGCTCCGGGAAACCTCGAGTTGACAACGGACGCCCCGGAGGCAATGGGCGACCGCCACGCGTCGGTCAACCCTGTCCTCGCGAATCAATCCCCCCCTCCGCAAGATCCAACGGTGATTGTGGCACGCTTTTCCGAGGGCGCATTAATGGTTGGGAGCTTTGATATTTGACTTTTCGAGGTTTTACCCAGAATTTATTGACTTCCCCCCACCCTCCCCGACCCGTCCTCATCCGCCGGCCACGCGCCCACCCTCGGCGCGTGCCTGGCCCGCCCCCGGGGCCTTCCCGACATCCCGTTCTAGTCCACGCGCGTGAGGTGCACGCGCACGCGCGAGGTCGGCTGTTTCAGTTCCCTCTTTTCAGTCTGCGCGCTGAAGTTCTTTAATCCCTCCACCCGCGAGTTTACTTAAACCCGCAACCTTAGTCAACGCCCCACCCAGAACACATTTCTTTCGTTCCAAAAAACCACGACCACCTAAACCCGAAAGACAAAAAATTAAAAAGGAGAATAAGTCGAAGTCGAAATCCCCCAATTTCAAAAACAAACCCCCCTATCCTGAAAGTCAACGCCTTTCTCTTTCTCCCCTCTTCTCTACTTCGCCTCCTCCTCTTCTTCTTCATCAGCTTCCTTTCTCCATCGGCGAATTTCCGGTCGAGCATGAATGAATGGTTTATCCCTTGTCATCCACCGCTTGAGCTGAGAGAAGCGTGAAGCAAACCATCGAATCTCGTCCTCGTCCTTCTTCTTCTCCGTCCGGTTCCTCTTTATGTCGCCGGGCTTCTGAATTTGTTGGTTATTTGATTCCTTCGATTTTTATTCTTTTTTTCTTTTGGCCCTTCGATATGGGTAACGGGGTCGGCAAGCTCAGCGTCTGCTTCACCGGCCACGAGGACTCCCGCCGGCGGCACGACATATCGGTGCTCGTGGCGGAGCCTCTCGACGAGGGGCTGGGCCACTCCTTCTGCTACGTCCGACCCGACCCGACCCGGATATCCTCCTCCAAGGTCCATTCGGATGAGGAGACCACCACCTTCCGCGCGATTTCCGGGGCCTCCGTGAGCGCCAACGCGTCGACGCCGCTGTCGACTTCGATTCTCGATTTCTACGCCTACGGATGCATCGACAAGTCCTCGACTTTCGAGAGCTCCACGTCTTTCTCTTCGATCCCACTCCAGCCGATTCCTCGGTGCTCCGTCGGTTCGGGCCCGCTGTCGGGCAACTTCGATCGGGTCCCCGGGTCGGGTCCCCTGGACAGGGGGTTCCTGTCGGGCCCGATTGAGAGGGGGTTCTTGTCCGGGCCGTTGGATCGGGGCATCTTCTCGGGTCCTCTGGACAACGGAGGCTCCGATCAGTTCAAGAGGAGCTTCTCGCATGCGGATTCTGCGTTCAGGCACAAATCAAGAAAAGGGTGGCTGATTCGGGGGATCAGGAAGGCGATCTCGAAGAGGATTTCTCGCGGGCAGAACTCGCTCGTCGCTCCGATCAAGGCCGGGAAAGATCCCTATTGGATGTCGGCTGCAGAGAAGCAGCATAACCAGCTTCGCAATGAGAACTCCACGATCAGTAGTCTTTACTTGAGCAGCGAAGGGAGCTTGGAGGATTATGATACGTTGGAGGGCCAGCAGAGCGTTCAGTGGGCGCAAGGGAAAGCAGGGGAGGATCGGGTCCACGTCGTCGTGTCGGAGGAACATGAGTGGATCTTCGTCGGGATCTATGACGGGTTCAGTGGCCCCGATGCTCCCGATTTTCTGTTGTCCAATCTGTACCGTGCCATCCACAAGGAGCTCAGGGGATTGTTGTGGGATGATGATAAGTATGATCTCAACCCTGTTCTGGCTTCTGAAGATTCTAGACCTGACATGAAGGAATCGCTTTCTCGGGATGAGTATGATCTACCGAGGAATCGGGATGGAGACGCGTGTTCTTCGTGCTTTGAGCAGGAGAACTACCCTTGCACAAACGTAGATGTGAGTTCTGATTGGTCGTCAAAGAGGAAGAAGAACTCGAATTCACGGAGCAAGCACAGAGGACCAGGAAAGAAGTGGGAGGAGAACCAGAGGAAGTGGAAGTGCGAGTGGGACCGGGAGCGGTTAGAGCTCGATCGGAGGCTAAAGGAACAGTTGAGTCGATCGGGATCGCATGATGGCAGATCGATCAATCACTGTGACGTGTTGAAAGCGCTCTCTCAAGCTCTCAACAAGACAGAGGAGGCCTTTTTCGATATTGCAGATAAGATGGCTGTGGAAAATCCTGAATTGGCATTAATGGGCTCTTGTGTACTTGTGATGTTGATGAAAGGGGAAGATGTTTATGTGATGAACGTGGGTGATAGCCGAGCAGTGTTGGCTCAAAAGGCGGGGCCGGACTATAGGATCGGCAAGGTCCAGCAAGACCTTGAAAAGATTAAGGAAGAAACTTTATATGACATCGAAGCTTCCAATTGGGACCAACCTAGTGGAGTGTTCAGTTTGAATGCATTTCAGCTTAGTGTGGATCACAGCACGAGTGTGGAAGAGGTCAGTTTTCTTAACCATCGATTGGCTTCATGGACGATAGATTGGCTGATTAATTGTTGGGGAATTACAATGTATACTGTCTATTTGCTCATTTTGACATGTTTTACATTGCAGGAAGTTCAGAGAATAAAAAAGGAGCACCCTGACGATGCTTCTGCATTAATGAACGATCGAGTTAAGGGCTCCTTGACAGTCACTCGCGCTTTTGGTGCTGGCTATCTCAAACAGGTGAGGATGGACATTCTTGGATTCATGACATTATTTGGCCTCTTTAGCCACTATTTTCATCTTTCCATTGAGCATCTAGGTTGTGGATTCACTTTTTTAATCTCCTATGAAAGGGTTCCATGTATTGCCTACCCATTTGATGGGTAAGAAGAATAGATGCTGGGACTTGTTAGGATCAAGATCATGGAAATGGGGAAAGAAGAAGCAAGATGTTGTGGTAGTTGGACTGGGAGAGAGATTATGCACTATGATGACTCTTTCTAGAAATAGTAACAACTAGAACAAACGATGTTTTTTCTTGTTTAGGGCAGAACTTGTTTGTCAGATGTCCTCAAAGGATCTCCTTGTGGTGGTAAGGTGAGTCCTGATATAGATAATATGATCCCTGGTGCGTCGAAGCAATACATGATGGTGAGAACTTAATGTAGCTATAATGAACCCTAAATGATTCTTGCTAGCAAGACACATTCTTATCAGGAACTTACCATTTTTATAAGTACATTGTTTTTATCAGATTCAAAGTATTTTAGGGCCAGGAGATCTCAGATGAGATCTATTTGCCTATTATGCTCATCCAAGTTGTTGTGAAAATTCTTAGGCCATTTTCAGTTCATATAAAAGCACCAATTTCTTTTTTGGTTTCTTACGTGAGATTTTTTTTCATGGCTTGCAGCCTAAGTGGAATGATGCACTTCTGAAGAGGTTCAGAATCGATTATGTAGGAAGCTCCCCATACATCACTTGCTCACCATCTCTCTACCACCACAAGTTAGGTCCCAAAGACAGGTTTCTGATATTGTCTTCTGATGGACTCTATCAATACTTTACGAATGAAGAAGCAGTTTCTGAGGTTGAGCTTTTCATTGACTTGCAACCTGAAGGAGACCCTGCCCAACACCTCATTGAGGAAGTGCTATTTCGTGCAGCAAAGAAAGCCGGTACGTGTTGACATAGCCAAAACAAATTTGGTAGGAAATCGTTTACTTTCATCCAGGATGACAGAATGATAATCAAAATTTGGCTTTCGCTTTGTTGCAGGCATCGAGTTTCATGATTTGCTTGAAATACCACATGGAGATCCAAGGCGGCGGTATCATGACGACGTTTCCATCATAATTATCTCGTTAGAGGGAAGGATTTGGAGATCTAGTGTATAAAACAGAGCTGCATATAGGAAGATAGAGAGACACGATCGACTAAAAGAACCTGAGGCATCTCCTTTTTGCTGTTCCTTTTCCCGGGTCACATCTGTAAAACCAATTCAGATATGCCTGATCTAAATGAATTATTTGTGTATTCTTCTCTCTTCACAATACTAAGTCAAGAAAATAAACACATTTTGCTCTCTTTTAGTGTTCTTTGCCACCTCCTTTCCTGCTGAGAGGTCCAATTACCGTGTGCACGCGTGGGTTTTGCCTGATGGCTTATGCTGATCAAAATCTTGCTTACCAGATAGTGCAAAATGCAAATTCACCGAAATATCGAAAAGTTCATAATGTGAAAAAGACCACCTGACCGCCATATGAGTCCTCAGAGCCTGCTACGTAGCGAAAGGCCAGACCTTGTGATGAAGGCAAGATACTCGGGGCCCTCCTGGTTGGTCTGGTAATAATTTCTCCTGACTGCTAACTACTTTGGAATTGATATAGTAAATGCAAATTGCAGTTGAGTAGAGGCAGATATGAGAGTCATCAGGTAATAAAGGCCTGGCCTTTCGTTATTAAAATCTCAGGCCAAGAAAACCAGTCAATTTCTTGCAACTCTCAGCCAGTCAGGTCAGTTCCTTTGCTCACACGGAGGGACATTAAGTGTCTGGAACTAGACAACTTTCCGTTGAAGAGACCGAACCTAGCCATTTTCCGTTGAAGTCCATCAACATCATGGCTGATGCGAAATTTCACGGTACACAGAGTGAAAGAACCTCGAATGATATTTTTCCAAGTTCAGGTTGAATGCATCTTTAGTGGTCCTGCTTATATTGGGCCATAAGTGTCTGGAACTAGACAATCGCGGCTAGTCCTAAGCATTTCGCGGTTCGGGTGTGGCTCCTCCAATTGCGAAATATTCACGTGTTTCATCCATTGTGATCTGTCGTAGCTCCAATACCAGTGCTGAGGGTAACAGGACCTCGCCTGAGATTCAAACCCGATCGCCTAACTCCATTTCAGAAGCGATTTGCATTGATTTGGCAAGTCAAAACGCTTCTCACGTTTGCTCCTAGCTCAGCTAAGATGACATGATTTCTCCACGCTTTACATTGCCAACCGAAGACTTGACAGACAAAAGTTTCTGTAAAACACAGTAACCATTAGGTTATCCTCCATTTCGAAAAAGATTGGTGTCTAGTCGAGTGCATATAGATAGTGTACGGAACACTTATGAATCCCATTCCACCGACTTTTCTTAATGCGCTCAGGGCAATGCCAATTATCTGCCGCCAGGTATATTAGGGTCTCCTCCATTTCTAATTTCTAAGTAATTTATCCGCAGTTAACCCCAGAATGGCGCCAGGAGATAGTGATGATTCCTCTTCTTTCTGCTCTACATCCATTAATCTCCTCCTCCGATTACCGTGTCTCTTCCATGAGAGCATTTTCTCATCCTTATATTTTGTGGGTACAAAGTAAGAGCAAGAGTTGGCTAACAGAGGCATGTGTAGCTGCTGAAATGAAGTTTTAGTCATATGAAATTAAGAGAACGGATCGGAAGGATGCTCAACGAGTTGGAATCTTTTAATGGATTATTGCCTGTGATTAGCTGATATGGTGAAGGAGTGCTATGATAAATCATGTAAAAAAGAACAGAAAGAGAGCATGCGTGATCAAGTAATTACGTGACGCCGTAGTCGATGGTGTGCTCATCACAAACGCTAAAAGAAATTTCCTTTTCATTATAGGGGCCGGCCAGTCATTTTATGGAGGTATCATCCGAGGACAAAACAAATTGCAAGAATACATATGCTTGGTGCCGACATTCGCAGGCATGGACTTTTGCGAAAAAGATTCCCCGAATGTCTATGTCGTGCGAGCATGTGGAAGTGTCTGTTCCCACGTTGGTGTGCGTTCTGCCAACACCTAGGAATTAAATGAGCAATTGGGATCAATATTCCATGCTTTTCTTTTCTTTTCTTCCAACACGATGGACTTCACTCAATAATGAAAGTCATATATACGCGTATATGTATATATCCATCTCGAATATATATGTCAGATTGCTTGAATACTAGACCACGAACGACATCATATATGTGTACAATCACTATCCACTCGACATAGTTTTAGCCCTTGAGTCGGAGCTTCCGTCGACCCAACTCCGCATCTACTCGGCATGGTTTTGCCCTTTTCTTCTGTGCTTTCGATTAATCTTCGATCTTCTTTCTAAGCACTTTCGTACTTCACAAGAATGCTGCGCAACACAGGTCAACCTAGGAGTCAGCGAAGACTTTCATGTGGTTCCGGAAATTTACTAAGAACTTTTAGAAGAAGATCGAAAAGAAGTTTATCCTTCTTGGAAATTCTATGGTACATTTTACAGGGTCATAAAAATATTTATCACGTAAGTTTAAATAAGATAAATATCTAAACTCGAGTTAAATCTCCCACTTTCTTAAAATCAATTTCTTTAGATAATCTGAATTAGTAATCGGATGCGATGTTTCTCCGTCGAAGGAAGACAAACGTGATACCAGTACAGCAAGCATTCCACATTCTCGTCGGTCCAATATCTTGTTTTAGATTTGTGCATAACCTTGGGCCTAATTTACAGGGACCAAAACCCAGAAAAAGCCCTCGGCTTCGGGCGGGCTGATCCCTTTATTAATTGTGCAGGCTTGCATTTAACACATCTTTTGGTGCTCCTTTGCTCCAATTGTTGCAGAAGCGTTCCACATTTATTGGGGACAGTATAAAAAACTACTAAACTTATTCCATTGATATTAATTCAGTCCAAACCTTTCAATTAGACCAATTTAATCTCAACAAATTTTACCAATTGAATCCATTTGGCCAATATTGACCGGAAATCGCTAACATAGATACCAACTGACTTACTTGATACAGTTAGCGTTAACGTGGATAAATTTTATAATATTTAAACATTGTACTGATTAAGTCCATCTCGTCAATTTTGTTCTTTTATCTACATAGGAAAGCTTGCGTCCATAGTAGTGATTTCTAATCAAAATTGGCAAGATGGACTCAATCAGTACATATAAAAGGTTTAGGACTAAATTGGTTTAGTTATTTAGACTAAATTGATATAATTACAAATGAAATTGTGAACATTTTTTAATACTTTCCCCCAAAACTATTTGTTCCAAATCATTGGAGAATGGCAAGAATTATGTTTCACATTTTAGAAGCATCCTTGCATCGAGGCTGATGGACGAAACATGATGCGTGTTAGAAAGTCCCAATCGAAAAGCTTCAAGCCAATGGGTAAGAGGGACCGCATATATATGAATAGCATATAAATTCTATAATTAAGTGAAATGAGATATATTAAGAATGCATATGCTTGCCAACCCAAAAGCATTTGGTTCTAATGCCATCTCAAGTTTGAGTATGTAGACGTTTGTCCTCAAAATTTAAACCATCAAAGGATGGACGAAGATGTTGTGCATTTTAACATTAAGTAATGTCCTTGGGAAAATTGTCCAATTAATTTATGGATGTCAATTTAATCATAAACTTTCTACCATTACCAAATTAATTCCAAACTTTTACGTAATATTCTAATATAGTCAATGCGACCTTTTGCCGAAAATTGGGAAAATTGTCCAAAATGTTTTAAACCTACTGTATTTTTATCAATTCAGTCTCAAACCTTACCAATTAAGTTTTAAAATTTTTCATATTTTGTCAATTGAGTTTATCCAGTAAATTTTGATTGAAAATTCCTAGAGTGGACGTCAATAGTGTCATGTAGGATGGCGAGTGTCGATGGAAATAATTTTTAATAACATTTTACTATTTTTTGAATTTCTTTATGATTTTTTTCTCTTTTTTCTTTCTTCTGCCTTTTGATTGTGGCTGGCCACTAGCCACCAGCCATGGCTGGGCCGATTGGCCTTGCCTAGGTGGCCTACCATAGGAGAGGTGCGGCCAAGCGAGGCAAGTCCCAATGAGGCTCACCCTTGCCTAGGCGAGACCCAGCGATGGTCCTTTCTCAATTTCATTTCTCCTTGGTCTTCCCAAACACGAGTGGATGCGAAGTGTAACCAATTCATCCGAAGGTCAACCAGATATTTTGGCTCTCCAACTCTGAATTTTGCACTAGAGGGGATCGTAGATCGGCTTTTATGCATCAAACCACTACGTCCATCTCTTCTCGTTTAAAAAAAAAAAAAAAAAATCCTCATATTAATCGAAAGATCCGGTGACGAATTACTTTCTCATGACTCGACTTTTCATCTTAGGAACCTCGCGACCAATAATCAAACTTAGAAAATTGAAGCTTTTCTTTGGGGGCAAAGACTCACTAACGTTACCATTGAAAACCCACCAAGGAGTAGCGAGTTCGCTCGTTTTCGACTCGGTTTCCACTAGCGACCCGAGTTGGGGGAGACAGCAATGCCACATTGTCCAAACTTCAAATTCAATTTCAAACCGAACAGAAGCCTAAGGACTATATAAACACTTTCATATAGATCGAGATGTTGACCTCGTCACCTTCAGCAGCTTACATGTGGCGAGATCTACGGACGCCCCACTTTTCTGAATAGCGATTCCTTCTTTGAATTCGTCATCCAAGGACACCCTTCTTCCAAAGATAAAATTGCCACTTTGTGTCTTCGTTGTCATTCATCGTCGACAATTTCCGCATCTGATGTCACTGGTGGATTAGTTGTGCTTTTCACTTGCGGTAGGCACTAACTCCATCTCCCGAAAATCTGATCTGAAGATCTCATTTCCCTCGTCGTCTTCGATCCGAAGTGAGCATGTCGATCTTGAGCAGAAGCGATCCCAACATGGGCAACCCATTGTTCCACGAATTCAAGAAGCAAGCTTCCTTCTTTCTGAAGGAGAAGATCAAGACCGCCAGATTAGTCCTCACGGATGTCACGCCGGCACAGCTGTGAGTTTCTTTCCTTCTCCTTCCCCCACCTTTTGGTGATCAATCTGCTTATGTTTTGTCGGAATGTTTCGGAGCTTGATCTCCCGTTTGGTTCTTGTATCGTCGGATTTTGAATTCTGAAGGTTGACCGAGGACGCTATCAATGGAAATTCATGGAGTTCACCGGACACAAGGACGCTGGGTAGGATCTCGAAGGCAGCTTTTGAAGTCGATGATTACTGGAGGATTGTGGATATATTGCACGACAGGTTTGCCTTTCTTTTTTTCTATCTTTCCATGTTCTTTTACCCATACGAAAGATCCTAGATCGTCCTCATTAACGAGAATGACGAATTGAAATTTCGCTCGTGTAAACTTGGGTTATGAATCAGGTTGTCCAGATTTGACAAGAAGAACTGGAGGATCTCCTACAACTCTCTGATTGTGCTCGAGCACTTATTGACCCATGGACCAGAGAGCGTGGCAGAGGAATTTCAGAGCGATAAAGACGTCATCGCGCAGGCCGGGAGCTTGCAATATATTGATGAAAAGGGGTGGGTTTTCCATAATGGTGCATCTACTTTTGCCTCTCCGTTGTGAACCGAAAGGAAAAATGACCTTTCGGCAGGCTCAGGAGATGCAATTAAGAACTAGAAAATACACAGGAAGCTAACGCTAAGGCATGATAAAGATGCGAATTAGGCTTCTTCTCTCTCTTTTTTTTTTTTTTTTTAAATTTTTTATGGGGTTTTCATTATCTGAGATGCAGTTCTATTGTTTTATTCCAAGATGTGCTTTTTTTCTTCTTTTGATGGCATGCGCCATAAGCTGTTTCCATGAATGTGTAGATTCAACTGGGGTCTAGCTGTCCGAAAGAAATCAGAGAGAGTACTCAAGCTCCTAGAGAAAGGGCCTCTTCTCAAAGAGGAGAGGGAGCGAGCTCGGAAACTGACCCGGGGGATCCAAGGATTCGGAAGTTTCTGCCAGCGGACTTGTTCGACGCAGAGCACCCTAGAAGATTTTTCATTTAAACCCTATGGAAGATGCAATTCTCAGCCTGAAAACCAGGAAAACGCGGCCCCAGAGGGAGAGCTGACAAAGAATGCTGGAGCTTCAGAGCAAAACACTGACAATGGGAGAGTATTTCCTCGTTCTGCCAAAGCAATGGAGAATTCGAGTGGCGATGATGCTTTGCTCGATATATCCAGGACGAGTTTCAAAGAGAACATGGAGCCGAGCAAGGAAGAGAATGCGGTGCATAAACACAAATGGAGCTGCATTAAGGAGTCCAGACCACTTCTGGATGGTAAAGGTGATTATTTCTACAATGCGGTTGATGCAGAGGGTGGTGATCACCCTTTCAATCACGCCGAGCATGAGTGCTCAGACTCCCTTATTCCTGTGGGAAACTGAATTGGGCGGGGAAAGCTACTGAGATTTTGAGGTAATAGGCACCGTAGTTTCGTGCCTATAATGTCAACTAAATGAAGTGGGTGAAGGTCGTGCATTTCTTGTCATCTTGGCTCGATGTCACCGCTAGTGTAAGCTTGTTCTGCTTTTGATAATATAAAAAAACCAGCTGCTATGACTTCAACAGCATCTCTGATGAAATTTCTTCCATAGCTCGTGAATCTCTTTTTGCTTTGTGTCGCTGCTCGTCCGGAGATATATCTAACATCAACTTGACCCAATTACCAATGAAGACTGCAATAGCTGATGCATATTGGAATATGAACGTTATAAGCGACATAATTATTATACAGTAATTTTAATTTTATTATATAAAAATCGTTCACTTGAGTGCGCATGACATTAATTTACTATATAACACCGTTTGACATGAATTTAAAATGAATTTTTTAATAGAAAATGAAAATAGAGTGAATATCAAATTATTTAAAGAAATATTAATAACCCAAATTCAATTCAAACCAAATTGACAAAGTAGGTGAAGAAATCTCGCTACTTCCAACCCAAAATTGGGGTTCTCAGAGCAAGTGAGGGAGAGGGAAGGGGTAATTTGTTCGTGTGAAGAACCCTACCTTGAAAAGAGATTATCTTACACATTCTCTCTTTAGGAGTCACCATCACCATTTCTTTATTTCGTTTACCAACAGATTTTGGGCTCTCAGAGGAAGCGCAAGGATAGAGAAGAGAGAGCGACAACGGACAACGGGTGAGGGGTGGCATCGAAGTCCCGAAAGTGATACTTAAGTGCTAAAATCGAAGTAAAATTGATCATTTAAGTGCCATCGACGAGAAAATCCAGCCAAATTGCACGCGTGGCATTTTCCGGCGACATCTTTTATTGAGGTGGCAAACATTTGAAAAAAAAAAAAAAGCACACGTAGAGGACAAAAATGACGTTGTCCATCCACGCTGGCTTAGCCGACCTAAACGACGTTGTTTTTCCTTGGTGCTAAACGACGTCGTTTAGGTTATTTTGGCTTAAGCAGACCTAGCCGTCGCCATTCCTCCCCGTTCACTCTCGTTCACACTAAATCTGAGGCCCTTCTCTCTGTTGCCATTCATGCCTAGAGGTGATCATTGGTTGCCGTCGTTGGTCGCCATCGTTGGTTGTCGTCGTCGCTTGCCACCGTTGCTCCTCCAAGTTCAACCCCTTCTCCCCCTCCCTTGTGATGAAATTAGGGCTTGAATTCATTTATTAGGGCTTCGATGGAAAATTTGAGGCTCGGATGGTACTTTGATGTGTGATTTAGGGGTCAGAAATGGTACTAGAACCCTAATGGGGGTCGGATTGGCAATTTAGGGCTTGGCCTCAAAATGTAGGATTCGACTAGGGGAAAATTAGGGCTCGACCTCGAAGACATGTAGTTATTGTGATGTGTGACTTAGAACGGTGCTACTGTGATGTGTGTTTAGAGCTTGGATGTGGTATTGTGATGTGCGATGATGATTTTTAGGAGTTAGATGTGAAATGTGATGTGCGACCTCAAATGCTCGGAGTGGTTGTTGTTAGGGGTGAGCGTGGTTCCGGGTAGAACCGAAGAACCGGAGAACCGAACTGGAGGTTCCGGTTTGGTTCCCGGTTTTGAAGGGACCGGTTCCGGTTCCCGGTTCCCTTTTTCTGGGAACCGGCGGTTCTCGGTTCCAGTTCCGGTTCCTATGGGAACCGGAACCGAACCGGAACCGATTAGGGTTCCCAAAAAAGTAAAAACCCCCAACCCTAAATCAATTTTTATCTCAGTTCTCTCCCATTCTCTCCCATTCTCTTTGCTCTGAGCCCGATGCCGCTCACCCACGACGTCGCTGCCCGAGCCCAACGCCGCTCACCCTCGACGCCGCCGCCGGATGCCACTCGCCTCCCGCTCACCCTGCCCTTGCCTCCCTCGACGCCGTCACCCCCGCTCGCCCTAACGCTCAGCCATTGGACGCCGCTTGCCCTTGACGCCGCCGTTGGACGCCACTCGCCCTCTACTTCGCCGCCGGACGCTGCTTGTCCCCCCGGTGGACACCGCTGGCCGCTCGCCCGGCCCGCCCCGACGTTGCTCGCCGCTCGCCCAACCACCCCGACACTTCTCGCGCAGCCGCTCTCCGACGGCACTTGTAATCTCGATCCAATCCGCCATATAATCTCGCCGTGGGAGTGGGTCGTGGCTGGTGTCGCCCTTCTTCTTTTGGGGCACGGCCATGGTGGCCATGAAGGAGGTCCTCCCTAAGGCCGGCCCTTTCTTCGTGTCCTCCTTCTGCCTCATCCCCGCGGGGCTCCTCATCGTCGCCTTCGCGGCCTCTCACGGCCGCAAGCCACCCTCCGGCCTCAACTTTTGGTTCTCCATCACCTTGTTCGCCCTTGTGGACGCTTGTTGTTTTCAGGTCATGCCTCTCTCTGCACCCCCCAAAAAATGTGTATATGTGTGCCATTTTTTGCTTTTCTTTCTTGTCAAAAAAGTGAGATTTACATGTTTGATTGATAATTATTTTACCCTACTGATGGGTTTTTTGGGGCAGGGATTTCTCGCCGAGGGTTGCAGAGGACGTCGGCGGGTCTCGGAAAAGTATATTGAACTCGCTCTATCTCAGTTTAAATGCTTCCATGAGAAGAAAAAGGCAAAAAAGTTTCAACAAGGTGAACGGAAATTTTTGCATATTGCTTTGGAAATGTGCCCTTAAGGAAATGGCTCATGTCAGAAGATTGATGTCACTTACGCTGAATCTTGTTCTGTTATCTGGAAAATCTTGCCTTTTTTCTTTTCCACGACATTAATGGATGAATTGAGTATATGTAATACAAAGGTAGATCGGTCTCTTAGTATGGCTGCAGCTATTAGTTGGATTAGCCTTTACACATTGTATCCTTGACATGGAATCATATGTCTTGATATTTGTTCCATGTCTGTTCAGTAGATTTGGCAATTAATAGTGGCTATACTTGCAGCCCTGTTGTTCAGTGAATCCATTGGGTTAATTGGAGGTGCAAGGCTGATACTTGGTGTTGTGGGACTTCTTCTTCTTGAGGTAATCCTTGTGTCACCAGTTGTATTGTGATTATGCTGGTGTTAAGTGAATATGCATTGGCTTTATCCAAATAAAGATTCTTTCAAAAGATAGCGTATGACTTATTATTTGGTTATGGGCCTATAGCTTGATGTGAGCATCTATGAGTTTTACTATGTTGACAGGAAATTCCCATGGGTTTTTTTCTGCTTAGCTTTCTCAAGCGTTGGTCTTATGTAAATGTTGACAACACATCTATTGGCTTTTTTTCTTCTCTGTTACTGGTTTGTAGTTACAGCCGACAATCTTCAGACTGCTAAAGAAATTGCTTTGGAATGTGGGATATTAAGTTATGATACATATGCTTCGAACCTAATCTCATTGAAGGAAAAGCCTTTTGTGCCTTATCGATGTTCAAAGGGAAGAAATTGCAAAAAGAATATCCGTATGTTTTGGCTGATTAGTTCCATTGTTTTACCCTCTTCAGTGCAGTGAAATCTCATCGTGCCTTGCATGTTTAGGTGATGGGATGATCCTCACCAAATGACAAGCTTCGCTTGTGCAAGCAACGAGGACATGTAGTTGCTGTTATTCTTGGAGATGGCACAAATGATGCTCCCCGCTCTAAATGAGGTTCCAATATTTCATTGTGTATCTTTTATTTTTATGGGAAGGTTCGGATCTATTTATGATGTGGTTATGCTGGTAGCGCATTTGCATTATAGCCCAGCTTGATGGATTGGCATTATTGGCCACATTCGCATTATGTTGCTCATTTGTCCATAGGCTCCTAAATTCTCTAGTTGACTGGTAGACAATCAAAGTAACTTGGGCGCAATAAATGTCATGTTTTCTGTTTTTATTATTTTGTAGAAACATGTATGTCATGTTTGCTGCACAAAACTCACAACATGTGATGTTTTGGTTATTTGCTGATGGAATTTTCCTTTTTCACTTTATGCAATTAATGAATCAGGTTGCATCATCTTTGAACTCCTCATACCGTTAAATCTTGCATAGCAGCTCCTTCGTCCTTATGTGGTATGGGAACCTTACAACCTCGGAGGATCGGGAACTTGTTGAGAGGCAGCTGGATCTCGAGAAAGGTTTGACAATAGTGAAAATGTCTATAGTTTCAATATTCATTAGTATACTATGACTTACGTGATTGGCAGCCTTCCTCGAAGACAAATAAACGGGTCAAACTTTGTTTTCACATTCTTGAACATCTCCATATGCAGTTGCTTTTCTGGTTTTATCTAAAGCTTGCTATTATTCTGAGAGGTGCCTTCTTATTTACTCTCGAAATGGGTCTCAATTGTATTCGGCCAAATGCACAATGTAAAACACAAAAGGAATATCCCTTTGGGTGTCAAAGTTTGTTGCTTGCATAAGTGATTTTCTTGTGTTTGTCACACCAAAAGTTGCTGAGTTGCCATCCTTTTTCGATCTTGGCTTAAGCTAACATAGAAGCTTTGGTTTGTCTCTTTCTTTATTTGTTATAGTTCAAATCTGAAAAAAAAAAAAAAAAAGAAAAAGAAGAACTGTTGGAACTGGAACCGACCCGGAACCTGTGACGGGGTAGGTTCCCAAGTTTTGGTTCCGACGGGTAGGTTCTAGATTCCAAAAAATGAGGAACTTGTACCCGAGGGTAGGTTCCAGGTTCCAAGCGGAACCTGTAAGGAATCGGGAACCGCTCACCCCTAGTTGTTGTGGGGATGTCTGGTTACTTTTTTTAAATCGAAGTGTTGAAATGAGTGTCGTGAGGACTTGTGCTTGTCGTTGGGACCTCTGTTTTTTGGTCAATATTTTAAGGGAATGAAAGGCAAATAATCAAAGTGGCGACCTCTTTTTTTGCTGTCATGTAGGGACATATTGTCAGTGTGGGGACCTCTTTTTGTCGTAGATGGTATATTTCTAGTAAATGGCCTAACATGTGCATCTTTTCCCTCTTCCCTTTTTTTTTTTTAATAAAGTCCATGAGAGTGGGGAGACTTCCATGTGCAATTGTCTGTTGTTCTTTGTGGATGTGGTCCCAAAAGGTAATTTTTTTTTTCTTGGTGCAGAAATGGCTTATGATAAGGATTGTATCGTTGTCACAGTTTGATACGGTGGAAATTTTGTGATTGGGGAGGATGAGTGAGAGTATGAGGGTGGAAATGAGGGCACCATCTTTGTCGATATAAAGAAGACATCTTATATAGGATTTGTTAGAGATATAGTGACTTATTTGCCTTGTAAAGTTCAAAAGTTACTGTATTGTGTTCCTGGGAAATGCTTAAGAGATGGTTTGAGAAGCTTAGAATATGATAATGGTTTTAGGGATGTTCTATACTGTTATCTTCATGGCGAAGAGGTAAAAATATACGTTGAGTACGATAGTGATAATGAGGACGAAGATGATGATGGAGAGAGCACCCAAGTAGGACAAAAAAGAGATGATATTCAAGGTAGTACTGAAGTTAGGGATGGAGGAGGGCATGATAGACATGATGGAGAGGAGAGGGGCACAAATGCAATTCACCAAAGTGATGATAACATAGGTGATGTCACAATTACTGGATTAGATTAGGAAGTAGCTGAATCCAGTGATGATAATGATGAAGGGTTGCCTACTGAAAATTTCATAAGTGATGACGACGAGGAGGAGCTTGTACAGTCAAGAAAAAAACAAAGGGATTTTTTTACAGATAAGTTTGTAACTTTGCAGGTAACTGATGAAGTTCCAAATAGGGCCGAGGCCTTGCAGATGCTGGTGCTGCTGGCGAGGAGACTAATTATGAAGAAAGCGTCGAGAATGTTATTTCCTAGGATGAGCTTGAAGAAAATTAAGGAGCTGTCCATAGAAGGAAAAGTAAGTTTTATTCTTATGATCCATCCGTTGCCTCTCCTACTTTGTTGGTAGGTGTGAAATTTCAAGATGTGAAACAATTTATGGAATCTATACTGAAGAACTCCATTGCTGCACAAAGGAATATTAACTTTATTAGAAACACTAAGACTTTTGTAAGAGCTAAGTGTTTGCAGCAAAATTGTCAATGGAAAATTTATGGCGCATTTGTTAGGAGAAGTGAATCCTTCTAAATTAGAGCCTACTAAAAGGAACATATTTGTTCCATTAATTTTGAAAATAAAAAGGTAGCAAGTGCATGGTTATCCAAGCATTTCTTTGATCTGATTGAGCTAATTCCCCAAATGAAGAGTACTAAGTTTAGGATGCTAGTAAAAGAGCGTGTAGGCATCAATATATCCAGGAATTAATGCAAAAGGTGATGAAAATACTCATTGATCAGTACAGTAGTGAATATGGATAGTTGTGGAATTATACTTGGGAGTGTAGGCTGTAAAATCCTTAAAGTAAATTATATGTAGAGGTCGTGAAGAGACCACTTCCTAATAGTGGGACTAAATTCGATAAGTTCTATGTTAATTTCGATGTACAAGGGAGAATTGCTAGCCACAATTGAAAGAGATGCGAATAATCAAATATTTCCACTAGCTTGGGCTATTGTGAGGGTAGAGAACAAGGACGATTGGTGCTAGTTCCTAAAAAATCTGATGACTGATTTGGAGATAACAAATGGAGAAGGGTGCGGGTTCATGAGCGATCAACAAAAATTAATATTTGCTTTTTGAAAAATTTGGTCAATTATTTGATTTTTGATATCAACATGTCATTTGCTTACATTTCTTATTTTGAATTATTGTAGGGACTGGTTCTGGCAGTAACTGAGTTATTGCCTTATGCCGAATATCGAATGTGTGTGCGGCACATATATGCATAATTGGGCAAAGACCTATAAAAGGGATAAACTGCGATTGCAATTTTAGCAGCTAGCAAATAGCACGAATATGGCTGACTTTAGGATGTCCAAAGAAGAGACGCTTCAATTGACAAATGAAGGTTATAATGCACTATTCCAAACAGAATCGAAGTATTGGTGTAGGGCGTTCTTCAACAAGGAATTCAAGTGCGATAACATTAATAACAACATCTACGAAGCATTCAATGGGAAAATAATAGATGTCAAATGCAAACCAATCATCTTGATGCTTGAAGACATATTGGTTATGGTCATGATTCGGCTGCACAGACAAAGAGACGAGGCTGCAAAGTGGACCAGGCTGCAAAGTGGACCAAGGCAATGTGGTCCTAGGATTGCTAAGAAATTGGATGAGAACTTAGCTGCAAATAGGTATTGTTATCCCATTTGAAAAGGAGATCAAGGATATGAGATAATGAAGGGTTCCGATAAGTATGGTGTATATTTATGTACGAGGAAGCATTCATGTTGAGTATGACAACTAAGTAGAATTCATTATACACATACCATATGTGCCATCCAATTGAATGGCCACAACATAGAGAACTACATTGATGATTAGTACAAGAAACCGAAATATCTTACTTCGTACCAATTCATGATGCAACCAATCAAAAGTAGCAAATTTTGGGAGTCAATAAATCGCAAAACACCTCAACCTTTGCCACTAAAGAAGAAAATGGGAAGGCCAAAGTGAAAACGAAGAATGACGGAGGGAGATGTCTCAAGTCAGCGTAGGATGAGTAGGACATGTGTAAAGATGACGTGCTCTTATTGCCACATAGCATGGCACAATACTAAAGGTTGTCAATTAATGAAATAGCAGGAACAGTTGAGACGAGCCGAATGGCCTAGTGAAGGAACAGTTGGAGAAATACAAACAGAAAAGCAAAGTGAGTCGATTGTTCTTCAGTCAACGATAAGAAACCTAATAAGTCATGACATTTGTGTTTATGTTGCTTTCTGGTTTATTACAAATATGTACATAGATACAATTGACATGTATGAAATGTTTTTGTCTTTTTCAGGTCACGAGAATGACACGTGAAGGATTGGCCGAAGCCCTTGTTGTACCTGAAACTGAAGGGCCTATTCGAAGAAGGCAAGATAGAAGATAGCCAGCTAAAGGATTGGTCGAAGCAACTAAAGGGCCAATTAAGTTGACTGTTCTTCAACAGCAGAGAAAGAAATACCCAGTAAGTTCAATAATTTGTGTTTATTTTTTCTTTACATTGTTATATGGTCTAATATTGTATTTATGATATCCTTTACGTCTTTCTCAAATTCAAAGAAGGCAAGCTAGAGCTCAGCTGCCAATGGAGGGTCCAACTAAAGGGCCACCACAAGATCCATCACAAAGGCCACTAGAAGGGTCATCACAAGAGCCACCACAAAAGCCAACAGAAGATGTCACTGAAGTTGAAGGACTAAATAGAAGAACAACCAAAAGAAAGCCAAATCAAGGGCCAGCTACAAGAAGGCCATCTAGAAGACGCCTAGCTAAAGAATTGGCCGAAAAAGCCTCTGCTGTAGCTAAATAGCTAAAACAAGAGCCCAAGAAATCACATGTAAGAAAAAGGGTCAACCAATCACAAGTACCTGAAAATGACACTCTCCTTCGAACAAAAGGGGCTCTTGGGAATATGCTAAAATAATATGGTTATGGCCTTTATACAGATGAGCGTACTGGAATAGTCATTCTTAATATAAGTTTTATATGATGCATTTAATTTAATTTATGGTGCAAACTTTTGTTGATAATTGAGTTTTCTTTTTGTAGTCTGGGAGAAGTTCAGAGATTCTTATCTCTCAAGGCCCAATTCAAGAATCAACAGCTGCGCCAATAAAGAAGAAGACATCAACTGCGCCAACAAGAAATAAGAGTAAGAAGAACCCAATTGCAAGTCCATTTGAATTAGTTCAGCCTACAACAGTTGCAGCTCCTTCTGAATCAGTTCAGCCTAGGACTATTGCAGCTCCATCAGAATCAATGCATCCTGAGACAATTGAAGAAGATGTCGCACATCTAATTAAAAAAAATGTAAGGATTATGAATCAAGTTAAAGATCCATCAAAAGAAGCACAAATAGGAGGCATTATGCATATTGATTGATGAAATGGAACGAGATATGATTTGTGGGACTAATGAATCAGTTGTTTTATTTATAATTTGCTGTGGATGTTTGTTTTTTTTGTTTCAGTTTGTCATTGAGTTTGTGAGACTTCATTTCAATATCAATGGAATGATCTTGTTGCTTATCATTTTTTCCTTTTTTTCATTTTTTATTATTTTGCTTTTACTTACTTCTTCTTGTGGTGGATCTGTGGTGATGGTTGTTGTGCTCGTGTGACTAGTGGTGGCGGTTGGTGAAGCCTAGTGGTGGTGGGTCTATTGTGGGGGTTAGGTTGGGGGTTCTTGTTGCACCTAGTACTAGTGCAAGTGTACAGTGTACATAGCTTGCACAAGCCCTTTTGCAACAGACCCACTACCCACTACTAGCAGTGGTTGTTAATGATGGGTCTATGGTGGTGGCTACGTGCTGGTGCGGTAGCTAAAATGCTAATGTTGCTAGTGGTGGCTATTAATTCCTAGTAATGGTGGGTTTATTATAGGGGTTGGGTTAGGGGCTTGTGCTGCATCTGGTGCAAGATGCAAGTGTGCAATATGCACATCTTGCATCAGCAACTTTTGCAACAGCACACCATAAGCACAATGGTGGTTGGTGGTGGCTTAAGTGGGTGCCTAGGATGCCTGGTGTGGCTAGTGGTGATAGCTGGAGGCCGATGGTGGCCAATGGTGCGGCGGTGGTGGCTGGTGCAATTTATAGAAGAAACATACAAAAAAAAAAATTAGCACTTAATTGATTACATTCTAAAAACTTGGCACTTAAGTGTTCACTTTTAACCACAAGTAGCATCTAAGTGATTACTTTTAATAATAACTTGACACTTAAATGATTCTTTTTTTATCACGACCGGCACTTAAGTGATCACTAAATACAACTTATAGCACTCGAGTAATCACTTGTGTCTGTCCTATGTATATGCTAATTTGCAGCAAACCAAAGAAGCTGCTGGTTTATATATTCGGTTCAACTTATGGCAACTCCATTCAATTCAATGTTTGCTGCTGATTTATATTCAGTTCAAGTAAAGAAATCATCACAACACATTGACCCAATATATATTCCATCATTGCCGGTTTATATTCAAGAATAAGCAAAAATATAGTACAAACAGTATCTCATTTATTCATTCATTCCCTTTCCTTGACCTCCTTACAAGCACAAGAAGTAACACATAATACATATGACAACACAAAATTTCTTCTCATCTTCCAAAAAAATAAGTTACATTTCATCCAAAACAAGTTCATTTGTCCACTCATTTACAACTATGGTAGTCAGAGAAACTTCTTCTCATCTTACAGTACTTTATATTTCATCATAAAGTAGAATAGACAAAAAAACAGGAACACAATAAACGCTTGGTAACACTTCCATTCAATTTTCATCCTCGAAACTTCACTCTTCAAATGGTTAGCAGAAGATGCTTGAGTTTGCATTGAGTCAACATCGTCCAAGTCATCAACAAGCGTAGACAGAGGTTGATGTCATCCATCAAGTGGGTCTAATATCACCCCTGTGGCTCGGTGAGAGAATTTCGCATTGACCCATTTGAAATATTTGCACTTCGATCCATCTCTATATCAGGCACATCCATAAAATCTTCTCCCATGATTCATTCGAGTCCACAATGTTCTTCTTGGACTTGGTAACCCACAAAAACAGAAACGCCCGCCTTCTCCTTCGCTTCGGCGAGAGGAATTTGAGCCGCTATTGAAAGTCCTGCTCTCAATTTCCAATATTCGACTGTAGAATTTAGGGCAAATTGAATTAGGGTTTGGGATTAGGGCTCTAGCGCTTCAATGGGATTTTGTCCGATTTAGGGTTTTAGATTTAGGGCAAATGGGGAGACGACATCGTTTTGGCCGATTTAATGGTTTTATTTTGACCAACTATAAAAACGACATCGTTTTGGGTGAATCAGAGCTGAGTCAGCTCTCCGGCGAGCCACGTAGGCGAGCAATATTAATATTTAATTGACATGTAGGATTTCCAGCCGGCTTCGCTGAAAGTGGTATTAAAGTGTCCCATTTTAAAAAATGTGGCATTTAAGTATCATTTTTGTAATTTTTGGCACTTAAGTATCCCATTGTGCCATAGGACGAAAAATTGTCCATTTAAAACTTTAATTTCTTCTAAAAAGTCAGATTGACTTAAAAAAATATGATTTAAAATGTCACGTGAAATGAATTGTCAAAATAAGTACTCAATTGAACATTCACACCAATGTGCCACTCAGATAAGCATAAAGAGTAAGCCCTTATAGTATTATTATGGTGTGTTTGATAACTATTTTGTTCTCGAAAATAATTTCTGATCAAAAATGATTTTTTTTATTCTATTCACGGAAATAATTTTCAAGCATTTTAAGGCGTTTGGTAACTGCCTAAAATTTTTATTCCTGGAATAAAATTGCATTTAGTACTGTTCTTAAATTTCTAATCCAAACAATTTTCTTTTAATTTTTCGATAATTTTATTACTTTTTTCTCTTCTTTTTTTTTTTTTTTCCTTTCTTTCTCATCTTCTTCAAGCTTTGGTCGATTGCCCACACCTTGTCAGCCGAGCCTTAACTGAGTGAGGAGCCCCACCTAAATTTGGCAAGGCTAAGCTAGCCTAGCCGCTGGTAAGGCTCAACTTCGATGGGCCACGTGAAGTCAGCCTCGCTTTGGTCAGGTGACACCGACCTCACGGTAGCCCGGCAAGGCTAAGGCTCAGCCAGTGGCCAAGTGAGGCTAGCCAATAGCCGAGAGAGGTTTGGGTGAGGCCCGCCTAGCCTCCGACGAACTCATCGGACCTCACCTTGGCCGAGCAACCTCGCCGAAACTTAACCAACTGATCACCGGCAATCAGCGACGATGGTGAAAGAAGAAGAGGGAAGGAAGAATAACAAGAAGAGGAGAAAAAAGAAAAAAAAAAGTATTGGCTTGATTCTAAAATTATTTCCAAGAACAAAAAACAATTTTTCTTTTACTTATTGATTATTTTTCAAATCTATTCTCGGGAACAAATTTATTCCTAGAAACAAAAAAATTATCAAACGAATTTATGTTCCAAATATATTATTGGGAACAAAAGAACGGAATCAAACACTATTTAGCAAGTTGTCAAATGCATCCTTAGTGTTCTTATCCCCATCAATATTTATCGGATATTCATTCTACAAGTTGATTCACATGAAAAAAAGTCACGCTTCATTATATGATAAGGGTGATCAGTTCTTGGTCCGATTCCAATGGACCATCACTTGTTTTCATTTCATTTAACAAAAAAATATATATAGTAATGACCAGCAAAGTGACGCACGAGCTTCTAGTCTAGTGAAGTTTCCTTAATCACTTTGTGACCAGCAAAGTGACGTCCTGTTAAATTATACACGTCCACTTTATGGAGACAAAAATTAAAATCCTGCATCATACCCTATGTCCTTGCATTGTTATGAAACAAAAAAACAAGCCAAAGATCCACACAAATTTGAAATATCAGAGAAGTTTTTCTTTCCAAACATACTTTACACACTCATCTTCATTCTCATGAACACAAATGTTATTAGAGAGGCAAAAAGAGAAAAAAGAAAAAACAGAATCCCAAGTCAACAAAAATTCAACACATAGCAAAAAATGAAAAAACAGAATCTCAAGTCAACAAAAATTCAACACATAGCATGGCCATTATTTAATACCATCCATTAAGGATCATAACTAATCTAGAACAAACTCTCCATGAAATAAAAAACAAAATCAAATTCCAAAATTAACACAAGAGAAAAACATTCAACATTAAACTATAAAACTCCATACATCTTGCCGAATTACTCAATGTTGCATGGCCCGAGGGAAATAGATTCTTTGTTCAAACAAGCAAAATATGATCAAAGCCGAGAGCCCAAAAGTCACGGCTAAACTTGCTAATAGTCTTACAATAAGTATATATGATAACTCAACATTAGTTTTAAACTAGAATTCCTTTTAATTGAACTCAAATAATTAATGAAAAATCTCACCACATATATTTCTTCCACTTGAACTTGCAAACTCTATTTGCCGGTAAGCTCTAAATGAACATCATTCATATCTAACAAAAACAAAATATTAAATAGAGAATACATCGATTACTTACCCCATTCAAATCTTTCCACATTCTCAATGCACTCTTCAACATTGATTGGCATGGTAACATCTCTTAACCAATCTAAGTGCAAAACAAAGCTTCCACCATTATAAGAGTTAAAGAACTTTGAAAGCTATCAAGCACACAACCCGGATGTATTAAAAGTCGACTCCGAAGTAACGGTTGTTACTGGAATAGATAAAATTTCTCCAATCATCAAAGAAATGATTACAAACTTTTAGCCAGTAGTTTTCCACCACATCAATAGGTCAAGATCACGACTTTCTTCACATTCGGCTTTAAGATACTTATTGAGCTTAGATAGCTTACAACGAACACTTTTTTCTCCTCGTGAAGAAGGATATCAAATGTCTTGTCTAAATTGAAATCCTCAACCAAATCAAAATCATCTTTCTTACCCTCCTCATGGCTATCAAGATACCAACTACTATAAATATTAATCAAAAATTGACCAACCAAATTTCTATCACAAGAATTAAGATAAGATTTTTCATAAAAATGAAACAATATTTCCAGGGCAATTCTCATATTATCATACATTTCATCAACTTTCGCACTATTATTATAGATTAGTCTATAATAATACCACACATAGCTCATCTTTTGTCTTGGATTTAATATTACCGCGATCAACACCATCATATTCACTTTTTCAAAACTCCCATAGTATTTGTCAAACTTCTCCTTCATCTTTACACCTATAACTTTCAAACTAAGATCGAAGCCTTCTCTGCTTGTTTCAAAGTTTTATATAAAGTTGTTATCTCATTATAATAATCATTCGTAGTGATATACAAAGTCTCGAATATCTTATTGGTGACATCATAAAACTTCTTCAAAAATACTGAAAGAATTCTGGCATATTCACAATCTTCATGTTTAATAGTGTCATAGTCAAGTTCATTTAAAAAAGAATGATCATCTTCTTCCACCATTTTAAAAGCTTTTATGAATTTTAAGGTAGTGTACAACATGAGATAAGTGGAGTTCCACCTAATTGTGACATCAAGACAAACCGAACCCTTATAAGTGATCCCCGCACTCTCGATGCAACCTTAGAATGTTTTAGCTCTCATGAGAGAACTTCTTACATACTTAATAACATTTCGAATACATGTAATGGAATCACGTACCTCGGTCAATCCGTCCCTCACAATCAAGTTTAAAATATGAGTTGTGCACATTATGTGTAAAACATCACATTGTAAGATTAATAGCCTATTTCTTGATAATTTTTCTTTTAAAAAATCAATGGCAACATCATTACAACTAGCATTATCCACATTGATTATGGACACTTTTTTCTCTATTCCCCACTCGTAGATGTATTTCTCAACGATTTTCCCGATATCCTTGCCCTTATGACTAGGCATCACCACAAAATTGATTATTCTTTTGTGCAATTTCCGGTTGTCATTAATAAAATATGCGGTGAGACAGAAATAATTCAAATTATGAATGGAACTTCATATATCAATTGTGAGTGCAATCCTAGACTTAAGCTTGCGAAAGTAAGTTTTCAAACTTGTTTTTTTACAAAGATATAACTTCATGCAATCTCTAGCTATTGTAAATCGCAAGATGTAATGAAAAAGAGGTCGTAACTGATCAATAAAATCATGAAATCCAACACGCTCAATCATCGAAAAAGGTAGTTCATCCGTTACGATCATTCGAACAAATATTTTCTACAACGATTTTGATCGAATTTCCATGCCGCCAAGACATTTACACTACCATTAGTACTAGTATGCCCCATTGTTATCCCATGTGCTCTACGTGGGGTGAAATTTTTTTGCTTCTTATCTATCTTGCAAGGATGTTTATTATACATTTTCAAGTGCTTCAACATAACAGAAGCACCATTATCAACAAAGTATGTATACTTGGCCCTACAATAATTGCAAATCACCATAATTTTTTTATTCTCGGTTTTGCCTTTACGAAAATGAAGCCAGGCTGCTGATATTCGTTTACCAGAATTAAAAAGACAAGTATTAGATACCCTATTTGTGTTGGATGCCACTTCAAGGTTTTCAATTTCTTCACCTTCATATTCTAGTGAGTCCATCATAGGATTTATATCATCATTTGATTAATCCACTTCCATTGACATATAAATAGATCATATGAATCAAGCAAAACATTGTAATGAGCCATCAAACCATCATATTCATTTACAGTAATAGGGATATCAAAGATATGATTGCAACCTTACTTTTTATTGACATGTCCCTATATACAATATAACTATACCTACCAAAATAGATACTAAAAAATTAAATAGATAATAAGTTGCAACTCGAGCAAGTGCAGATTTCTAGCAGCCAAAGTGATACTTTTTCCTCCAAAATGGACCATAGACAGATCAAAAACAGAATCTCATATGCTTAAACTAATCAAATAGAGAATGCTAATGAAAAAGGGCTAAATGAACAATCCAAAACTACAACCCCTCCAACACAAACTTGCTCGAAAAAGGAAAATTGAAGACTTCCATCAATTCATAACCAGTCAAAGCATACAAGCAATTCCAATCAAAATCCTCGAATCAAAATACCATCCGCAATTCACATCAGCATACTAGAGAGATCAAACATGACAACGTGAACCTTAGTGCCCCTGAACCAAACTCATTCCCGAAGACACCCGGACCCTTGGAGTGCCAAAAGTTGGCACAAATTGACATTTAAGTGCCAAAAGTTACAAAAGTGACACTTAAGTGTCAAAATCAGAGCAAAATGGATCACTTAAGTGTTACCGACGAGAAAATCCGACCAAAATGTTGATATGGCATTTTTCCGGCGAGCTGCGCGCAAAATGACATCATTTTGGTCTAATTCAAATTTTAATATAATAATTAATTAAATTAAATTTTAAATTTTATTTATTTATTTATTTAAAAAAAAAAAAAAAAAGAGGAGGGAGGCAGCCGACGGCGAGGGTTCAACCCTCATCGCCATCGCCACCGCCTCCCCTCCATCGCTAGGGAGGTGGGGGAGTGTTGGTCGAGGCCGCCGAGCCCCCGCGAGCCTCGCCGAAAATCCCACGTAACATTTTTTTTATTAATTTTCTCGCTTACGTGGCTCGCCGGAATGCCGAATAAGCAAAACACACACAAAAACGACGTCGTTTTTGCCATAATTTGAATTTTAATATAATATAAAAATTAATTAAATTTAATTTACAACAAAATAATAATTTATATTTATATTTATTTAAGAAAAAAAAAAAAAGGAGGAGGAGAAGGAAGGCAGCCGGCGGCCGAGGGTTGAGTCCTTGCCGCTAACGCCTCCCGCCATCGCCGAAAGGTGGGGGAGGGTCGGCGGCCCCACCAACCAATAGCAAGGGCTTGCGTGCCCTCGCCCAGATCCGACGAGGGTCGCTAGCCCTCGCCCAGATCTAAGGTGAGGGCACGTAGGCCCTCGCCGCCGGTCGACTGGGACCGCCGGCTGACCCTCCCCCACCTTCCGGCGATGACAGGGAGGCAGCGGGGGCAAGGGCTCAGCCCTTAGCCGCCACCGCCTTCCTTCTCCTCTTTTTTTTTTTTTTTTCTTAAATAAATATAAATTATTTTTTTGTTTTAAATTTAATTTAATTAATTTTTATATTATATTAAAATTTAAATTATGCTAAAACGACGTTGTGTTTTTTGTGTGTTTTGCTTATTCGACATTCCAAAGCAAGCCACGTAAGCGAGAAAATTAATAAAAAAATGCCACTTAGGATTTTCGGCAAGGCTTGCTGGATGTGGCACTCAAGTGTCTCATTTTTCATAAAAAGTGACACTTAAGTGTTACTTTCGTAAGTTTTGGCACTTAAGTGTCATTTTGTATCAACTTTTGGCACTTGAAGCGTTCTTTTGTCCATTCCTGACCATCATAGGATTGGTCAAAACTGCAGGGGCATGTCTTAGAAGATGCATAGGCAACAAAATACTGTGGTTAATTAGCTTATTTATCAAATTAAAAGTTTACTTCGAAAATGTGAAAAAAAAAAAAAAAAAAAAGCAAGATGATATTAGAATCAATCAATCAATTGGCAATTAAATTTTCACAACTTGTGGAGAAAGAGAAAAGGTACCAATTTTGACGACAAAAAGGCGTTTGAGCATCGAGCAAGGCCGGAGGCAAGGCTGTGAGAGGGGAAGGCATCGACGTTGAGGCTTAAGCAACTCGATCAAAGCTAGGCGTGAGGCGAGGCTGTGACTCATTGCTACATGCCTTGCACAACCCATCAACAGACATTTTAGAGACTAAACAAATGCTACAAATAGAAGTGAAGCCAAGAAACGCACCTATGTCAGTCAAGAAGCAAATGTCACTCTAAAGAGCATGAATGCGCAGATATCAGGCAAAGTGGAGGAGGAAGAGAGCCGAGCCTAAATGCATAGATCTCAAGCGAAGCGGAGGAGGAAAAGAGCCAAGCGTCAAAGTGAGCAAGGCATAAGGCGAGGTGTCAAGGCAAGGCGCTCGCCGAGCGTTAGAGCGAGCAAGGCGTGAGGAGATGCTCGGATGAGGAAGAGAGCCGAGCTTCTGAGCGAATGAGGCGTGAGGCAAGATGTCGCGACGAGGCGCTCAAAGGAAGAAAAGAGCCGAGCGTCGAAGCGAGCGAGGCATGAGGGAAGGCATCAAGGCAAGGTGTCAAGAGAGCAAGAGGGAAGGGGTTAGGGTTACGAGAGGGAAATAGAAAGTGCAAATTGGATTGCAGGATTTGGGAAAGGAAACTAATGGATATCATAGGTTAGTTCAGAAACTACAAAAAAAAAAAAGTATATATATATATATAAATAAATGGTCGGTCCAGTTCCGACCCTGGAACCAAGAACTAGACCGACCGGTCACCAATTTCAAAATTAGGAACTTGAGACCAGACTGAGACCCTCTAGAACCACCCAAAACCGATCGGTCCAGCCGGTTCAGGCGGTTCCTGTTGCATACCCTAACGTGGAGTGCATGGAATAATGAATTGCAACTTAAATTATACAAGGCAAAGCCCCTTTGCGGCTCCTTACATAGATTTATCTGTATGATTACAGAATACTTACAAACATACCCAAAATCTAAAAAAATCTCAGGGATAGCAGAGCCACTCTTGAATTGCCGACCGTAACGCGTGGTTGGGAGTGAGATGCAAATGACTAAGCTTCAAGTTGGTCATTGGCGATGTATCGTGGTCGTTGTCCAACCATTCCCGCATAGCTTCTCCTTCATATGTGAAACCATCCGCCGCAATCTGAGGATCATGCATTATTTCCTGAGAGCAAATATTCAACAGGTAAGCCACAACATGACACTGAAAGACATGCGAAGGATCGTGATCAACTAGCACATCTCAAGCTCACGCTTTTCAGTGGGAAACAACGAAGCCCTGCTAAACAAAAATAAATGCTAGGTTAACATCTCAATTTGAGACACTCGAACAAAATGCCAAGAAAAATCAGGCTCAGGCAAATGGTGACACCATTACAAAGTTCAAGCCCTTAGACTCCATTCATTTCACGAAAAATAATTTCTAAGAAAACATTTTCCAAACTTTCCAACATTAGTTCGTGTAAAATAAGCTAATCAAGGAAAATATTTTCCACGATTGGAAAAAACACCTTCAAAAGTGAGGAAAATTTTCCATAACTTCTTTCGCCTCACTTTCTTTCACCAAACACATTTTCCTTTTATTTTTATGTTTTCTTTTTCTTTTTTTAAAAAATAAAGTTTTAATTTTCTTTTCTTTTTCTTTTTCTTCTTCCTTGCCACAAGGCAACTTAAGCCTTGCCATAGGCCGGCAATGCTCGAGCTTGCCAGATACTGGCTAGGCTCGAGAGCTCAAGCTCGCCAACTTGTGGCGAGGCAAACTCGAGCTCGCTGACCCTCTTGGCCAGTAGCCGGACAATCAGCCATTGTCGAGGCACACGGTGGCAGATGAAGGAGGAGGAAGAAAGAAGAACGAGAAGGGAAAAGAGAAAGAAAGAAAAAAAAAATAAAAAAATGGATTTTTTAAAATTAAAAAAAAATTAAAGATCAATTTTTTTGGTCAATTAAAAAATTAAAAAGTTGATTTTTTGGTAAATATTTTTCAGAAAATCAAATCAGATATCAAATGTTGATAGAAAATATTTTCCACTTCATTTTCAAGTTTTAACTAAATACCAGAAAATATCGTTATTTTCCTTAAAAATGACTTCATGAAAAGTATTTTCCGGATTTATGATATTTTCGACACAACAGACGGAACCTTAACGTCTAGATATGCTCAAACTACACCATTCCTGAAGCCCAAACATGCGTCCCCTAAGATGGGAAAATTAACCCAAATCTCTTAAAACAGAACAGAATCTTAGGAGAAGAGATGGTCCGACAAGACCTGGACGCAAATTCAGCAATTCGCCAAAAAGTATAACTCACCTGAAGGATGGGGCACAAGTAAAATGGGGGCACCGGTCGCTCTTCAGGGGTATGCAGCTGCTCCAATTCCCTCACAAATGCAGGTGTTAATTTGGGTCGATTCCTACCGTTAGAATTACAGCATTGAAGACCCAGGCCCGCTAATCGCTCTGCTACAGACGACGGCCATTGTCCAGCTGAATGATCCAAAACCGACTCCAATTTGTTGGATGATACTGCTTTATGCACCTCATGGACTAACCCAGTAGGTGGTCCACCAGTGAGTAATTGTAGGATGATCAGACCAAAAGAGTAAACATCAGATTTAGGCGTCAAGTTTCCATCCCTGTAGAACTCTGGATCTGTATAAGGAAAAGCACGCTTTGGCTCTGTGATTCGGCGGAAACTTGGGCAGCGAAGAGTGTCCTCCACTACAAGCCTAGAAATCCCAAAATCACATATCTTGCAGCTAAAATCAGAATCAAGAAGGACATTTTCAGGTTTCAGATCACCGTGAACAATCCTTTCAGGTTTAGAAGAGTGCAAGAAGCAAAGAGCAGTCGCGATCTCAGCAATGATTCGAAGTCGAGCACCCCAAAATAAGGAGGAACTGTTGCCTTTCCGGAAAAGGCAATCTTGGAGACTTCCATTAGGGAGGTACTCATATACAAGAGACCAGGCTTCTGGGCATGAACCAAGCAAGGTAACCAGATGTGGATGCTGTAGTTTGCTAAGAGCTTGAACCTGTACCATCCAAACAAAAATTTGAGTAAACTGGTAAATAACACGAGGCTGTTATAAATCCAGTAAAGACACCAAAGCATATCCTAAATCAGTATAGGTATGGATAAGGCAGACGAGACAAATAAGCATGAAGAACACTCCGAGAATGCATACAGCTTTAGAAGCGAAGTTAGCATTTTAAAGAGCATTAAAAAAAGGATAGGACAGAGAGTACATAAGGATGCCCCTAAAGTGCCAAAGGCTTGGTATAACAGTTGGATCTAATCTCATCGCTGCCCCCCCCTCTCCTGGGGGGCCCCCAAACCCCACCCAACACGCCATGCCACCTCTCCCAAAATAAAAGAAGGTAAAGAATTCGAAGTTCAATGCATATGGTGAAGCAGTAAAAGCATACAAGTTATATTAACTGAAATAACCAGAGACTTCTGAGAATAGTTGAAGCACTAGAGCACTCCAAAAGATTAGGCAAAGACATGCTTGAAGAATTGCAAAGTTTTATCATGCACAAAAACCTATAATTACAGATCCAGGCACAGTTGAGAAAGTTACCAAGGGATTAAGGTTTTATAACTGAAAAGGAGTGGACACTTTTGAGGTCCAATGAGTATAGTAATCACGACAACATGATCAGAAATACAGTTGAAATTTGGACTAGCTAGTAAATAGAACTCCAGCACTAAACATAAAAATTTAAGCACTTCAAAGAAGGAAAAGACTGCTAGTATTAGAGACAATCCAATTGCATAAACCACAGAGGAAACTTAAAAAGAAAAGGCAGCAGAACTAAAACGTGAGAATATCTCACTACTGTAGATATCGCAACAGGAGAGTGCTTGTGTGTGTGCTCATGCACAAGAACAGGCGCACGTGCACAGAGAGAGAGAGAGAGAGAGAGAGAGAGAGAGAGAGATGCCTACCTCTCGTTGAAACTCAAATTGCCCTTGCATGTTATGTGGATGCAGCTTTTTTATTGCAACAGTTCTACCGAGCATTTCCCCCTTGTATACACAACCATATCCACTCTGCCCAATTTTGAAACTTTCAGAGAAATCACATGTCGCAGATTGGACTTCTGATAATGAAAATTCAGCTACACTAGGCATATCTTCATTGAGACAACCAACAAACCCAACACATCTTGGAGCTCCAGCTCTCCCATGCCCTTTCCACCGTTCAAGCCAACCAACAGCTTCCCCTTTGTGTCGCTGAATCTGCTGCTTTTCCTGCCTAAGGGTAGCAATAGATGCTTCAATTTCATGTAAATCTCCAGCTGCTACATCATGCCTACGGCTAGCTTCTTGAGCACGACTTTCGAGAAGAGTAACGTTTCTCATGGTCTTCTGCAGCTTTCTGACTATCTCTTCTCTTTCTTCCAAGAGCTTCTCTTGCTTCTGCACCGCAGTTCTCAATGCGTCCTCTGCTTGAATTCTAAGTCTAGCTTCATGTTTATATGCAGAATCCTTTACTTTCACCTATAAAACAGGCAGAATTTTATCTCACCATCTCTTCACATGATAAATCAGAAATGGCATACAATAAGTAGAGTGAGTCAGATTACTTATGCTAATACCATTAAACAAATGAAGACCAAAATTACTGGCCACATGTTTGTGAAAACATCTATGGAACAAAACTGTCTGAGGAAAAACCAAAAAGCAATATCTTTAAGCAGCACATGTTCATCTGCACAAAATACATCTACGAATTTATATTAGAAATTGCTCCTTTTCCTTCCACTGCTTCCCCAATCACAAAAAGGATGATGTTTTGTGCTTGAATCGAGCCAAATAATCCCAAAATAGTTATCCTAAATGATAATCAAATCAGAGAAAATGAAAGCTGACAACTAATGGAGAGCCCCAAAAAAAAGAAAAAAAAGAAAAAAGGTTGACAGGAAGGTTATAAGCACCTTGCTGTTCACTTTGAGAGCTTGTGCTTCCAACTTTTCGCACTTTCTTGACGCCTGAAGTGCTTCCTCCTTCATTGTCTCAACTTGTATCCTTATTTCTTGAAATTGACTATATAAAAACTCTTCATTGCCCCTCACATCAGAATCTAAAGAAACCCTTATTTCAGAATGGATACGTCCAGAGCAACCACTAGTACTTCTAAAACTAAAAAAACTGCCAGAATGTCGGGATCTGCTGGGAGAACCAGTTAAAGCCTCTCGTGGAGAAACTGATTCATCATGAAGCCAGTCTATAACCTTGCTGCAACTACCAGTCGAACTAAATGCGGACCAACGAATTTCTGGGATGGTCAATACTGACAGTCTCTGACTTTCTTGGGATGGTTCACAACTTATTACTCTTGCAGATGTTTGTGCTTGACTTAATGAGTCCAAGGGAATGGGGTCTCCATAGGCATCTCTAGTCCATATGCGTCTACCCTTGTTCACAAATGATATCTCACAGAAACCCGGTGCATTTTTTGCGGCATAATTTGCTTTGTTGGAGCTCTTTTTAACCTTCATACAACTGCATACAAACAATGTAGGAGGTAAGAGATTAGGATAAACAACTGGCACATTTATCTCTATCAAGATAAGGACACATCAAGTAGTCAAGTTCTCAACTCACAACAGAAAGCACATCATACAATGCCTGTCAATTAAGGTCATCACCATCTTTTGAGAGCTGAGGAGGAATATATGGTTCTAAGAACATGCATCTCATCTCACTATTGATGATCCTTGTCTAGAGGAATGACCAATCAATCTGAGCAACACTGTGCACAACATGCTACGCACCACTCTTCTGACAGACTTTGCGTCGCTTTGGTTCATATGGAAACTAAGCACGGTCGTCTAGCAAAAGATTTGATAACGACACGACAAAACTCCATAAACTCTTCAGATATATCACTTAAACAAGAAATAACAACTGAATTTGCTATGTTTTAAGGGACCACTTACTTTTCAGGCACAGCCCCCATAACAAGCCTCCTAATGCCATATTTGATAACCATCTCAACAATGCCCTTTTGGACCTGCTCTGCTTCAGTGCTGAGAACAGTGGCTCTCACCTAAAAAGGACATGACAACTTACATTAGTTTAGTAAAAGAAAATAGAAAACTCAAGAATTTCACTTCATTTATGTAGATAATTAACACCTACTTCAACAATCAACCGAAACATGTCTATGCCTATATAGGAGGCAAGCATCATGAAAGATACACATCGCCATTAACTCCAAATATACTTAGGCCACAACTTTAATTTAAATAACTTGAGAACTTTGAAGATGAGGAACAGAGAATTTCTGTTTCATTTCTGCTTTTCTACCCTTTCAAGTGCGGGGCAGGGGGCCAAGTCATTCATGTTGAGAACTTAACCTAATTCAAGAACTTGGGTTTCCATATTGCAAAAAAATTTCTACTCATAAGAAAAAGAAAGCTTGACTAATCTGGATAATTTAAATAGTGGAACTATATTTCTGACTCAACAAAGTTCAATTAGCTCACAAATAACAAGACATGAATAGCCTGCAAGCAGATTGACATTGTTCCTACGATAAGGTGAAGAGGGGATCCACTGCACCTACATATAACCTAACCTTTGATAGTTCTACCATCTCTCTGGCCCCTCTCAAAATGAATTTATAATGGCTCCATGCAATTTAGGGTGCTAAAAGAAATTCATGCCAGTCTTTTCGGAGTGAAGAAATTTCAATTTTAATTGTAAAGCTCCATATTTCTTCAGGCTTTCAGATACCTCATGTTCAGACTGGATGTTTTGCTTACATAAGGAAAACATATCGTAAATGGCTGAAGCTGAAATATCCCATCAAGCAATTAAACACACCATTGATAACCAATAAAGATGCCCCTTAACTTTCTAGCTTCTCCAAATCTACAAGTCCCAAAAATTACTCCAGGGCAATCGGCGATAAAGGAATACCCTCATACACTGAAATCAGGCAACCCAATCAAATGAAGAAACGTGAGCTTTGATTGTGGCCAAAAAAATCATACGTCATTGCCAGGACTTAGATCGATCAATAAGAATGATCTCCATGAGAAAGGTCGCAAGATCACAACTTCACAGATGACAATCTAAAATGCGTGGCAACAAAAAACAGTGAGTTCTTGCCAGGGTTGTGGTGCTGGTCAGGAGGCATGGCCACTTAATTAGATCACTAAAATTAAATGGTTGGTCAATCACTTAAGTTGAAAAAATATAGGGTAGTCAACAGATTGGTAATGAGGATTACGTGTTGGCACCGCACAAATAAAAGGATGAAGTCACGACACATTTGCAATTCAGAGAAGGAAAAACCTCTCACAGGTGAAAGCTCTACAATCCAGTAAGTAGACAAGCGTACGAATCGATTCCGAATTCACATATATTCAGGGACAGTCATCGTTCCGTATGATAAGAGCTTAACACAATCAATATGAAGATTTGGTAGTGGCACAGCATGGCAGCGATGGGCATATACACGCACCTCAGAAGTAGTAGCGCAGATGGCCAAGTACTGTTGCAAGAGCTTGTCTGTCTGCTCCCTTTCCTCCCTTCTATAAGCAGCAACCACCTCAAGGCTAGCGCTTTTGGCAGGTAATTTTCCCACTGCACATGATCCCAAGGATTATATCGTGAGCGAGTTACCTCCTCAGGAGAATTGAGGGAAAAAAGCAGGGGAATATCGGATCTCGGATTTGTCCTCGCAAATAATCCAAAATCAAATGCCACTGGAAGTATGAAAAGCTCCAGCGAAACAAGAGATAATTACGACTCGCGTCAGTCAACAAACAAGTTGACAAACGAATTGCCGGAAGAATCTGAACTCCTAGAGAGGAATAAAGCTAAATCACAATTGCTCTCGCCGGAGGAAAACACCTATGTCTGGAAAGACAACCGGTCACGAGCTTCTCCCTTTCTCAATTGAGAAATAAAACACGACGCTGCGGACCTGTAAGCGATCGAGCACGCGGAACGAACTAGAAGAGAACCGAAGCTGATAGGGAACCACGGGAATTCGCGCGACTTACATAGAGTCGGAATCAACGGCGAAGGCTGATGAACGTGGAAGATACAAATCTCCGCGCCGGCGAACCGCCGCAGGCTCCACAGTATCAGGTCCTTCGCCTTCTCCGCCGACTTGCCGACCGCCACGTACACCCTCTCGGGGCCCATGGCCATCTCCGCCGACGAGGAGCGGGACGAGGTGGACAACTGCTCCAGCGCGCAACGGAGGCTATCCAGCGACGAGAGCCCGGTGAGGCTGTCCCTGGCGAGGCTGTTCGTGGGGTGGCAGGGCCTCAGGAGCTCCATCGCGGCGGGATCCGGCGGCGGGCGCGGCCTGCAGCCAGGTCATGCGGCGGAGGAGCTGCTGCTGCTGAGAGGAGCGGGGGAGAGGAGGATCTTCTTCTCCGATCGGGGAAGGGGAACGCGAAGGGGGGTAAAGGAGGGCTTGACTTTCGGGGAGACCTGATGGAGACTGCGACCAGTGCGCGAGACATCTCGCGGTTCTGCGGAACGGAATCAGCAGAGCGGGAAGGAATATGCCGAAATCCTTTTTCGAGATGCATAGTACCGCCCCCTCCCCTCTCTCTTTTTTTTCGTATTTGGATCTTTATTTTATTTGTTTTGTTTAATGTGGGGAGGCACGGGCCCGTCCGGAAGTTGCCGGAGGCGGGGGGGACGGGGGGAATCGGAATCCCCTCCCCTCGAAAATGACCGACGCCGATGACGAGGAACTCTTGACTTATGGAGTCGCTCACTACCGAAGCAAAAATTCTTTTTGGGAGATTTGAATATATATTGTGCGTTATTAATTTTATTCTTTGCGATGAAATAGTTAGAAAGTAATTGGTAATGTAAAAGCCTATTATATTGATTTTGAGAAACAAGTGGGAAGTAAGTAGGGGGAAGTATTTTTTTTTCTTTGTTCTTGCTAGTACATGAAATAACAGATTTCATGGTTTCTTTTTTTTTTTTTATGGGAAATTTTCATCTTTGAATAGTGGGAAAGCAATTTCGATACCCAAGGTTGTTTCCGATACATGTTATAATAATTGAGAAGAAAACAAAATCGCAATTGAAATCTTAAATAGCAGATTTATCGAAACAGCTTAAGGCCTGTTGGTAATATGTGAAACAATATATGATTCTACTATTTTGTTCCTCGAAACAAAAAAATAGAAATCCATTTGATAACTTTTGTATTCCCCAAAATAATTTGGAACAAATCAATAAGTAAAAAAAAAAAAAAAAAGTTACTTATTCATTTTTTGGAACAACTCTAGAATTAAGTAAAATAATGTTTTTTTTATCTTTTCTTTTCTCTTCTTCTTCCTTTAATCGGTAGCATAAATATAATAAAATTATTAAAATATAAAATAAAATTAAAAAAAAATTAAAAGAAAATTTTTAAAATATATATAATAAAATTATCGCATAAAATTATATTAAAAAATAATAAAAATACATAAAAAAATTTATATTAAAAATAAGATAAGATTATATAATAAATTTTTAAAAATATAATGACTTTTTTTAAAAATAAAATTTGTATAATAAATTTATTAAAAAATTAAAAAGAAAATATAATAAAATTATTAAAATATTAATTTAAAAATATATATAATGACTTTTTAAAAAATAAAATTGTATAATAAATTTATTAAAAATTAAAAGAGAAAAATATAATAAAAGTATTAAAAATTAAAATAAATTTTAATTCACGAAAAAATTTAAGGGTTCTCGCTAAACGTATTTTTATTCCGTGAATATAAATTTCGAGTAGTTACTAAACAACTTCAAATGCTTAGAAACTTGTATAGAAAACAAAATCAAAAAAAATTATTTTTGAAGAAAAATTATTCTCGCCAAATGACCCTTATAGACCAATTTTTTAGGAAATAGATTATAATGGGTTTAAAAATGTGAAAATCCAAAATAATAAGTGTTAAATAAGTTGTGAACTTATTTATACAAGACTCACATCTATGACTCTATCTTCACTCTCCCTCCTTCTCACTCTATCTGTATTTCCACTTGGGCTTTCTCATGTAGGGTTGAATATGAAAATATTTTAATAATATGAGTTTGGTTAGATATCAGTAGGTCACTAAATTTGTCTTATATAGAAACTTACCAATTTAAGTTGGATCATCTTCGATTCGATTCATTATTTTGACAGGCCTAATAAATAAGCACGGGATTTGAGTTTGACAAAAAAAAAGAAGAAGAAGAAGGTAATCACAAGTTGGTCCATATTTCTTACGATTTTTCATTTTCCACATTTTCTGCTTCGCTTGCCGTCCAAAGATGACGTGCGTTTTCCCATTTGCATACTCCAGCCTGACATCACGGTTACCCGAACCCACTAGCACAGTATTTTTTTGCCCTTAAGATAAAAAAAATAACTAAATATAATGGCCGCTAATTATTGTCAAAAAGCAGAAACGGCGACGAGGCTTTCCTTTTTCCCCATTTCACTGCTTTATTTAAATGACTTTATAATATAGAGTCGTGAAGAAAGGAAGAGGAAAAGGCCGGAGCAGTTGAGGCGGCATTCGACCTCGACGTTGCCTTTTGTCCTAAACCCGTTTCAAACGCAGATCATATGAAAATAGGAAGAAAAAAGTCACATATTTTCACGTAACGCAAAAATTTAAAAATATTTTCTAAAAAATATCATTCATTTATCTTACAAAAATAAATCAACAAAAAATATTTTTATTATTCATGAAAATATTTATTCCTAAATTGTTATTGATAATAAAAAAATAATTTATTGACTAATTTTTTTAAGAGATATTGATAATCGTTTTTGATAAAATATTTTCCAAACCGTTTATTCCCTAGGAATCTTCCGTTAGGATTGAATAACCTTCCACGGTCAACACTTGAAAACGTGTGGACAGCAATTTTGCTGGAACGAGACAAAATGGGACCACTCGGTACCCCCTTTTTATAATGCACATTTAGTGCTAGGTTAGACTTAGCGACAAGTTAGGTTACGTTGTTTTCTGTGGTTATTCATTATTTACAACGTCATCAAGATACCGACAGTCAAAACCAATCAACAATTTTGACCCAAAAAAAAAATAAAACGTAATCAACGCTGCAACTTGTGTTGAAAACTCCCTAAGGTCACAATTCGTTTTAGCTATTAAATACACGATTGAAAAAAAAAAAAACAAAAGAAAATCCCACCAAGACCAGCCAACTCTAGTTACCAACCTTCGAGGTTTAATCATCTGTTCCGAAAATTAAAGGGCTCTCGTCTAACGCTGCCCAAGCCAATTGCCAGGCCAACTTAATAACTGGAGATGTCACGACTTTCGAAATTATTGATTTTCCACGATACGAGAAACGAATCATACAATAAACTTTAAGGCATTTAACAGGCGACTTTGGGCTTTGATTAACACTATCTCGATGCAAAGGCAATTTGACAATTTTCTTCAAAAAAGATTTAGATACTGAGGATGTATTTGTTTGATGAAAAACTCAAGATTTAAAAAGCATTTTCAAAATTTAATTAATCATATAGCTTAGAAAAATTAGTGACTAAAAACCTTTTTCATCATAGATAACAATTTATCATCGATTATTTTCATAGGTGATGAAATTATTATTAATTAATTCGGTTTTGTAAGCGATGCAAGGGGGTTAATTTTCACAAAATATTCTCCACATTAAGGTTTCCTTGAAATGAACGTCACCATAAAATTTTCACCGCGTCCCCCTCCCGTCCAATCCGCACCGCGGGGCCCACCTGCATCGAGACAGCGACTGCCCACTGCCCACGCCCGTCTTCGTTGAAAAGAAGAGAGGGATGTCTCAAAAAACGCTAACAAGGAGTTCCCATGTGAAGCAGTCGCAAACACTGACCCAAAAAAAAAAAAAAAAAAAGCAGTCGCAAACGCACTCGTCACGTCAGACGTCCTTATTTTAAAATGAATAAAATAAGTGAGGGGTGAATGCCACGTGGCGGCGTATCACCTCACCTCTGCACCTTCAAACTGCAAGTGTCGAAAACAATCCCCACGGTCTTGAAAATCGGCCCCGAGACGTCAACGTCAGCTCCCGACCTCTACGACCGTACACGATGGAGGAGCGCCCTACGTATGGGCGCGGGGCCCACCGCCCGGGGATATCCGTTCCGTATCTGCCTTTGTCCGGTCCATACGTAACGAAGATCCACGGACCGAGCCTCGACCGCCCAAAACACACTGTGCCGCGTTGACTTCGCTGGGAATTCTCCTGCTTGCATTTAGCGTGTCCATTAGGTGTGAGCATCCATCGCATGTCCCACGTTTCAAATAATGAGCAGCCTGATTCCACGGACAGATTTCAAGTTCTAAGTAAAATTTTTATAGAATAAAAAATTATTTACCCTATATGCAGGCTTGCTTGAGTGAGGAGAGGAAGAAGCGGGAAGGACATGAAGTGAAGCATACGGCAAGTGCCGAGATGATTGTTGGTGGCGATCATTGGGCATGATTGGCCCCCAATTCAAGGGGGGACAGAAATCATTAAGTTTTCATCGAGTATGGAGAGGCAGCACGGACAATTTTGCCATCGGAGTTTGTGCGCGTGAGTGTTTGTGTCCTCAACTCTTTCCTTTTCATCTCCCCCTGCCCACCTTTTGCCCTTTTAACCACCGATGGGTTTCATTATCAAGGAGTGAAAAAAGTGGGGGGAGGCAGGGGGCCCAATTCCATCATTCCGTACCCCATCTCCACCTCTTCTTGTCTAACCCTCAAAATTCATACATCAAAATCTTCTCAACTCAGGCCGGCAGATCCAAAACAATCGCGAAACAAACATCCCGAGAACGTGTCATCATATGAGATCAACACGGTAACAGTGAACATCTAATTGACAATTTCACGTATGTACGGAAAATCTATAGTCCCCCCCTTTTCCCTCCTTTTTTGTCGTGGTTTAACATAGGGAATCCTTCACAAGATAAAAGTTAAGTTCCGCGATGATACAGCTTAGATTATGATGTCCGAAGCAAATCATGAATATGGGAAGATCATGGGGGAGAGAGAGGTGATTCGTGTTGGAAGATAGGCTAAATCTTTGCTGATTGAGATTGATTCATTACATTAATCAAGGATTAGATTGGATTAATCAAATATTAGATTGATTCATTGAATATATGTTCCTTTCTTTTGTACATCTTCTATACTATATTTACATGTTTTGTACACAGTAAAGGAATTGAATAGAACACACAAAAAAATTCTCCCAAAGTTTTCTCTTCCTTTTTACCATTCTTCCATTCTTCTCTCATGCACCTATACCCCACAACAAAATGGGGTGGTGAAACGTAAGCATCGCCATCTTCTGGAAGTAGCATGTGCACTAAAATTCCAAGCGACTATTCTAGAAAAATTTTGGGGTGATTGTGTGATCACGGTAGTTTATCTAATAAATCGTATGCCCACTCAAATTCTTGGCGAACGAACTCCATTTGAACTGTTTTATAGGAAGAAACTAAATCTGTAACACTTAATAGTGTTTGGTTATTTATGTTAGGCCACCACAGTGGGTCCTTGGACAAGATGGGTCCCCTTGCCCAACGTTGTGTATTCATGGGCTACTCGAATTTACAGAAAGGATATTGTCTCCTTGAAATTTCTACAAGTGAATTATTCATAAGCAAAGATGTTGTTTTTCATGAAGAAGTATTTCCATTCCGTGCGGACGGGTTCTAAAATTAAGTATCGAGCAAACGGGTCAATTGAATGATACAAGGCTCAATTAGTGGCTAAGAGATTTACACGGCGAGAAAGTTTTGACTACCATGAAACCTTCTCTCTAGTAGCCAAAGATGTGATGGTTCGTTCTTTCTTGTTAATGGATGCTCTCCGCGATTGTCCATAACACCAAATGGACGAACACAATGCATTTCTTCATGGGGACCTAGATGAAAAAATCTATATGGATATTCCTCAGGGTTTACAAAAACAGGGGAAGAATAAAGTATGTCATCTTTGCAAATCTCTGTATGGCTTCAAACAAGCTTCCAAGCAGTGGTAAGCCAAGTTTGCTCATGCTCTCACAACAGCAGGTTTCAAGCACTATTTACTTGATGATATATGTTGATGACATTCTCATTATGGGGAACGACAAAGCTGCCATAGAAAGCCTTAAGGAGTATTTGAATTCCACATTCCATATTAAGGACTAGGGATCATTGAAGTATTTTCTTGGAATTGAAATCGCTTGATTTGACCAAGGAATCTCTCTCAACCAGTGGAAATATGTATTGGAAATCATATCAGAAGTCGGACTATCAGGATGCAAACCGATTGTTATTCCAATCAAGCGGAACATCAAATTAACTACAACAGAAGATGATACAGGGTCATCTCAAAATGAAGATCCTATACTTAGAGATCCATTAAGTTATCAGAAGCTTGTTGGGAAACTCATATTCTTGACTATGACCATGCCTAATATATGTTACGTAGTACAGATGCTGAGCCAGTTTATGCACAATCCAAAACAATCTTGTATGAATGCTACTCTGAAGATCATAAAATACTTGAAAAAATGCCCAGGACTTGGGATTCTTCTCTCTAGAAAATGTAACATGGAGATGATAGCTTATTGTCATACAGACTATGCAACTTATCCCATGAGTCAAAGATCCATCACTTGTTTCTGCATTAAGCTGGGGGAATCTCTACTTTCATGGAAGACAAAGAAACAAACAACTATCTCACTATCCTTGGAATACAAGTGAAGGGAATCTCTACTTTCATGGAAAAGACCACTTGCGAGATAGTCTGGATACGAGACTTACTTCAGGACCTTGGAATACAAGTGAAGGGACCAACAAAATTGTTTTGCGACAATGATGCGACTCTTAAACTTGAAGCAAATTCCATAGTACATGAAAGAATAAAACATATAAAAGTGGATTGTCATTTTACTCAAGACAAGATTCAAGAAGGAGTGATTGAAATAAGAGGAATTAGAATCACAGAACAACCTGTAGATGTGTTCACCAAACCTCTTTGTCAGAGACAACACACATATATTAGAAGATATACTCAAGCTGGATGAAATCTTTAATAATTGAGATTGATTCATTAAATTAATTAAGGATTAGATTGGATTAATCAAATATTAGATTGATTCATTGAATATATTTTCCTTTCTTTTGTACACCTCCTATACTATATTTGCACGTTTAGTACAGTAAAGGAGTAGAATAGAACACAGAAAAATTCTCCCAAAGTTTTTCTCTTCCTTTTACCATTCTTCCTTCTTCTCTCTCGCTCCTAGTCTTCTTTCCATTCGTGAGAAGATAATAGGACGAAAGTATGCTGAAAAGTGAGCCAGCAAGCTTGTGGTCCTCCGTTGTTAATAGATCTTCATAATGTCTGTGAAGGTGTAACATACAAGCAATCCCAATTGGGTCCCCGAAAGCTTGGCTCACGGGGGCATTCATTCAACTTTAGACAGTGGACATGTGAGTGTGTCTTATTTCTCTAGGACAAGCGATTCAAGTCTCGATTGCCATATCTAATCTACCATTAAAGCCTTGAAATTAATGTGTCTCTATGTACAAATACTTCGTATCTATCATTCTATCATCCAAATTTGTGTGTGTTTGAATCACATCTCGAGTTTGGAGTCTCATCCGTGTCACTCAATTTAGCATTAGTCTCGATAGGAGCGCCTCCGATATTGTTATCAATAACTTTTGCTTGAGAAGAAAAAAAAGGACTCAATTGACATATTTGGCTCGAGCGAAATAATGACTATATACAGATGCCACTGGAGGAAGTAATATGTAAATTACATATTGAATATCGCACGATTCGACACTTCACAACTAGTTAATGAGGAGCCCCAAAAAAAAAGAAAAAAAAAAAAAGGTTGCCAGGAAGATTATAAGCACCTTGCTGATCACTTTGAGAGCTTGTGCTTCCAACTTTTCGCACTTTATTGACTCCTGAAGTGCTGCCTCCTTCATTGTCTCAACTTGTATCCTTATTCTTGGGATGGTTCACAACTTATTACTCTTGCAGATGTTTGTGCTTTGACTAAATGAGTCCAAGGGAATGGGGTCTCCATAGGCATCTCTACGCACCACTCTTGGAGCTCCAGCTCTCTCATGCCCTTTCCATCGTTCAAGCCAACCAACAGCTTCCCCTTTGTGTCTCTGAATCTGCTGCTTTCCCTGCCTAAGGGTAGCAATAGATGCTTCGATTTCATGTAAATTTCCAGCTGCTACATCATGCCTACGGCTAGCTTCTTGAGCACGACTTTCGAGAAGAGTAACGTTTCTCATGGTCTTCTGCAGCTTTCTGACTATCTCTTCTCTTTCTTCCAAGAGCTTCTCTTGCTTCTGCACCGCAGTTCTTAAGGCGTCCTCTGCTTGAATTCTAAGTCTAGCTTCATGTTTATATGCAGAATCCTTTACTTTCACCTAAATAAAACAGGCAGAATTTTATCTCACCATCTCTTCACGTGATAAATCAGAAATGGCATACAATAAGTAGAGTGAGTCAGATTACTTATGCTAATACCATTAAACAAATGAAGACCAAAATTACTGGCCACATGTTTGTGAAAACATTTATGGAACAAAACTGTCTGAGGAAAAACCAAAAAGCAATATCTTTAAGCAGCACATGTTCATCTGCACAAAATACATCTACGAATTTATATTAGAAATTGCTCCTTTTCCTTCCACTGCTTCCCCAATCACAAAAAGGATGATGTTTTGTGCTTGAATGGAGCCAAATAATCCCAAAATAGTTATCCTAAATGATAATCAAAGCAGAGAAAATGAAAGCTGACAAATAATGGAGAGCCCCAAAAAAAAGAAAAAAAAAGAAAAAAGGTTGACAGGAAGGTTATAAGCACCTTGCTGTTCACTTTGAGAGCTTGTGCTTCCAACTTTTCGCGCTTTCTTGACGCCTGAAGTGCTTCCTCCTTCATTGTCTCAACTTGTATCCTTATTTCTTGAAATTGACTATATAAAAACTCTTCATTGCCCCTCACATCAGAATCTAAAGAAACCCTTATTTCAGAATGGATACGTCCAGAGCAACCACTAGTACTTCTAGAACTAAACAAACTGCCAGAATGTCGGGATCTGCTGGGAGAACCAGTTAAAGCCTCTCGTGGAGAAACTGATTCATCATGAAGCCAGTCTATAACCTTGCTGCAATTACCAGTCGAACTAAATGCGGACCAACGAATTTCTGGGATGGTCAATACTGACAGTCTCGGACTTTCTTGGGATGGTTCACAACTTATTACTCTTGCAGATGTTTGTGCTTGACTAAATGAGTCCAAGGGAATGGGGTCTCCATAGGCATCTCTAGTCCATATGTGTCTACCCTTGTTCACAAATGATATCTCACAGAAACCCGGTGCATTTTTTGCGGCATAATTTGCTTTGCTCTTTTTAACCTTCATACAACTGCATACAAACAATGTAGGAGGTAGGAGATTAGGATAAACAACTGGCACATTTATCTCTATCAAGATAAGGACACATCGAGTAGTCAAGTTCTCAACTCACAACAGAAAGCACATCATACAATGCCTGTCAATTAAGGTCATCACCATCTTTTGAGAGCTGAGGAGGAATATATGGTTCTAAGAACATGCATCTCATCTCACTATTGATGATCCTTGTCTAGAGGAATAACCAATCAATCTGAGCAACAGTGTGCACAACATGCTACGCACCACTCTTCTGACAGACTTTGCGTCGCTTTGGTTCATATGGAAACTAAGCACGGTCATCTAGCAAAAGATTTGATAACGACACGACAAAACTCCATAAACTCTTCAGATATATCACTTAAACAAGAGATAACAACTGAATTTGCTATGTTTTAAGGGACCACTTACTTTTCAGTCACAGCAGCCCCCATAACAAGCCTCCTAATGCCATATCTGATAACCATCTCAACAATGCCCTTTTGGACCTGCTCTGCTTCAGTGCAGAGAACAGTGGCTCTCACCTAAAAGGACATGACAACTTACATTAGTTTAGTAAAAGAAAATAGAAAACTCAAGAATTTCACTTCATTTATGTAGATAATTAACACCTACTTCAACAATCAACCGAAACATGTCTATGCCTATATAGGAAGCAAGCATCATGAAAGATACACATCGCCATTAACTCCAAATATACTTAGGCCACAACTTTAATTTAAATAACTTGAGAACTTTGAAGATGAGGAACAGAGAATTTCTGTTTCATTTCTGCTTTTCTACCCTTTCAAGTGCGGGGCAGGGGGCCAAGTCATTCATGTTGAGAACTTAATCTAATTCAAGAACTTGGGTTTCCATATTGCAAAAAATTTTCTACTCATAAGAAAAAGAAAGCTTGACTAATCTGGAAAATTTAACTAGTGGAACTATATTTCTGACTCAACAAAGTTCAATTAGCTCACAAATAACAAGACATGAATAGCCTGCAAGCAGATTGACATTGTTCCTACGATAAGGTGAAGAGGGGATCCACTGCACCTACATATAACCTAACCTTTATTAGTACTACCATCTCTCTGGCCCCTCTCGAAATGAATTTATAATGGCTCCATGCAATTTAGGGTGCTAAAAGAAATTCATGCCAGTTTTTTCGGAGTGAAGAAATTTCAATTTTAATTGTAAAGCTCCATATTTCTTCAGGCTTTCAGATACCTCATGTTCAGACTGGATGTTTTGCTAGATTTACATAAGGAAAACATATCGTAAATGGCTGAAGCTGAAATATCCCATCAAGCAATTAAACACACCATTGATAACCAATAAAGATGCCCCTTAACTTTCTAGCTTCTCCAAATCTACAAGTCCCAAAAATTACTCCAGGGCAATCAGTGATAAAGGAAATACCCTCATACACTGAAATCAGGCAACCCAATCAAATGAAGAAATGTGAGCTTTGATTGTGGCCAGAAAAATCATACGTAATTGCCAGGACTTAGATCGATCAATAAGAATGATCTCCATAAGAAAGGTCGCAAGATCACAACTTCACAGATGACAATCTAAAATGCGTGGCAACAAAAAACAGTGAGCTCCTGCCAGGGTTGTGGTGCTGGTCAGGAGGCATGGCCACTTAATTAGATCACTAAAATTAAATGGTTGGTCAATCACTTAAATCGAAAAAATATAGGGTAGTCAACAGATTGGTAATGAGGATTACGTGTTGGCACCGCACAAATAAAAGGATGTAGTCACGACACATTTGCAATTCAGTGAAGGAAAAACCTCCCACAGGTGAAAGCTCTACAATCCAGTAAGTAGACAAGCGTACGAATCGATTCGGAATTCACATATATTCAGGGACAGTCATCGTTCCGTATGATAAGAGCTTAACACAATCAATATGAAGATTTGGTAGTGGCACAGCATGGCAGCGATGGGCATATACACGCACCTCAGAAGTAGTAGCGCAGATGGCCAAGTACTGTTGCAAGAGCTTGTCTGTCTGCTCCCTTTCCTCCCTTTTGGCAGGTAATTTTCCCCCTGCACATGATCCCGAGGATTATATCGTGAGCGAGTTACCTCCTCAGGAGAATTGAGGGAAAAAAGCAGGGGAATATCGGATCTCGGATTTGTCCTCGCCGGCAACATGGAATTAATTTTTTTATATAATCCAAAATCAAATGCCACTGGAAGTATGAAAAGCTCCAGCGAAACAAGAGATAATTACGACTCGCGTCAGTCAACAAACAAGTTGACAAACATGAATTGCCGGAAGAATCTGAACTCCTAGAGAGGAATAAAGCTAAATCACCATTGCTCTCGCCGGAGGAAAACACCTATGTCTGGAAAGACAACCGGTCACGAGCTTCTCCCTTTCTCAATTGAGAAATAAAACACGACGCTGCGGACCTGTAAGCGATCGAGCACGCGGAACGAACTAGAAGAGAACCGAAGCTGATAGGGAACCACGGGAATTCGCGCGACTTACAAAGAGTCGGAATCAACGGCGAAGGCTGATGAACGTGGAAGATACAAATCTCCGCGCCGGCGAACCGCCGCAGGCTCCACAGTATCAGGTCCTTCGCCTTCTCCGCCGACTTGCCGACCGCCACGTACACCCTCTCGGGGCCCGTGGCCATCTCCGCCGACGAGGAGCGGGACGAGTTGGACAACTGCTCCAGCGCGCAGCGGAGGCTATCCAGAGACGAGAGCCGGGTGAGGCTGTCCCTGGGGAGGCCGTTCGTGGGGTATCAGGGCGTCAGGAGCTCCATCGTGGCGGGATCCGGCGGCGGGCACCGCCTGCGGCCAGGTCATGCGGCGGCGGAGGGCGGCGGAGGAGCTGCTGCTGCTGAGAGGAGCGGGGGAGAGGGGGATCTTCTTCTCCGATCGGGGAAGGGGAAGGCGAAGGGGGGTAAAGGAGGGCTTGACTTTCGGGGAGACCTGATGGAGACTGCGACCAGTGGGCGAGACATCTCGCGGTTCTTTGGAACGGAATCAGCAGAGCGGGAAGCATGCCGAAATCCTTTTTCCAGATGCATGCCGCATGCCGCACCCCCCCACTTTTTATTTCGTATTTGAATCTTTATTTTATTTTATTTTATTTGTTTTGTTTAATGTGGGGAGGCACGCGGGCGGAATCGGAATCCCCCTCCCCTCGAAGATGACCGACGCCGATGACGAGGAACTCTTGACTTATGGAGCGCCCTACGTATGGGCGCTGGGCCCACCGCCCGGGAATATCCGTTCCGTATCTGCCTTTGTCCGGTCCATACGTAACGAAGATCCACGAACCGAGCCTCGACCGCCCAAAACACACTGTGCCGCGTTGACTTCGCTGGGGATTCTCCTGCTTGCATTTAGCGTGTCCATTAGGTGTGAGCATCCATCGTATGTCCCCGTTTCAAAAAATGAGGAGCCTAATTTCATGAATAGATTTCAAGTTCTAAGTGAACGTACGGACTAAAAAATTATTCACCCTATATGCAAGCTTGCTTGAGTGGAGAGAGGAAGAAGCGGGGAGGACATGAAGTGAAGCATACGGCAAGTGCCAAGATGATTGTTGGTGGCGATCATTGGGCATGATTGGCCCCCAATTCAAGGGGGACCGAAATCATTAAGCTTTCATCGAGTATGGAGTGGCAGCACGGACAATTTTGCCATCGGAGTCTGTGCGCGTGAGTGTTTGTGTCCTCGACTCTTTCCTTTTCATCTCCCCCCGCCCACCTTTTGCCCTTTTAACCATTGATGAGTTTCATTATCAAGGAGTGAAAAAAGTGGGGGGAGGCAGGGGGGCCAACTCCATTTTTCCGTTCCCATCTCCACCTCTTCTTGTCTAACCCTCAAAATTCATACATCAAAATCTTCTCAACTCAGGCCGGCAGATCCAAAACAATTGCAAGACAAACATCCCGAGAACGTGTCATCATATGAGATCAACACGGTAACAGTGAACATCTAATTGACAATTTCACATATGTACAGAAAATCTATAGTCAACTCCATCATTCCATACTCATCTCCACCTCTTCTTGTCTAACCCTCAAAATTCATACATCAGAATCTTCTCAACTTAGGCCGGCAAATCCAAAACAATTGCGAGACAAACATCCCAAGAACGTGTCATCATATGAGATCAACACGGTAACAGTGAACATCTAATTGACAATTTCACGTATGTATAGAAAATCCTTGAAATTAAAGCCTTGAAATTAATGTGTCTCTACGTACAAATACTTCGTATCTGTCATTCTATCATTCAAATTTTTGTGTGTTTGAATCACATCTCGAGTTTGGAGTCTCATCCGTGTCACTCAATTTAGCATTAGTCTCGATAGGAGCGCCTCCGATATTGTTATCAATAACTTTTGCTTGAGAAGAAAAAAAATGACTCAATTGGCATATTTGGCTCGAGCAAAATAATGACTATATATAGATGCCACTGGAGGAAGTAATATGTAAATTACATATTGAATATCGCAAGACAAACATCCCGAGAACGTGTCATCATATGAGATCAACACGGTAACAGTGAACATCTAATTGACAATTGCGAGACAAACATCCCAAGTTTTTCTCCTCCTTTTACCATTCTTCCCTTCTTCTCTCTTGCTCCTAGTCTTCTTTCGATTCGTGAGAAGATAATAGGACGAAAGTATGCTGAAAAGTGAGCCAGCAAGCTTGTGGTCCTCCGTCGTTAATAGATCTTCATAATGTCTGTGAAGGTTTAACATCCAAGCTTCCCAATTGGGTCCCCGAAAGCTTGGCTCACGGGGGCATTCATTCAACTTTAGACAGGGGACATGTGAGTGTGTCTTATTTCTCTAGGACAAGCGATTCAAGTCTCGATTGCCATATCTAATCTACCATTAAAGCCTTGAAATTAATGTGTCTACGTACAAATACTTCGTATCTGTCATTCCATCATCCAAATTTGTTTGTGTTTGAATCACATCTTGAGTTTGGAGTCTCATCCGTGTCACTCAATTTAGCATTAGTCTCAATAGGAGGAGTGCCTCCGATATTGTTACCAGTAATTTTTGCTTGAGAAAAAAATAAAGGACTCAATTGGCATATTTGTTTCGAGCAAAATAATGACTATATACAGTGCCACTGGAGGAAGTAATATGTAAATTACATATTGAATATCGCACGATTCGACACTTCACAACTAGTTAACCCATTAGGTGCATGATGTAATATTGAGTAGTTTCATGTCGATCCACAAAATCTTTTGCATGAAATTTCTTTGTTTCACCACCAAATAAAAGATATTGTGGAATTCTGTTAGTTATGTCTCCTAATATAAGGTTTCCCTTTTCTGCAACTATATCATTTCCACCATTTATTCAAGTAGTTTTTTCTTAGCCAAATTGCCTGAGGCCTACGATTTTTTGAATCCAATCGTAGATTTTATGCCAATAATATCCCTTCATTTTTTTTCTCTTAGCCTTTGTTTGGCAAGCTGCTGTAAGTTTCCGATGAGATCTTTAATATTGTCCTAGACATGATTTATTCGAAGAAAAAAATTGGAACAATGGATAAGATTGTTAAAGTCTTATAGCATGAACCCTCGATTCAAACAATTCTTAGATAGCTGCAAAAAAATCTGACTCCCCTCAATGATACGACCGTATCTAGCGATGGCCAAACTCCACACTATCCCAAACCCTAAACCTGAAGATCGAGATACACTTGAGATCCGTATAAAAAGCTTAGGTAGGAAGTTCCCTGATATACCTGCATCGGATCCTTATCTCATGGTGGACCTGTATCTATGGCCCCTCTCCCTCTCGATTATAGCTTCATAAGTGGGTAAAGTCCAAAGAAGGAAGAATGTGGGTGATGTGATGATTCTCTTTCCCACCTCCCTGCACTGCAAGACCCCTCTTTCTATTTCACTGTCAACCCCGTCTTCCCCTTCCTTCGCTCCCGCCTTCTTTGGCCCTTCTCGCTCTCTCAAAGCGTCCCTTTTCTTGTTTCCTTTTCTCCTGTTTCACGCACTTCGAGAAGATCTTCCCCCCATCCGCGGGCATGTCCACTTCCCAAGTGTCTTCTGGTCTTCCCGAGGGCGATCTGGACGGCGCGAGACCCTCCTCCAACTCCTCGGAAACTGCGCCTTCTGAGGATGGAACGAACCCTGAAGGGCGCAATCCTGTCGTGATCGATGTGCCCTCCTTGGTGATCAAACTGCCGTCTAGCGTCGGCGAAGAACTCAAGGTGGACGGAGGAGATGACGACGGTGGCTTCAAGACTCCTACGTCCGCGGAGAGCAAGATACCGCCGCTTGCCGAGTGTCCGCCAGCGCCGAGGAAGCGCAGGTCAGAGGAGATTCTCGACTCGAAGACGCCACCCAAAGCGCTGGCCAAGTGCCGGCGAGTCTTGCTCGATCTGTCGAGCGAGATTCAGTCTTCCCCCGCACCTCCTCTGTCGACGAATTTTGGCGGGAAGATAAACCGGAGACCCAAGGAAGGGGATGCGGCACGGACGCGCGAAGTATGAGTTCTTTGGATCGCATGATTAAATTAGGAAAGATATGGAATCATGGCAGTACAGGAGATCAGTTTTGTCTTTCCATTGTTATAAGCGTGCGGTGGATTGTGGCGTGACTAGTTACAAGATTTTGAAGATCTTGAACTGAGCTGTCAAGGAGTGAGCCGAGGACAACTCATCTCGTTCCCTTAGTGCAATACGACATACAATTTGTTTTCTTATGATCGAAACGAGTCCCCACACGGATCGACGTTTTCCTCGGTTCGCTTATGGATCATCTTCACTAACTTAATGCGCGCATCAGCGCTTGTAGACAATTCATAAGCATTGAAGATTTTAGCCTTGCAGGTGCACAGATGTCAAGCATTGATTAATTGTTCTCCTTTCGAACGGGTAAATTATAACCGACTTATTACTCGAATCCAATTCAGTCTTGATTTACATGTACGTACAGATTTAGCTGTATACTGCATGTACTTCATATACTGCATTGTGCACGTAGAATTCACATTGGTCAACTGGAAAACGAAAACTGACCCTCGGCAATATACTTCGCAACAGACATGTCATGTATTGAGCAGCGAGCAAAGAGGCATTCCTATATCCAAGAATCTGCACAATATACTTTGCGACCCCTTTGATCTCCTGCAATTTTATTGTTGGTCCATGGCGTGACGAAGTGGATAAAGGACATAACACGTGCTCTTGAAACTAGAAAGAGCAGAAGAAGAAAAGAAAACTGAACAGTTAGTTCTACCAAGGCTTGTGCGGAAGGTTAGGCGCATTGGTTTAACTGGTTGATTCAAGAGTCTTTACACAAAACTACAAACACGTGCACACGCTCAAACACACCATAACAACCATTAATGAGTCGCAGATTCGCAGAAACTGGCTGAGAAGTGGCCGACGATCCAATTCGCCAACCTGTCTAGAGTTAAACTTCAGCATACACGCAGTTGCAGGATCTCTTTAAGAAGATTTATGATGGTGTCATAGCATTCAAGCTATAGCTATAGAAATGATCGAGGCATTGTGGCTTGACAGGTTTGTCCATCATTCGGTGGTCCTGGACCATTAAATTTGGTCATATTTATGAACCATAACCGGTATTCAGTAGATCCGATGAATGAACTCAATTTTTTTCAGATGCTACGGTGTTTAGAGGATGTTGAACAAGCATTGCAAAGTATGTTTTTCTTTTACGTTTTGCTCTGAACAAATTACCAACGTGGTTTTCGTTGCTCCGTGATACGTATCATGAACTTTACCCGTCTGGGCAGCAGACGGTAACTTTTCAGGAAACCATTTTACGCTATATGTTGCATGATACGGTCTTGTTTGAGACCCAGAACATCAAATTCTTCACCGAATCGATCGACTTGAATGCACGGTAGACATAGAAAACCTTCTTTGTGCGTCAGGCCCATTTGCTCGCTCAACAGCATTCGGATTCCTGCCCAGCACCTCTCGATGGACGTAACCATCGCTCTCTTGCCGGGCCTCCAATGGCATTTTTTAAGCCGAAGGTCCATAATTTGTGGGCTCAAATCAGAACTTAGGTTTGCGCTACTCCTGTAAATAAGCGCTGTGGAGAGAGTCGCATGGCATCAGGATTAAAATAGAACATCTGTACGAGGTACTACAAAAGCAGTTCATCATGGGACACAGACAGGACAGTGCTGAGGAAATCGACTGACGACGCACCGTCCAAACACGTGGTACCTGAAGATGAGGCAGTACCAGTTAACCCTCATTGGTCATCTTCTTCGTGTACCCAGAAAAGATCAATCAATCAATCATGTTCTTGGGGAAACAGAGGGAGATTTTGGCCGGGTGAGCGTCATAATTGGCCCTGCACTCGCCCTTTTTCTCTTTGGACTTTCTTTTGGCAAACTATCTAGCATTGCTCCGTTCCCAAGATACAATACGAGGGCTTGTTTCTTTCCTTTCGAAGTGCCTGTAACGTCCGTGGAATGACATGAGAGTTGCCATGAACATTTTCTTGAAGTAACGGTGTTCCTTTTCTATCCGCAGAAATGCCCTTACACATGGTGTTGGTGGAATCTCCACGTACATACCATCTTTCATCAAATTCATAAATCAATTTTTGTGCGTCTAGAATTATTCTGGTGACATGTGAAAATAGTGCTTGTTTAACGTTGACACTATATATCTTTAGAAGGCATTCTGCCATTTCTTGATTGAAATATCTTCCATAAAGTCGTAATTTAATTTGTGGAGACAAAAACGTCAATACAATTATGTTGTATCGTGCATATCAAACCATGCACATCCAAAAAGAAATTATTGGATCTTGTACAGAATTTTATGTGGCATTACTTTTAAGCCATAGGACTATAGTGAGATCAAGATAACATGGTGTAGAAGAATAGGTCGTTTTTACTATTATAAAGGGAGAGAAGAAAGAGGAAATCAAGATTTAGAATTGAAAACGCAATCAGCAAGAGATTACGTGCTTATATTGGAGACGGAGAAAGTGAGGAGTATTCAAATGTATTTTTCGAAAGTTCATAGCGTATGGGAAATGTTACCGGAAGATTCATCGCGACGACTGGCCTTTTCGAACCCGCGTGAGGAAACGAGGATTATTCGTCGTACGGAGATTGGTGTCTCGTCCACTGCAGTCGGCACGTTGCCGACTTGCCCTCCCTCTCATGATTTGACCCGATGGAAGAAGTAATTTCATTCATCGAAATCGACAAGTGGACAGGAATTAGTGCGGAGTCAGACGGAATGACAGGGACTCGGTCGTGCTTTGACGTCTCTTGGGATAATATTCAATCGATTAGCTGAGGGATATACCGTTGTTGATTTGATAAGTGGAGGGTGTTTGCTTGTGCTTATCGTGTATGACCCGTTCCTCTTCATCCAGATTCATGTCGTTGGAGCCATTTATGAGAATCCTTGAGTATGTGATTTATTGGTTTACTTCTTGTCTCCAATGATTCCACGAAACGACCCCTTCTGCTAAATATTTTCTCTTTTGACGATATGATTTATTCATAATATTGACTGAAAGCTACTTCTGTTCACGTTAGTAAATGTGGAATATTCATCACATCAGCGGTAGAAAACAAAGACTCACTCTCTGTTAGGCAGTAGATTTGAAATTATCGCACATGGCCCATCAAAACTTCTCATGCAACAGCCCGTGATCCTAAACACGCTATAATTCAGGTTTTGAATCCCGATGGCGTTAGAATAACGCGGGGCTTGGCGACCCTTGGTCCAAATGGACCACATCCGTCAAAGTCATCGGTTATGCAAGTTCCCCATGCGTAGGTTTCATGTGAAAAGGGGACCAATGGACCCGTATCCGAGAAAGTAGTTTTCGAGACGAAGAGGTCATAATCTTTCCAATACCAATTTCATGTTCTAGGAGTTTGAACAACCCATGGGGGGCCAAGTCATGCACGAAGAAAGACACAAAAGGAAGGAAATTACCCTCTTCATGCCTCGAGTTAGAATCATTATTTCCGACCCAAAGGACGATTACCCGTAGGCCAGGACGTGATGTAATGATTCAGGCACCGAAATCTTTCATATGCTTTTCCCCTAAATCCGGGCCGTGGGGCACCGAGACCACACTAAAGTCAAAAGAGGCTTGTCGACCGTGAGGGGAGCGGTGCAGAGAAAAAGGCCCCCATCCTGAATCTGGCCGTGACCCACCTCTCCTGTTTTCATTTCATTTCCACAGAAAGTCGCAATTATATAAAAGATGGAACATAACTCAGTCGGCCCTCTTCAGATAGGATAGGATAGGATAGAGGGGTCCGAAGCAAAATTACAATAAGCGCCAAATACACGGAAACAAACTGCCAACCGGTTCGGGGGCCCGTCTCCTGTGGGGGCTTCAGCGTCTCTGTCAGAGAAACCACGCACCCCCATACAGTCCACGCGTCAGCATCTTGTCAGATCAATCATCACTTTGCCTCGGCCCCACCCCCACTTGATGATGATGGCGATTCATTCATTTTCATTCGTCCGTTCATCGCGTCGGTCAGATCTTTGAGTCCACGAACGAAGCTCCTTCAAAGTTTCTCCCGAATTATTGAGTACCCATCTGAGTTTGGAGACAAGACAAGCAAGATCGATATGATGCCCTAGTAAAACGGGACTTCCCCTTCATTTTCTTTCATCCAATTCCATATTTTCTTACACGAGCAAGAATGAAAGAAGTAAATTACTAATTACATATCGCTGCCCACTCTTTCCCCTTTTCTTCCTTTTTAATAAAGGGGAAGGAGGAGAGACCAGGTGGGGGTCGTCTCACAAATCCTTTTTTGACTCTTTCCAAAGATCTTTGACACACAACAATCTAAAGTAGCAGCCGCCCATGAATATTGACCATTTCTTCCCTTTGAAAGATCAAAGAGTCTCCTTTTTCTTTTTCCCAGTACAGACAACTAACAAGGCTCAAAAATCAGCAATCCAGCTTCATTCTAGAGTACAAACATAAAGACTACAACAAATTTTTTTTGAACTGAGATGACAAACTTACCAATCCAAGCCTGCAACTCAATTCTTGATTATTCCCCAAATTGGCAACAGCAGCAGATTCTTTTGGCTATCTATACATACCACCGCAGCCCGGCGCAGACAAAGGAATTTCTCCTTCATATTTCCATTTTTTTTATCCCCCTCTTGGCTTCAAAATAAATTTTTTGATCGCCGACCACAGCCACTCGTAGTCTCAAAGCTTATCAACCCACTCAGTATCGGCAGCGATCCTTCCAGATCCGCGGCCGCCCATCTTCCCCAATGTTCCGACGGCCGATAAGCCCTTGAAGCTGCTGCTTCCCTCGCTAAAGTTCCGTGACTTCCTCGACCTTCGCAATTTTGAGGAACTGATGTCGCCAACCTCATGATCAGCTTCATCAAAGCCCTTGCTCTTGGCAACGGCTAGCCGTGCTATGCTGCTTCGGCAAAAGGGGCAGACTGGAGGAGTTAGGGATGCGGTTGTGGGGTTGGGCTTGTTGTGGCAGCAAAGAGCCAGCGTGCAATGCGCACACATTTGGTGACCGCAGTCTTGGACTTCAATGGTGCACACCTGCTCGAAGCATATGCAGCATAACTCGGTGTCGCTGGCCTGCATGCAAGATTGCCCCGTTAGAGTTTTCACTATCATTAAACCCAGCAGTGTACCAAGCGTCTACATAAACCAAATGGTCGCAATCTGGCAGTTGATCAAAAACAATCGAGACAATAACATCAAATGACATGATCAAATGCTTCAACTGTCATCAGGACCTGCAGAGTTTTCCATCGTAGGTCCCAAATATCATGGGAAAGTTACAATGGATCTCGGATACTCAACATCCTGCAGGCTTCACTTGCCGTGAGTCATTTGTTAACTTAATTCACTAAACTGGTCTACTGTCTGTGAAACTGAGATTAGCTAACGAACCAATGCTCTCATAACAAAGCCAATCTACAGTTCACAAACTTGAAGAACGTGAAAAACTTCTGAGAGCAAGACAAATAGGAGACATCAGAAATCCTGCCGTTCTTATAGTAGGAACCAGTACCTCTGAAATATCATCGTCGATCCCCACGTCAGAATGTGATGGTGATGGAAGCAAGTATATAGTTCCTTTTAAAATGCTTTTCTCCCTCTCCTTATTTGCCTCCATCAAGGCTCGCTCCAGTAGAAGTTTTGCATCTTGATCCAGCTCACTAATGAATTTCAAAGGTGATGGCCAGACAAGCGGCTCTGCGGATGACGGATTTAGCAGAGCAGCACACGCTCCATGCTTGTGCTTGAAAGCAACCATGTATGGGATTCTCCTGCATCATTAGAAGATCAGGAAACCCAGAATCAGAAAGGAAACCAAGTTAACAGTAAACTTCAACAAATGCAACACAAGTGAAACCAAAATTTTTTAGATGCATTTGACACTCAGATGGAATCAATACCATAATTCTTCCAGAATGGGAAACTTCTTTCCCGTTAAACTGCTAGAGCTAAGCTGAATCTACAAAGTTCTTATTTTCTTTTTTTGCTAAGTGAATCTAGAAAATATAACAAGATGAGGACACGATATATGAGGCAAAAGGAACTCACACAATCCAATTGTCCTCTTCCCTTCGAGGTTTCCACTTTCTTTAGTCGATTTTTTTTCCCACTTTCTTCCCTAAATCTACTTTTACATGAATTCCAAAGACGTTTTCAAGGCATTCTTTATAATTTTCCCATTTAAGATCAACCATTCGTCACATTCTAATAAGATGGTGGATATGCAAAATCAAAGGCGAGAGCGAGAGATTCTACCCAGACGCGTCTCTTTGAAGACGATCCGCACCCCATGCCAGCAACTCACGAATGCAATCGAGAGATCCTCCTCTTGCAGCCAGATGAAGAGGAGTGCTTCCCGGATACCTATAGACAACAAAAATCAATCTCTTGGACAGCTGAGAACTTAAACTATCAATCCCTCGTGGAATATAAAGAAGAATTACCCATATCCACCGGTTGATGCGCAAACTAGAGCTCCATTATCCAGAAGAATGTGCACACAATCAGGCCGTCTTTGACGGGCTGCTAGGTGCAATGGTGTGGCGCCCCTGCCGTCCCGGATATTCACAAATCGTGCGTATCCCCTAAAATCCATCAAATGACCCACAGGTTATCCACTGATGGCAAGCCCCAGAGAGAGAGAGAGAGAGAGAGAGAGAGAGACCCACCAAGAGACAGCAACTGGACTAGATTGAGCAGCAGAAAGAATGGCTTTGAGGCAATTAGAATGACCGTAATAAGCAGCATAGTGCAGGCAAGTCCTTCCATTGAGAGAATCAAACTTCAAGACCTGATTAACAACAACATCATCCCCGATTAGCAATCCACGTAACAACTCGGCAAACCCAAAAAATAGTAAAAAGCACAGAATCAGAATTCGCCTTACATTAGCTCCAGCTTCAAGCAGCTTTTCCACGCAGGCGATTTTGCCATGCATTGCGGCTAACATAAGCGGAGTCTGAGACCATATCGCAACCCAAAGAAGGAAGGAAAACAAAAGAGTGAATCCCAGATCGGGAAGAAGAAGCGAAGCCCACTAGATCGAACAGCTTTAGATCACTAAACAAAAGGCAGACATTATACGAACTTCACCTGCTTATGCCGGTTCAATAAATCAGGATTCAGGGACCGATCCAGAAGCATGGATAGAATCTGCAAAAAAACAAAACACACACCAGAGCTCACAACCCAAACTCACAACACCCAACTTTCATCGAAGACGAAATGCGAGCCAAGTCAACAGAAAACCACAAATGTAATCGGCTTAAACAACCGGTGCCCACTGCCCACCAAGAAAGAGAGACGACACGGGACAGAGGCAAAAAGGAAGGACTTTTGGCAGGGGAATCACCTCGATCTGGCCATTCGCAGCGGCGATATGAAGGACGGACTGGCGATCGTAGGCAGTGGTCTGGTGGAGGAGGCTCGCATCTCTGTCCAGGAGCGCTCCCACGGTCTCCGCATCCCCAAACTGCACGGCGGTGAAGAGCCCGTGCTCCTGGCTCGCCCCGCAGCTCAGCCCCTGACCCATCTCCTCGCTTCACCCGCCGCCGTCGCCGCCTCCGCCGCCGCCGCCGCCACCGGTGGGGCGCGCTTCCACCTCTATTCACGGAGGAGAGGTGGTGGCCAGGGGGTGCTCATTGCGCGTCCCGCAAAAGCAGCTCCCGTATATATATATAGGTGCTCTACTCCGTGAGAACGCTCGCAGGGACAGAGGAAGAAGGAGAGAGAAAGGCAAGGACTTTCGATTAAATCGCGATTATTTTGATCGCGATTAGTTTAATCGCGGGGATTAAGAGAAAATTCAGAGAGGAGGCGAACGATTTAATATTTACGGGGGGTAAACTGGGGATTGGGCAGCCGGATCTGCCCGGAGCTGGGGGCACGGGAAGCTGACCGTACCTGCGACTTTGACTGTTCTGGGCAGCGAATCAGATATTTCTTCGGGGGCAGTTGGGTCAATTCCACTCCTCGACTCCGCGTTATTGCGCCTACTCTTCACGATTAAGTCCAAGGCCCCCCAGTCTAATTTACTATTGCCAGTCCTTGTCCGAAAATCGGACCGTGCTCTAACTGGTTTTCCACGACTAGTTTTCTCTCCTTCTTTCCCCTTTTCTGTTTTTTTTTTTGAAAAAATACCTCTCATGTGTTTACAATGGACTTGGGTTTTCTTTTCGGGGCGATAGAAACTTTAATAATAAGAATAAGCGTATGCACGTCGATGAAATCGGCATGCGAAGGAACCCCGATTTCATTTGTCAATGATACATGGTGGCGGAATTTCGCCCTATCAAATCATGTGTTCGTATTATCATATTTTTGAACTTTGAAAACACTTGGCGGCGATACCATGAAATCTTGCAAGATTATCGAAACATGAGGTCAAGTATTAAACTTTAGTCCCCTTGTCCGTCTCCCCTAATAAATATGTTCATGCTTAGTTGAGATCATCCTACAAAATTTTGTGAATACAATTTTATTTATGAGACTTCGTTTGTTCCATGAAAAAATAACAAACATGGAAGATATTCTCCTAAAAAATGGTCACTTATGTCGCTTAAAATTTATTACCTACAACAATTTATATCTAAATTTTTTCCAGGACTATGGTAATGTTTCTCGTTCATTCATTTTTTTCTAAGAGATATAAACGATCATTATTCAAATTATTAATTTTTTACGAAACAAACGAACCTAATTTTACCCTTGCTTCTTCCTTCCATTTGACATATAATGATAATGCTTTTATAATAAGATAAATTTCTCTACACAACCAAAATAGAGAAATTAATGGTATGTTTGGTAACAATTATGTTCTTTGGGAATAATTTCTTATCAGAAATGATTATTTTTTATTTTGTTTCCAGAAATAATTTCTATGCATTATAAGCCATTTGGTAATTGTCTAAAATTTATGATTCTATAATAAAATTGTGTTTGATACATGTTCAAAATTTCAACTCTAAATCAATTTCTTTTAATTTTTACTTTACTTTTCTTTTCTTTTCTTTTATTCCTTTCTCTCTTCTATTCTTCTTCTTCAAGTGGTCGGTCGCCGGTCCAGCGACTTCACGGAGCGTTGCCAGCCCTCGTTGGCCAAGCCTCGCCGACAATTGGGCGAGGCTCTCCCAGCCTTGCCGAATCGGTTGCTAGCAATCGGCGGTGGTGGGGGCGGCGGACAACGAACAGTGGCGGTGGGCGCCAAACAGCAACCGCGGCGGTGGCGATAGATGAAGAAGAAGAAAAGAGAAGGAGAAAAAGAAAATGAGTTGATTCTTAAATTTGTTCTCGAGAACAAGAATCAACTTTTTTTTTTATTCTTGATTATGTTCCAAATCTATTTTCGGGAATAAAAATTAGAAATTTATTCCCAAGAACAAAAATTTTACAAAACTCTATAGATAACAAAAAAAATCAAAATCTAGCACTGTTGGAATGGTTCTCATACAGACCCTAAAGTGCTTCTTTCATCTTATTCTTCACTGATCTCTTCCTTTATTCCTCAAGTTTCTCGGTCCACACGTGCGAACGCATCTCTATAGGTATTTTTATTCATTAATTATTTTCATGGGCATCAAAAATATATTCCGATTAGTAGGCGGGGCCGGATCGGATAAATCGGTGCAGGAGCGGCATAAAAAACCCTGGCTATTTTATTCGGGGCATCTGCCGGTGGAAAGGGTAGAAATGGGATTTCGGCGGCTCTGCTACACTGAATTTAATTCGTTTATTCAAATTTGAACGCGTGTTTCTCGGATGTCTGATTGGCCAACGAGGACGCGCCTTTAGGAAGACTTCCGCCTAGGCTGGTCGCGGCGGCGGGCGGCGGCGGCGGCGGCTGCTGCTGAGGGGTTGGTTTTCACGTGTCAAAGCTCACGGTGGCGCCTCAGTTTCTCCTCCTCTAGATGACCCAATTTCATTTTATTTTTTTCTTCCTTGCGCGTGCCGAAGAAGAGCTTGAGAATTAGTAAATTATCCCAGCACCATAAAAATTCAATACATAAAAATGATGTCATAAACTGGACGTCGGTCGGAGAACTAGTCAACCGTCCCGACACTATCGAAGCACAGTATACGCAACGGCACAACTTCCCTCATCAGCAACTTCTTTGTCGCTCGGTAATACTGATCTTTGTATGAGTGGACGAATTATTGCGTCCGACATTATTATGCCCTGGCCCAAAGAGTGATGCACGTGGATGGTTGGAGTTTGACCCCATGAGATGAGTTAAAACGATTTGCGGTTGTACACAGGAGGGGCCTGAGGAAGCCTGCAGACAAAGAAAAACACGTCGAAAAGGAAGTGGGAAATGGATTTTCCAAGCCCTTGGAATCACACCGCAAGCAAAGCATAATATCCCAACCCCACATCGGTGATCTTGACAACGTTTGGCGCTTTCTTGGGGTCAAAATTTTGCCTTTCCCAGTCCGGCCAAACGCTTGTGTTTCAGCCCTTATTTCTTTTCGAACGGACTTCAAATTCAAGTAGATGTCATCTACCAGCTTTTCTGGGGAATCGGCCGGAAGCATTATTGTCCAAGCAAACGCTTTGCTTGGGAATTTTATCTTTTACCACGACTGCCATCCCACTTTTAGACGGCTTATGATTAACTTCTCCGTGCGATCGATCGTTTTACTCCTTGTGTCGTGCCCTTTAGAATCGCGTTTTCGGGCTTCCTTTCGTGCGTTGTGTCTTTCAATAAAGTTAAGACAGCTTATAGTTAACTTCCCATTTTATAATGTCACTTTAGGCGTCATGTCCTTTAATAAAGGGAAGACGGGCTGATAATTAACTTCCCATTTCACGTCTCCCAGAGTTCCTTGTGTGCATGTCAATTCATCAGCCTTAGAAGATCAACTCGTGATCCTACTATAGTGACCGAGCCCTGCACTACTTTGCTGGATCAATGGTACATTTAAGCAGACTCCCACGTTCTCGGGAAACATATTAGTCCAATGGTTAACAAGCATTTTCATCGATTAACCAAAGAGAAAAAAATCGTAGGGGTGAATGAACACTGATCATCATATTAAAGTAAATACCATGTGACAGTGGCCATGCGACTGCGAGTACGGCTGGGTGTTAAATTATTCTGCAACTTCATTTCATATTTCTTGAATTTCCTTCTCAGTTTTCTTTTCCTAGATAAACCGGGAGGGATATTCAGGTAGCGGGTCAACCGAGGCTAGACTTAAAAGATAATGTCACTAGGGGACAAGGTGTCGGTGGCAGCGCCGTACTGCTGCGTATAGATGTTAGAGAAGATCAGATGAGTTTTCATCTTTTCTTGTGGCCTTTGACGAGCTTATTTAAGAAGCCAAGTGAGTTTCTGCCAGGGTTCGGACATGTCAACAAGAATCTCGTCCTTACCCAGTGCAGTGGAGGCTGCTGCGAGGATTCAGAAAGGGCATCTTTTTGTTGTTTTCTTTTGGCTGCAAGTGTACCCATCCAGGTCCACTGAATGTACCCGAAGAAAAGGTTAGCAGTCCTAATATGCTCGGAGATTATGGATTGAATGTGTTAAACCGATGCTGCGAGCTTAGGTTAAGTATCGCGATCATTGTAAGTACAGATATCTTTGGAACCGCCTTGGTTTGAACGGTCCAGCAAGTTTAAACTGTAGCTAGGCTGCAATTCTGTGGCAGATTCTCCAACAAAGAAGCAGAAAAAAAGAGCAAAGTCGAAATGCTCACGAGGAAATGATGGGATGACGATGCGACGTGAATTTGCGATCGCACCGAGAGAGGTCCGAGGAGGAGAGAAAATGGTGGAAAATATCTTAGAAGCTATTTTGTAGGTCCCCCTTGGGCAGCCTTTTATCTCTTTTGGTCATTATTTTTCTCTTTTTCTTTAATGATGTAAGGTGAGAGACTATAATTAAGAAGCTACCTAAAGGAAAATTAGCGCAACAACCCACCGTCGTTGCTTCTCCAGTTAAATTTGTGTTCTCCAAGGCAGGAATCGAACCTGCAGCCGAAAGTGTTGAGCGTCCTGAAGAATGAAAGATTGGCTCAATCCTAGGATGGGTGTGGTTGTCATTTTCCAAAGGTGCGTCTGTCTATAGAGCCCATTAGGTTCAAATGATGAAAAATCACATTCTTAAATGAACCGTACATGAAAGATAGTACCATGGAATCAAGGGTAAATTTTTCTAAATTGATAAAAGTCATAAAAAACCCCAAACTTTATGTGCTATGACACATTTATCTCAAATTATTTTTGTGACACGAAAAATCCGAAACTTATACCCATGTGACATATTTATCACAAACTTATACAATCTATGTGACACCAAAAATCCCTAACTTTTTTCAATTATACCAAAAAACCCAAAACTTTTATTTGTGTGACATATTTATCTAAAAAAATTTGTATAACAAAAAGATTGGGATTTTTGATGTCACAAAAAAATTTGGGATAAATATGTCACGCGGATAAAAGTTTAGAATTTTTTATATTACAGAAAAAAGTTTAGGATTTTTGGTATCACAAAAAATAATTTAAAGTATATATGTCACTTTGGGTAAAATTTAAGGATTTTTCTGACTCTTTTCCTAAAGCGATCTGTTTGTGAAAGCAAATTCGAACTACTTCAAACTGAATGCGTGGGAATCAATGTAAATACATCTAGAGTGGTGATCAATCTTTTTAACTATGTCATGTTCGAAGTAGTTTTCATTTATGACTTTCGAATTACATATTAATTATTTTCCTTAAAAACGAGAGATGCTATTGATCTCAATACAAACTACTCTGGTCAAGGCACGACATTGCATATTCATGATTAAAATTTTTGAATTTGTGCATCTTAAAGTTCTATTTCAACTCGAAGAATCACCCATAACATACCAACTCACATCAAACACGCTAGGTGCTTTGGTGGGCAATTTAGTACCTCGTGGCTCGCACCAAAGCCTTCGTAGCCTCTTATAATTGCTTGGATTGAAAATGTCTGATCAAACCTAATGGGTTCCGGTTCTAACTTGGCCTTTTATTATATTCGCTAATTAGATCATTAGCTAGCTGATAAACACCTACTTCCATGCTTTAGATATCCAAGTAGATATTTTGCCGTTAAGGATATGATAGTCTTTTTGTGTTGAATTATTTGTGGGATTCCGACGCTCTACCTACCAAACATGGCAAGAAAAATTACACGTCCGCGACCAAAAAAAAAAAAAAAAACTAGTTTGACTACGTAATCTTTTAATATTTTATAATTTTCCGCCGAATTATGAACTTATAGAGGTACATTGCGTGACTATATGTAAACGCAAAGGTGACGTGAAGTGCTAGACTAGGTAATTCTATAGAATAAAAAAATCGATTATCAAAATAACAAGTCTGAAAATAAGGCATGCGTTGGGGATGTTAGATCTACCCGGGACGCGGAGCTATTGTACGTGTCTGAATCTTACCATTCCTACGATGATGACAAAACACTCCTTTCATGTTATAACACGTTGAACATATCCCAACAAAACCATTAAATTCGATCTTTCTTTTTAATACCCGTGATGCCATCGTGGAACAACCTACTTGTGCAAGTTCATAGTTGCTTCTAGCATCTGAAAGAGGCCAACTTGACTGTAAATTTTATATAAAGTTAGATCTATCATATTCACCTAATGCCTAATGACATAATCACCCTATTAATACCCTTCTATTCCTAGGTACCAAATTTAAACAAACACTTAAATAGATAAGCCATATTCAAGCACCATGAAATTGTCTTTAGCAACCGAACCAAATGATTTGTCACTTGAGTAGTTAGAAGCTCCTTTCCTCGAAGAAGTCACATTCTTGTAGTTTGAGTTATATCTTGTACAAGCCAATTTTGGCCCGACTATCGCTTGTGAAAACAGATTCAGTGCCTGGTTTGTCGTCAAACTATATACCGAGCAAAGGGTACCGTTTTGCAACGGCTTAACTCGATTAACATGAGCATAAATTCCTTGGAAAGAGCACATGTTGCAGCCATCATGAATTTTTGTGGTTTTTACTCATGAATCCCTTCGCAAGCTCACTTGTATTTTGAATTTTGCCATTCTAACGAGCAATATCAAGTCGAGACGTTCTATTCAGTCTTTCTGGACTGAATGATCTTTGCTCAAAATCTAAAAGCTGTTATTTTCCCTCCTTCCCATAAGACGGTTCTGGATCGATTGCCTTAAAAATCGAAGCGGAGGGGCAAAGTTCCAATGTTTCCTTGCATGGCGAAGCGAGAGATTAAAGACGCAACCGATTCCGTTTCGAGATAGCCAGACAACGGAAAATATGATTAACTTATGAGAGTTTCGCGTTGAAGTGGGATTCATTTGCATATTTCTTCAAGCAAGAGCTTACTGTACGTTGATGAATTGACTGATGAAAGAGACATAAAAAGCCACGAATGCGATCTTACATCAAAGAGTGCGAACTAAGCTTTTGAGAGTTGGTGTTTAATATCCGATTCGAAACATTCCAACAGAGCATGGGACAGGTAAAGGTCACAAGTGGGCAACTAAGAAACTCAACCGCTAACTCGTACGCGTGCATTGAATGAGCTCCGAAAAGACTCAGTCGGCTGAATTAATCCGTGCAGCTTGAATCGGTACGTATTTATCAATCGAAAGATGAGCTTCCGCATATCATAATTTTGTTGGCTCTTCATGACTGAACAGGTGTTATTGACAGTAATTGCGCCGAAACGAATGGAGGGAAAGAAGGATGGGGAAGGAAAGATCGTGTGGAGTGTCCGTGGAAGCTGCAGCGAGCGATGGATTGTCCCCGGCGGCGAGAGAAGAAATGGACCCGCGAGTGCTTGTCACGATGATTCAGCTTAGATACGCATTTCATTGTCGTTTTTACGCGGATTCTTTAATATAATCGAGTGATTCCTTGTGGAACCTACGCTGTCCCCATCTCACGCAGCCATTTTAAGCGAAACATTCTCGATCGCGTGCTGAATCTGCTGGATTGCAGCTATGAGGAGCGATGGTCGAACACGTTTCCGCGCAGAGAAAACATAAAATTTGGCCAGTTGCGCTCATTATTGGTGAGTCAGATCGCTTTCTCAGGTTTGGGTGGGTTTATAAGTCCCATCACAAAATTTCAAAGGTTAGGCAGCTGGGACTTCTCTTTTCAATCCATGTTCATGGAGCTTTTAGCAGCAGATCATCAGAGTTTTTGATTTAACATCAGCGAGTTAGAGAACTCCATCATAAAAGCCTGAAAAGATCCGTGGATCAAATCTGAACTCAACCCACGAAAAAAGTGGTTCCCTCATTCGCTCACTCAGCTACGAGAGAGACAGAGACAGAGACAGAGAGGAAGTAGCCACCGGGTTGCAAGATTGAGTATATTGGTCAATATGACCTTGATGACACGCTATAAGCAAACCCATCATATGGGCAATAGATCATCAAACGGGCGAGTAGGGTTGAGTCAAAATTTATTTTATGCAATACAAATCTAGTGACCCGTATTCGACCCGACTCATACTCTACCCAACCCACATTACTAATATACTTCCACGTTTAATCAAAAAATGAGGTAAAAGCACAGAGTAAGCAAGTACGAAATTGAATGAGGACGAGAGTGAGAAGAGAGTTATAGAGATGCATTAAGTCTAAATAAATTATCAATTCATTTAACATCCACAAAATTTTGGACTTTATCATTCTAAACATATTTATAATCTATTTACTGAAAATAACTAACCCATATAAGAACTAGCCCATCAAATATGGATTAATAAATGGGCCTTGACCCATTTAACAGGTCCAATTGGGCAGGCACGGACAAATAGTTGACCGGACAGGCCCATCAAGACCCACTTAGAGCAATAGATTGTAACTTAATCGTTCTTAATTAGGCTCGAGAAAGGATTTAAGGCCTGGCACTGAGCCCAAACTATCCATTGATCCATTATTTTCAGGGGCCTATCACAACCCCACCTATTGATTGGGCCCATTTGATTTGCCCGAAGTGTTACCTAGGCAATATTAATATCGTTGCTTCATGCTTCGATGTAATTAACAAGAAAACCCACAAGAACAGTTTCATTTCCGAAAGAAGAAAATGGAAAAAATGCGTTAACTTTACAATATTCTGGAAGAACTTTGTGCAGCGCTAACAACCTTTTTAAGTTAGAATCAACATGAACTTTTCGTTTATGTTAGGAAATTGGAACATATAAACTGTGTAACATGATATCGGCTCGTAAGCCAGCAATTCGAATTCTGACATGCTCCCGACTTTGTTCAATTGAAACTGCTCTTCTTCACATTCTGTATGTCCTCTTGGCTAAAGCTTAAGTTCTTGACGAAGAACGGTTGATCAAACATTTTATTTGCCCAAATGAACATAACATCTTTAGACTCAATTTCCGCATTTTATAATATATAAAGTGGCTATAGTACTAGCGATTGGCAAAAGCAACAGATAGCCAAATAACAAGCGGTCCAACAATATATATCATCTGAGATGCAAGTGAAGAAATCGACGCCTTCTGCTGCAGTAAAAGTAAATAATTAAATATAAGCTACAAAGTAAATAAGAGTATTCGTCCAAGTCCTGTGCAGAATGTTTCACTCGATATGGATCAGGACTAGGAAAAGAAAAGAGGCATCGCGAATATGGTGGAAGGTTAGAGAGTCTCGAGGGTCCATTATTAGCACTACTTTAATTTGTTGATAAGGTAAGAGAAAAAGCGACTTGAAGACGCCAGAGTTTTCCAATGTCTCTTTCCATCTTTCCAACAAGACCCAGAATACTCTTTACCAGCTCTATATATGAGTCTACGGGTCTTCACTCAGCTCTCACCAGAAATCATCCTACAACGTCCATTCATACATTGCAGATCATCTCAGTTTTCCCGAATTCCCTGATCAGTGATCACAATGTCGCTCATTCCCAGCATCTTCGGAGGCCGCCGAACTGACGTCTTCGACCCATTCTCACTAGACATTTGGGACCCTTTTGATGGCTTCTCCACCTCCTCACTCACCAATGTGCCCACCTCGGCTCGCGAAACTTCGGCATTCGCCAATGCGCGAATTGATTGGAAAGAAACTCCAGAGGCCCATGTGTTCAAAGCAGATGTGCCAGGGCTGAAGAGGGAGGAAGTGAAAGTTGAGGTGGAAGAGGGGAGAATCCTTCAGATCAGTGGGGAGAGAAGCAACGAGAAGGAGGAAAAGAATGATAAGTGGCACCGGGTTGAGAGGAGCAGTGGAAAGTTCCTGAGGCGGTTCCGCCTTCCAGAGAATGCAAAGATGGACCAGATCAAGGCAAGTATGGAGAATGGGGTGCTCACTGTTACTGTGCCTAAGGAAGAGGAGAAGAAGCCGGAGGTGAAGTCCATTGATATCTCTGGTTAATCTTGGAGTCTGGTCTGCTGATGAAATGCAATATGCAATTCCCAGAATACAACTCTATGAGTTGTGAATAAATGGTTTGCTTCTGTTTGTGTCGTTGTGTGCTTTTGTGTTCCAGTGTGTTCCAGTGTATCCGAAAATATGTAATCAGCTCTCACTTTTTTAGTGAAAATAATTCAAGCTGGATTGTTTGAGTTCTTAGAAAGTTCGTCATATCTTTCTCAGTTATTTAGTATTAATCCAAAATATGCAAGCTCAATAAAACAGACAAAGTAAATGGAAAAGGGGGGAAATTGGAAAGAGGAGGTTCTATATTTTCAGAGGATTGTTGGAAATTTCTTTTCTTGCCTTCAGCTTGCTGTTCTTAAGTTCATATTTAGATGGGTCAGACCCTAAATAAAAGAGAAAAAAGATCTCCGCATCAGCTCTTCCTTCTTACTTCAAAACTCTGATAAATAGATGAGACACCACCAAAACTCTAGAAGATTGCAAATTTACTTTTACTCTATGCTACATGATCTGAGAGATCAGAAGGTGAACCTCGAATAAATATCCTTCACTATCGGTCGCAGTGATGGCATCGTAATAAGCAGGCACAGCTCCTTATGTATCAGAATCACAGAAAGAGCAACAAATTCAGATCACTTACGTTGCTGTGCTTCCAACGTCGGGGGAAGCATAGGTTGGTTCTTTTTATGATAGGAACTCTCTAATGTTCCCCAGGATGCCCTTGTCATATGGGTTCCAGAACGTCAAATTAGTGGAACTTTGCCCTAGATAACCAAATGACGAAGCAGTTAAGACAGAAAGAATCTGTCTATAAAATTGGGAATAACCATCGAGCTGATGGAATAAGAAAAGCAAGTAAATTTACCTTGTTCTGATTTAACTTGGTGTTGAAACTCAGGATACTTCTTCCAGTTTATCTGAAAAAGATGCATGCCAGGATGATGCGTACTCCAGGATTCATCCAATTAGAAAAATAATATATATATATGTTCAAGGGAAGGTGCCCAACTGATTGTGCACTTACCCACTCATCAGTTCTAATGTTGAAACATATGCAGTATATGTGCCACATGAAAAATATACCCTGCACGACAGAGACAAATTTTATGCTTGCACAATGCCACTATATGTTATAATAAGTAACTTATAAAAAACTTGTAAACAAGAAAAAAGTTAGACCTGCCATAGCAATTGGAGCAGAGAAAACAGCAATCCACCAATGACCAAGTCTGCAGCCATATTACTCTGAAGCCATAAAAAAGATGGTTTTAGAAGGTCAGTAGGTCAATGGGCCACCCAATTGGACTTTATATGATTCAAATGATGTTCAAACTGCAATTACTAACCTCCAATCTAGTTTGGTAAAGAATTGAAGATTTAGAAGCAACTGACAGTCAGCAGACAGATGCACAAGACAGGAAAAAGAACACGTGAAAGGCTGGAAGATGAATCATTTCTAACATGTAAAGCATGAATAGCGGAGTTAAAGATCAGCTCCAAGCCTGGAAGGTAAAACGAAGGAACGACCTTTGCTCTTTCACCAAAGTAAATGAATACAGCATGCGGAACTATTTATCCAATTCTTAAAATGTATCTAGCAGTCAACTTCTAATTGTCCTACACACTGATCACAGCTTTGGAACATTTCTAACATGGAAACATGAGTAAATACAGTTTGCTGTGTCATTTATCCAATCTCTAAGATACAAACAGAAAAGTTACAATTGTCCTTCAGGAACCTATACATTGATAAAACCTTGATTGGATGAAGATGGATGCCTCCTCAAATACCCTAATTCATTTAAGACTATCTCAGCATTCAATGACCGATTTCTCTGTCTGTTCATCAATTCATCTGCAGATAATTATTGCATATCTGCCAAATAACGAGCAGTACCAACAGTTATATGAAGTAGCATTGGCAGATACATGGATGCAAATGATTAGCTTGGGAAATTTAATGCCATATAGTTTGGTCGAATATCAAAGTTTTTTCTTTCATAATCTAGGCTCACCTCACCCGCAAAATCATTTTGACCCCCACTCAAACTCAGGGGGAATGTTTCAGTGCTAATTTAATGCTTATAAAGAGTTGGATGAAGTCAGGCAGCATAAGCCAAACTTACACTTAGATGAGCAGGCCACAAAAGAAGACTCGGTGATAAGAAATCCAGCCAAAAGAGCCATGAAAAGGAAATAGTTATTCTGACCTGCATAGTGATGCCAACACCAATGTGATGCGGAGGAAACATGCTTGATAGTTACAAGTAAGACTGATGAAGAATTAACTAATTGTAATAAGGAGTCTGTTTAAAGTTCAGTTGCCAAGTAGAGCTTTCCATTACCTATACAATTTCCAAATGCAGGGCAATGGTGGTCGAACCCTTTGATATATGCCTCACAACTTCTACAATATCTGACTCTTCCCATCAAAGAGCTAGTCTGAAAGATAAGAAGGGCAGACGACATTTGAATAAATGATTCTTTTAAGCCCTCTGCACGTATGGGATTGCCAATTAAGTGATGACGACATGTTTAGTCACTTCCCAATATTCAGTACCTCACTGACTTCAGAGACAGAACCATCACAAAGTTCGCTTGACGAGGAAGGTCCAGGGGTTACACGACCGGGATCTCTTTTAAAAATACTGTAACCATATACATGAGTATTAGCATAGAACCAGTCACCACAGAGATATCAGCAAAAGCATCTAAATAGAAACAGGTCAGGATGAATGGATTTACGCAGGTGAAAAAATCGAAAGTTGGAGGAATGGAGAGGAGAGGACCAACCTGCAAAGACCAATTATAAGCATGGCAACCTCTCCATGGAACAAAACATCCATCAACAGTGGAACCGCTGCGATGGAAAGTAAACAGCAATGAGCCTGGATGTTGTTTTCTTTTATGTTCCTACCTAATTTAGATTGCAGAAAATCCATGATGAATGAGTGGATAACACGAACTAAAACGCCTTCCTTTGGATTAAGAGAGCGACTATTTGGCCTATGTCTGTTTGACTTAATGGCGAAGCAACTCTATTCCATCGGAAGCACGGAATCTCACCCCAACAAAGAGGCGAGTCAGTAACGAACTCGGCATCGATTTAGAAGAAGCTCATAGAACCTCTTTACAGCCTGATGGATATGATCACTGCTAATCGCGATGGAGAGTCTCGTGCCGTGCACCGCTCGACCATACTCACCGGCTGCCGACCATATTCCGATCAGGATGAACAATCCCTCGGTGAACAGTGGATGATTAATAAATCATCGGATTAAAGAGTACATAAATCTGACTAAACAGCAACTGCGTAAGTACTATCTCGACGCTACGCGGGCGATTATTTTACGGAATGAAGAAGAGAATCACCTTCTCTGACGACGGTCACGTAGACGACCCAAACGTATACGATACTTAGGACAACGAAGGCAGGGGCTGATGCGTAGACTCCGAGAGCTCGCCTGCACCTCCCTGCCAATCCCACGACCGCCACGAACACCAGAGCTGCACGGGACAAGCCAGCATGCGATTCGCATCTCGCGGAATTCGAACTATGCACAGATACAGAGAGAGAGAGAGAGAGAGAGAGAGAGAGAGAGAGAGAGAGAGAGATACCTGAGAGGGCGAGCTGAATGAGGAGTGAAGAGGCGTAGAAGAAGCGAGGGATCAGAGCGAGGGCAAACTGAGTGAGGAAGACGGAGACGCAGGACGCGATGCAACGTCCGATTGAGCTCGTGCGAGCTTCGCGCGGCGTCCTCTGGTCGTCGATTTCGGCCATCTTCTGCTCCGATCCTTCATCTCTCGCGCAACTACTCGCGCCGGATCGGCTCAGACGCCATTTCAACAAAGCTAAGGTCAGAGAAGGAAGTCGAGCTGCGGAGGGCAAACGAACAAACGACTCTCCTTCTTCACTCGGGGAAAAATTGAGACTCGCTCCCCGACCTTTTATAGCGCTTCCGCAAATCAAATTTTATTTAAAGAGATGAATTTTCTTAAAATAATAAGATATGGTACATCAAAATTCTAAAATTTATAGAGAAAGTGCAACTAAATTTTAAAATTTTCGATTTAAAATTTTTTAAAAACATAATTAAATCATAAAACTTATCATAAAAATCAAATTCAATTTTAAATTTTTCAAAAAAATGTAATTAACGAACAACTTAATTAAATTGATTTGATAATTTTTAATATGAAAAAATAATCTTGTTTAAACCCATCCACTTTGTACTTTTGCTGATCGGGCCTAAACCATTGTGGGTGGGAGGATCTACACCATTTGTCGGCGAAACCCTTCGAGTCGTTGCCATTGCCTCCGACTAAATCATGTTCCCGCGAAGGATGCACTGGACCAACGGCGAGCTGTCGAGGCTTTCGGCGGTGAGAGCCACAACACAAGAAGTAGTTGTTTGTCAACGTGCATGTGAGCAAAGGGCGGTCACCCCTCAAGAGGAGGCCACAAGTAGGGGTGTCAAAAAAACCCGACCCGAACACGACCCAAACACAAAATAAGTTTGGTACATGTTTTGGGTCTTGATATTGTTCGGATAACAAATATAAAACAAGCGGAATACATGTTTCGGATTGGGTTCAATGTTGGAACATTGTTTGACTCGAAACACGTTAACACCCATGTTCCAAACAAGCTAACAAACACAAATAGACGTGTTTTCGAAAACCCTTCTCCTTCCATCATTCTCTAATAAAATTTTATTAAAAGGAAAATTGTACTAATATACCCAAAATATTAAAAACAACTTAAATATGTAATAAATATATAATTTTAATTTGTTAATTTAAGAAATTTATTATTTGAGAAAAAACTTTCCTATTATGGATATTAAAAATTCTATCGACTTTGCCCCATTTCCCTTATGAAATAATTTTATCCAGTTTATATCTTCTTTATATTTTATTTTATCCTATCTCGAGCAAGCTCCAAACGTAGGATAAAATAAATTTTATCATATTTTGAATTTTATCCTAACTGCCAAACACGCTTTATAGTCATAGAAAACCTTTTCTTTTTCTCCTTATTGTCCAATAAAAATAACCCATCTCAACTTTTTTTTTTTTTCAGTAAAAAGATAAACCAAATTCTTTTACTCCTTGATATTGTGAAATTACCTGGATAAATTTTGTCGAATAGAAATAAGGGTTTTTAACTAAGGCTCCGTTACCGACCAAAAAAAAAAAAAAAAACTAAGGCTCCGTTTGTTTCGTGTAAAATTAATGATTTGAATAACATTTTTCTAGATATGATGTATTGTATCATTTGCAATATTTAGCCAATGATTTATTTCATTATTGACACTAATTGTAGACAGTGAATATTTTTCTTCCCTTCATTTCTTGGTAAAATAAATGCACCCTGACATTGCTAATCTTGGTTTTATTCATGGACCCATCCATATGTGATGCACAACCTGTGGAGCTTTCTTCATGGGCCTCCACGTCCAAACCCCAATTAAGAGTAATGATCTGATGACTGTAGTTTTGAGATTTCATGGATATGTCGGGTGCTGCATACTAAACGACTTCATTAATGTTTACTGAACCGCAAAACCAGTTTGCGTTCGCCACTCCGTCTATATCTAAGCTTATACATATTCCGTTGATAAACTATCATAGTCGAACCTCATGGTTTAAGGTTTAGGAAGCTAACGATAGACCGACATTACAAGTTAGGTTTCCGTCTCCTTAAGGGGTCTCGAGGTAACTCGGATCGACCCCTCCGGAACAACATATGGTGCTCAAATCAGGTCGGGCGTTAACACTTTGTGGTCATCCGTATTAGATTAGACCACCCGGAATCCTCACGAGGTTCAACTTTCTGTCACTTTGAAGACCAATATGGTAACAAACTTTAATGGTATTAGCCCTACTGACAATACCATCCCAATCCGAACCCCAGAGAAAAGAAAGGAGAGAGAGAGAGAGAAAAAAAAGGGGGAACCCGGCGGACCCGACCCGACCTGAAACACATTAGATGGTATAATGTGTTTCGGGTCGGTTCAAGTCGGGTCACAGTGTGTGACCATTGTGTTTCAGTCGGTTCGGGTCGGGTCACGGTGTGTGACCATTGTGTTTCGGGTCGGGTCGGGTAACAACAAAATCCGACCCGACCCGACCCATTGACACCCCTAGCCACAAGCATCTTTTTTCTTTTATAGAATTTGAGCTCCTCTCAGGGCGACAATGGTTTGGTTTGGTTCGATTTTTCTAAAAAATAAAACCGAATTGTTAAGGAAAACTGCCAAACCGAACCAAATGAAACAAGGAAAAACTGAACCAAACCGTTAAGGAAAACTGCTAAATTGAACCGAATCAAATCCGACTTGAGCCGAATACAAACCTAATCGAAACCCCGATTTGGTTCGGTTTGGGGGAATTGATTGAAAGACAAACAAAGGCACAAAAGATTTCCTCATAACGTAAGTTTCACAACTTTGATCACTTCTACGATTCGATAACCACAATTAAATGTCAAAAAAAAATAAACATAACCAATAACAAAGAAAAGTATATTCAAGGAGGCATTCCACAATTACTCAATAAATTAGAAATTACGTGCAACAATTAACAAAGCAATCACCATGATATGAAGTGGGTTGATTCAGACCAGTGTGACCAATAAAAAGAGGTAAATCTAGATGGATCTCATTCTACAATTTTGTCAAACAGGTGGCATTCAATTTGAAATCAGCGTATAGAGGAAGGTATGAAACTCAGTCCGACAATCACAACAGAATTCAATCAGATTACTAACAAATCCATATTTTAGGGCGATTTTTATATGTCTCATTTAGGAATTGATTGAAATATATACGAATGTACAAAAAGATTTGAACTTACCAAGAGGCTGAGCACAAAAAACTTAAAAATGACGAAGATAAGGTTATCGCACGCAATCTAGTCACTGTCGCTTACCCATGTCAAGAATCAAAGAGCCAATCCTCAAATCCATCATTCACATACCGTGGCTCAGCCTTGCCTCTATGGTCACGTACAATCCAATCGCCATCTCTCAATCTTGCTTCCCCCTCCCTCTCTCTCCAAGTCTCTGGCTTAGAGTCGAGCGAGCAAAGAAAGATCCATTTTAGTTCGGGGTATTAAGTTTTAGTGGTTTCGATTGGTTTATAAACCGAATTGAACCGAAAAAATTTGAACTGGCAAAATAAAAGATTATTTTTCTATCATTCGAATCAAAAACCAAACCAAATAAAAAATGTAAGGAATTTTGATTCAATTTCCATTTCGGTTTCAATTTTCGATTTGGTTCGACACCCCGTACATATATCCCATCATTTATAGATAGACATTTCTCTTTCACCTCTTTGATTTTAAATAATGCAACTCCATAAGTTTAATTTTATTTTTTTCTTATTTTAAGCGTAAAGCGGTGTAATAATTTGTCTCCGTCCCAATCCATCTTTGGCTTGAAAAGGTCAAGAATTTCGGCTGGTAGTAGTGATTTTTCTCTGCACCAGCTTTTTCCAACGAGAAGCAACTTTGAGGCTTCCAATATTGCCCCGGCTTACAAGATTGCCCCAAGTCGTAATCTTGTGAGCTGTGATCTTGTAAGCTGTGAGCGAGAAGTTTCAAAGCTTCGGCTATTGTGAAGGTTACTTCCTAAGTAGCACCGACACTGATACTCGACACGCGATACGACACGAAACGACACGCCAACACGACATTTATCAAAAAACAGATAATTCCGACACGTTATGACATATTATATATTAAATATGTATTTTTATATATACATAATAAATCATCATATTTATGATTATTTCAATCAAATTAATTTAAATCAAATTTATAAATAAATAAATAATTTAAAAAGCCTAGAATGAATATACACTGAAAACATTAATCCGCCATTTATTAATATCATTTATTGTTTCAATTTGACAAATTCAACTCTATTTCAATAATTCATAAAACTTGGAGAAAAAACAAGCGATCCATTTCTGGACTCGCATGTTAGATATGTTGAAAGAGAAGAAAAAGAACTTAAGGGATTAATTATGTATCATGGGAAGTGGGAGTCCTAAGAGAAGATAAGACTATGTTTTTCTTCTTTTTCCATTTATTATTTTTATTATTATGTTTTATTTTTTCACATATATATTTTGATATCTCATTTATTGAATTTTTAAAATTGACATTGATATTGGAATCATGTGTCGGAAACTCGTATGTCAGAATTTTGACTCAAGTGTCGGAGAGTATTGAGAAAGTTGACCAGGTATCGGATTTTTCGACATGTGTTGATTGAGTGTCGGAGAGTGTCGGACACGTGTCGAAGTATCTGACACAACACGAAGACTTTTGGAGAGTGTCAGTACTTCATAGGTTACTTCGTGCTTTGTGGCTTTTCAAGGGGAGGCTGCGAGTGGATCTCTCCTTCCATTTTTTTTTTTTTTTTTAAATGAAGGCCCTAATTATGGTTGACCGAAGGAATTAAAAAGGAGAACAGAGGAAGAAGAAGGAAAGTAAAATTGGTAAAAAAAAGTAAAATGATTTTGGACAAAAATGCCCCAATCATAACTTGAAAAGTAGCATGTGCTCAAGAGGTCCTTATTTGAGATTATGTTGGACACTTTAAGCTTTATTTGAGATAAAGTTCACCTTGAACTCTCTTTCAAGAAAACGACCACACTTCGTTCTCTTATTTGGTATTTCCCTAAAATTTATTATATAAAAAATTAGTTATGAAAAAAAAAAAAAAACAATAACCTATTGGCTTAGAGCACAAACGATAAACAGTAACCTATTGGCCGATGAGTGGTGGTGGGTGCAGCAACGGGGGAACGGGCGGCTAGTAAAAGAGTGAGCAATAACAAGAATTTTTATTTCTCATTTTTATTCTAGAAATAGAAAAGTAGATAATTTTTACTTATCATTTCTATTATAAATCTATTTTTGAAATAAAATTTTGTTTCAGAAAAAAAAAAAATTGGGTTATCAAATATATTCCAGAGAACAGAAAAATAGTTTTGGCTAGAAATATAATAGTTGTTATTGGCGCCCTAATTTCTTTTCTTTTTTTTTTTATCGTTATGAGTAAAGGAAAATATTATTTTGTTGATTTATGGCACCGTCATCTTTATGCGTGGTCTCAAGTTCTCAACCAGGAAGCATCCTAGTACTCTCTGTTCCATTTTTTGGTCTTTTGTTTCAAGCGCGTCACCAAATTCTTCAGCGTTCCGACGTCAATGTTAGAAAGTAAGTGCTACGAAGAAGTGCGTCTTCTTCTCCGCCGACCGGGAGAGCGAGTCATGGAGGAAGGCAAAGGAGCATTGGCTCAGAGCATGATCGATGCGGTCCACGAGATAGCTTCCATTTCGGGTTACAGGGGCACCAGCAAGAGGCAGTGCGGCAATCTGGCCAGAAGACTGAGGCTGTTGACCCCATTGTTCGAAGAGACTAAGGACAGCAAGGAGTCCATGCCCGAAGAAGGGAGGATCGGAGCTCTTGCCTCGCTCGTGGAAGCCTTGAGCTCCGCAAACGAGCTGCTGAGGTTCGGCACCGTGGGTAGCAAAATTTATCACCTGGTGCGTGCCGTTCAATTTCGCGCTCGCAGTTTCTGCGTGCTCCTCTCTTAGAGCTTTTTGGGTTTTTGTTTCCTAGGAACTTTCAGGTATCAATGAGTGGTTTGCAGGTTGCTCTTGCATCCCCATTCACACCGTTTTGACGTTAAATTTCAGTGTTGTTATACTTTTCTGGGTCGGCTTCTGATAAACGAGAAGCTAAAGTCAATTCTGTGAAAAAAGTGAATCGAGAGTCTGCAATAAGGGCGGAGTGTTGCTATTTAGCTTGAAGAGGGAGATCCTAGAGGTAGAATAAATGGTATTTAATACATTTTTGCAAAAAAAAGCACCCAGGCACACATCGACGAAAATGGCATCGCACTGTCTTGACGACGGACTATGCCAAAAACAGAGCATTGGTCATGGGGCCTGTTTAGTAACATTCCAAACAGTGTCTGATTCTATTTTTTTGTTCCCCAAAACAAAAAAAGAACAGAAATCCGTTTGATAAAGTTTTTTTATTCTCCATAATGAAAATCTATTTTTTTGTTCCTAAAAATAGATTTAGAACATAATCAACAAATAGAAAAAATTTGCTTCTTGTTCCTAAAAATAAATTATGGAATCAAGCCAAATTTTATTCTTTTTCTCTTTTCTTTCCTTCTCTCTTCTTCTTCCTCATTGCTAGTCGCCGGCCATGGCGATGGCTAGCGATTGGCTATGCGAGGTCCGGTGAGCTCATCCGAACCCGCCGTGGTCGGCAATCAACTGGGCGAGGTCTGGCGAGCTCATCGGAGCTTTGCCAAGGTAGGGCGAGGCTAAGCCTCACTAGATCCGGGTGAGGTGGAGCCTCGTCGGTGGCTGGGTGAGCTCGCCTGGCCACCGAAGTCAGCTTCACCCCAACCTCACGCCAACTGGGCGAGGTCGAGCCTCATCGGTGGCCAGGCGGTCTATTGCCAGCCATTGTCATGGTCGGTGTGGTTAGAGGAGGAGGAGGAGGAGGAGGAGAGGGATGAAAAAAAAAAAAAAAAAAAAAAAGGAAAAAAAATATATAATAAAAGTATTAAAAAATTAAAAGAAACTCTAATTTACAAAAAAAAAAAAAAAAAATTGAATTTTTATCAAATGCATTTCTATCTCAGGACTAGAAATTTTTTACAGTTATCTAACACCTTCAAATGTTTAGAAACTTATCCATGGAATAGAATCAGGAAAAACCATTTCTGATAAAAAATTGTTCTCGGAAACAGAATAGCTACCAAACGCACCCTTGATTATCATTCACATGGCCGAGGCTGATTTGCTGATTTGTGGTTCTTGGTGTTTGGCATTGAAAGGCGAGGGGGAAGGAAGAAATTGATTATTCTTCAGTAGCATTGAAAGACGCATGATGCTTTTCATGAATTTTGGCTGTTTCATCTTTATTTCTTAAACTATATAGTTTTTTTCTTCCGCTCCTCCTGCAGGTGTCAGAAAGGGAACAGATTATGAATAAATATCATGAGGTCACCTCCCAACTGGAACAAGCTCTAAATGGAATTTCCCATGAAAACCTGCACATATCTGATGAAGTCAAGGGACAGGCAAGATGAAATCTTTGAAAGCTTGTTCTTTCTGGTTATCCGGGCGTGTTTACGGTTTGACCGCATGGAGTATGTTATTTTCTTGGTGATGCTGACATAATTTTTGTGCAATGTACTTGTTGCATGGACCCTTATTACACACGCCGGCCAGTACCGGTGAAAATACACAGCCAAAAATACCTGACTGAAAAATTAGCCACGGAAGAGTGGACTTTCATCTATTTCAAACCTTGTTCATCCCCAATTCGTGCATGTTAATAATACTTCTCTTCTAAGGCATTGGAAACCTCAACCTTGAGTTTTTAGTTTCAATACTTCAATCAAGATTGTCTAACATTTTGGCTTCCAGGTTGAGCTCGAGCTTGGGCAACTTAGAGGAGCTAAAGGAGGAGTCGACTCACCTGATGTCGACTCGAATGAAGAGCTCCTTGCCCTTCATAACCAGAGTAGTGACACAGCTTCAGATCGAGCTGTCTTAAGGAGATTGGCTGAAGAACTAGAGTTAATGAAGATTAAGCAGGAGTCACTGGCTGAAAAGCTAGAGATCTTTGCCCTTTGTGCAAGTGGTGGAGATCCTGGTGAGAGCATTGAGAGGATATCGATGTTGCTGGAGAAAATTAAGGACTTTGTGAAGACAGAGAACCTTGACATGGATCCGCCTCCTGGCAAAAAGAATGTTCTTCCCAGTTCCAGTGGGTCATCGGTCAATGGCAATAAAGAAACACGGGTCATCCCAGATCTTTTCCGTTGCCCAATATCCTTGAAGCTGATGAAGGATCCCGTTGTTGTGTCAACAGGCCAGGTATGTGCATTACTGGTTCTTCCTGTGCCGTGGGGTCATGACTTGGGTAACTAGGTTGCAGTTGCACTATCATGGGAATCCAACCTTATCTTATGGACATAAAAAACCAGGGTATTCTAAGTCTGACAGGGAGATAGTTAACTCTGGACAAAGAGTCCTTTGTTGCCGCAGCATATTGCATTCATTAGCTTATAATCCTTAGTATTCTAGGCTTTTGCTTTAGCATATGTTAAGAAATGCAAAAACTTCCTCCTTTGAGAAGGCTAACACAAAAAATTTTATAGTAATACAAAGATACCTGTTGCGCCCCCCCTCCCTCCCCCCTGTGGGCAAATGTCTGGATATGTTTGTTCGGTCCTCATGGACTGATCATTCTTTTCCCTGTTGCAGACCTATGAACGCTCGTGCATTGAGAAGTGGCTGGAAGCGGGCCATAGGACATGTCCAAGGACAGAGCAAACCCTTTCCAGCACAACTCTTACACCCAACGGTGTCCTTCGTAGCCTTATTGCTCAATGGCGTGAGGCTAACGGCATTCAGCCACTGAGACCACCAAGCAGCCCTCGACCCACCAAAACTATCTCAGCCGCCTTCCCTGCCAAATGTGCTAAGATCGAACAACTTCTGCGCAAGCTTGGTTCTGGGAATCCTGAGGAACAGCGGTCAGCTGCAGGTGAGATTCGCCTTCTTGCGAAGCATAATGCACATAATCGTGTTGCCATCGCTGAAGCTGGTGCGATTCCCTTCCTTGCACGCCTCCTTTCAACTCATGACTTGCGCATCCAAGAGCATGCCGTCACCGCACTTCTCAACCTTTCAGTATGCTATCAGAACAAAGGTAATATTGTCTCCTCTGGAGCCGTTCCAGGCATAGTCCATGTTCTGAGGAATGGGAGTATGGAAGCACGGGAAAATGCAGCGGCCACTCTCTTCAGCCTCTCCGCTGTAGATGAGTATAAAGTGACAATTGGTGCATCTGGTGCAATTCCTCCACTCGTGTTGCTTCTCGATGAGGGAACCCAAAGAGGGAAGAAGGATGCTGCAGCAGCTCTTTTCAATTTGTGCATTTATCGAGGTAACAAAGGGAAAGCTGTTAGGGCTGGCATTGTACCTACACTGATACAGCTTCTAGCTGAACCCGGTGGCGGTATGGCGGATGAGGCACTGGCTGTACTGGCAATATTAGCCAGTCATACAAAAGGGAGGGCCGCCATCGGTGCTGCAAAGGCAGTGCCGGTACTTGTAGAGATTATTCGTGTTGGTTTTCCTTGGAACAAGGAGAATGCTGCAGCTGTATTGGTGCATCTTTGTGCTGGAGAGCAGCATCATCTGTCAGAGGCAAAGGAACTCGGAATCGTGGAGCCACTGGTGGATTTGGCACTAAACGGCACAGACAGAGGGAAACGAAAGGCTGCTCAATTGCTTGAGCGATTGAGCCGTTTCGGTGAGCAGCAGCAGGAAGGCTCGGGCACAGGCCAGAGCCGAGGTCGAGGTTCAGGTACAGGCCGCGACCGAGGCTGAGGCTCAGCCAAAAGGGCCGCCCTCGGCTGCATATGTTGTCGATAATGATAGCTGTAAGCTTTTCGCCACCTCCTTGGTGCTTTCTATACGTGTTTTTTTTTTTTTTTGTGATTTAGCTTGTTCAGAAGCGTTCGGCATGGAAAGGGAAGGCGGACAATAGCCTGTCGGTCTGAATGGGCTGTGAAAGAAAAGCGGCGCCGGCGAGGTACGATACAAATTTCTCTGAATGGAAGAGATGTACTATTTGAATATGTAAAAAATTCTGGTCATCCACTGCCTTCTTAAGTGGAAGACCCGTCACATTATTCAATTCAAATTTCTTCACGCGGGAATTGTATTCTCTTTGCGGTGGCGTGTGGAAAGGGGGAAAGTTGAACACTGCTCCGACTCTCCTAGATGGAGCATAGAATAGTCATCGAATTAAAGAGCACATACATTGACTGCCGGCAGCAACTATAACTATACCATCTCGAAGCTAGACCTATAGGGGATGAGAAATGGGACTTCTCGTGTTCCGGTTAAGTGGAAAAGAGAAGACTCGCTTTCACGCCTTTTCGCGGCGCTTACACAAATTAAATTTTAATCAAAGCAGATGAGGTTTCCTAATATAATAAAGAGTAACGTGTAACATCAATTTTCTATATAATATTTCAATGTCTTTCTAACATTTAATTAATATTTTAACTTTTGAAAAAAATGAAGTACAAGGTAACTTTTTTCTTTGAATAGTTTAAATAATCTAGCCTTATGTGTATCGATATTGAGTTCGAGATGAGTAATTTTGTGTTAGATAGAATTATTTTATTCGAGTGAAAACTGATCATTTTTTAGCAAGCTATTTCGTATACATAGCAACTTTGCATGTATATGCTAGACTAATCAAGCGAAACTTCTAGTGCTCATGTTGCAAATGGTGCCGTGTTGAAAGTGTCGTAAAAAAATTGATAATAATCAAAATTGGAAGTGTTGACTGTTGAAAGTGTCAACTAGTTAGCTTTTGATTTCAATTTGAGTATTTATATTAGCTTATTCAATTTATAAGTTTGGAAAATCAATCAAAATGATGAGCTTAATAGGTTAATCGTATCCTCTCCTCAACTAATAAAATTTGTAGTTAACCTATCCAAATAAACCCTTCTTTATCCAAAACTTCTCGAAACTAATGACTTAGAGTTCCCATTTATTACATTACTAGTTTATAGTTTAAGAAAAAGTCACAAAAAACATTTAAATTATATTCACCGTAACGCATTTATCATAAATTTATAATATAAAAAACTCTAAACTATCTTTCTTGTACTTTACCTTAACTTTAGATTTATATGTATGTGACACATGTATTCTTTTTCATTAGATGATTTTTCAGTTAAAATAAGGTCGTTTTTCACTTAAGTCATGTGTATATCATGTCAACATTATTTGTTTTATGATGTCTATGTAGGCACATCTTTAACCATCCTCATCAAAAGAATTTTAATGGAGGTAAAAATGTCAAAAAAAAGAGTTTAAAGTAAACGCGTCATATCATACTTTTTCTCCTGTAGTTTTGGAGAGTCCCGTAGTTTTGAATCTCCAATAATGCACGTGCTCTTTTTTATGTTTTTGGTCGGACTCACAAGACACTTTGTCTTTAACCATTTTCCTCATCAAAAAGAATTTTAATGGAGGTCGCATTTATAAATGTCAAAAAAAAGAGTTTAAAGGATATCGGTCGAGGTTCGCGTGGCCACGTCCTCAAGAACCCTCTTGGCTTGTCATTCTCACGGCCGTGACACATACGTATATCATGTCAACCTATGTAGGCACATCTTTAACCATCCTCATCGAAAGAATTTTAATGGAGGTAAAAATGTCAAAAAAAGAGTTTAAAGTAAACGCGTCATATCATACTTTTCTCCTGTAGTTTTGGAGAGTCCGTAATTTTGCTCTTCTCAGTACTTTTCCAGTTAATTTCCCGGTCAAATATAGGGCGGACCGGAGACCGACGAATCATTGCCAACATTACTCGTAGAGGACTTTTTTAAGTACAAATAATCGGAAAAAAAAAAAATATGTTATGGTCCAAAATACTGATTATAATAATGACGTCTCCTTTACTGTACTTTTCGAATTTAAAACCGTACGGAGACTACAGTCCAACGTGGCTAGTCAAGCCGGCGCGGGCTAAGCTGGGAGGAGCCGAGCCGAGAGGGCGAGAAGAGTCGCTCGGACCGAGTCACGCTGACTCCGAGTCTGGGGTCAGGCGGACGAAGACCGAAAGACGGGGCTGTTAACCCACCACATACTCGGGCCAACGTGGGCCATGTGTCGACAAGGTATGGGCCACCATGGCCCACTACAGTTGGCGCCTCGCCTGTCTCCTGGTTCCACGTGTATGGTGTCTACTCGATTCCCGCGGCGTGAAATCCGTGAACGCGTGGGACGGCCACTCGCGTCTGAATTATCTTTGCTTCCCTCTTTAATGCGCATGCGCGACACGAGGGAAGCTTGTGCTTGGAAGCCATAGTTTTTTACATCAATACAAAATCGCAAGGCAAGAGCACGAATTTTTTTTTCTTTTTTAATAATATCCTGTGTTCTTTTAAATGCTTGACTTCTTAAAATTTAGCTGCACGTAACACATATACATGCTCAACAAAGCCACTTTAAAATCATGATACTTTGGATTAAAATTCGATATTCTATTACCAAAACTATATACTTTCGATTTGCAATTCAAAAATTTTAACTTCACATCATGATCTTTTCAAAAACTTACTCATTGCTTTGCATCTTCTGCAACATCTACGACATGAGTTTGCAAATTATATGATGTTGACCAATCTTTAAAAATCGTGCCATAAATTAACTAGGTCACTCTCATCTAATATCTTCTTGATTGATTTGCACATTTTAAAAATATTTCTATCGTGTATCACTGAGTTATCATGATTGATATCTAATGTGGAGGATATTAAATCAAATATTTTTAAAAGAGAATTTGTAAAGTTCTATTATAAAATTCAAGGATGCAAAAGATAGTTGAGAAAAAAAAAAGTACTACATTTTATGCTTTTTGCTTGCCATGATTCTTATGCCTCCCGAAACCATTTTTTATTCATTCATAGTACAAGGCATGCAATGATGAAAATAATGACATGAAGTATTCCAAATTTCTACCAAACTAATTTCATGTGTACATGCAAATTATTATGCCAAGGTGTATGTAGTAAGACTCTTATTGTCACATAACATGTGAAAGTCCTAAAATTGCCCTAAGTAAAGAATATTATAACTTTATAGATCTTTCTATTTGGAATCTAAACCTCAAAAACTCTCTCTCTCTTAGCACAACATTGATGATATTTCATTCGGTTGAGTGAACGAACCAATGTGTTATGAAAAAGTAACACACTCAACATGTTCGTTGTAACTCCGCTCTAAGGAACTTATTGGATGATCACTGTTAAAGACATTTGGTTCGTGAAAGTATATGCAAAATTGTCAATACGTTAAATGTCATTGCTAGATTTTAAGTAAATGATCTAGAAGAAAATGCATCCAAATGTGCTAGAGTTTGACATACTAGATCGAACTTGAGGCCGGATGTAGAAATCCATGCCCAAACCCGTCTATGATTTTAAAAGATATAAAGATTTCGCTTATTTCATGAAAATTGAAAATATTTTTTTAAAAATGAAAATAAATGAAACATAAATCGTTGTTCAAAATGAAAAATATTTTTTTATTGACAAGCAATACAAATGATAATTTTTAGGATAATATATATATTTTTAGCGAAATAAATGTGGCCTAAATATTAAATATGAGAATGCTCTTGCCTAAATGGAGGGCAAGAAAAAAAAGTCTTGTTTTCCCTTTTTTTTTTTGTGGGGGGGTCGGTATAGTCTTAAAGAGGCGTGGGTGGGCCCACCTCCAGACAGCACGCCGTAGAAATTTCCGTACCCGAGTACCCCTTTTTCCCCCGATTAGTTTAACCCGTTCAACTAACCCAGCCCAACTCCAGTCCCCTTCCGAGTCCTAACGCACGTAATAACCTAACCTCAGCCGAGCCGAGCCGAGCCGAGCCGAGCCCACTACAGTCGTGAACTCCGCACTCGGCGAGGAGCGTTTACCTTTATTTTATTTTATTTTATTTTATTTTTGTGGGGCCAAAAAGCAGGTCTTGCTTGATTTTGCCAATTTTTCCAAGTTTCAGACCGAAGGAGCTTTGGCTACTTCACCTTCTCCGGCATGGCCTGCGACAGCCCGTCGCTCCAAACTTAAAGTCAACTGGTGTTCATCATCATCATCCCTCGAGGACCCTCGCCGGAAGCGCGCTCTCTCATCTCCGCCCGATTCGGAGAGCGAGCCATGATGGCGGCGGCGGCGGCGGAGGAGGACAGGGGGCCGCTGGCTCAGAGGGTGATCGACGCGGTGAACGAGATAGCTTCCATCTCCGGCTACAGGAGCGCGATCAAGAAGCAGTACTGCAACCTGGCCCGGCGACTGAAGCTGTTGACCCCGCTGTTCGAGGAGATTAAGGACAGCAAGGAGTCGATGCCCGAAGGGACGATCGGAGCTCTGGCCTCGCTCCTGGAGGCCCTGAGCTCCGCCAGGGAGCTGCTGAGGTTCGGGACGGAAGGCAGCAAAATTTACCTGGTGCGTGCCGTTCATTTCGCGCTCCCAGTTTCTATGTGCTCCTTCGGTAATCCCCCCTCTTTTTTTGGGGTCTATTGGATTCCGTGGCTCCCCTCGCTTAAAGTTTTGATTTTTGTTTCCGGGGAACTTTCAGATATCAAAGTCATTTTGAGTGGTTTGCAGGTCACTCTTACACCCCCATTCATACTGGTTTGATGTGAAATTTTAGTGGAGTTTTGCCTTTTCTGGGGTCAATTCTGTGAAAAAAATTCAGTTGGTATTTAATACATTTTTGTAAAAAAGTAGTGAGGCGCATATCGACCGAAGGTGTCGTACTGTCTGAGGACGGAAGATGCAAAACTAGAGCAATGGTCTTGATATTGTCAATAGCATCGAATTGCCAAGAGGAGCGTATTATAGATTTGTTGTCAACATCTACGAGCTTAGTAGCTTTTGATGATAGTATAAATTGCTGACTGCTCTTAGTGGCTGAGGTTGATTTATGGCATTGAAAGACCAGGAGGAAGGAAGAAGTTGATTCTCCTTGCATTTTCAGTAGCTTTGCTTCTTTTGATGCCTTACGCCTTATGCCTCTACTGCATGAGAATATCCTGCTTGTTGTATAATTTTGCAAAGATTTAAGCTGCTTTTCAGTCATTGTGTCTGAACACTATATTCGTGTTTAACTTATAGCGAGTTGGCATTTGGGAAAGGAGGATCGCAGGGTTGGTAGTTGGAGTGTCCATCACTGAATTGTGTTGCCTCTGTAAATTTTATTAAGTCTCTTACTGAATGGAGGGCAACCACATTTTGCGTTGGTACCAGTGCAGCCCCATAAAACCACTCTATTTCTCTCTCTCTCTTATTCAACTGGTGATGCGAAGTGTCAACCAAATGAGACTGTTCTAATTGCACTACAACAGGGCTTGCACACACGGTATTACACTTATCTGCTGCTAAATTAGTCATTTGATTTCTCCGGAGGACTAAACAAAGAAGAGCCATTAGTTAAGTGTAAAGCATGGCTTTTTCCATGGATTAAATCTGTTTAATTTTCATTTCTTAGACTATATTCTTCTTGTTCCACTCTCTTACAGGTCTTAGAAAGGGAGCAGTTTATAAATAAATGTCATGAGGTGACCTCGCAACTGGAACAAGCTCTAAGTGGCATTTCCTATGAAAACCTGGACATATCAGATGAAGTCAAGGAACAGGTAAGATTTCATCCTTGAAAGCATGTCCTGTTCAGTTGTTGGGACGTGGTTACGGTTAAACTATGTACTGTGTTAATTTCTTGGTGATGTTGACATGATTTTTGTGGAATCTACTTGTTGCATAGACCCTTATATATGCCGGTTAGTACTGATAAAAATATAACTGACTAGAAAATTGGCAACACAAGAGTGGACTTCATCTATTCCAAACCTTCTCGTTCCCCAATACATTAAGAATCCTTCTCTTGGAAGGTATTTGAACTCTTAACTTTGAGTTTTTAGTTTCATGAAGAGTATCTAACCTTTTGACTTCCAGGTTGAGCTTGTCCTTGGACAATTTAGAAGAGCCAAAGGAAGAGTTGATTCACCTGATGTCGAGTTGTATGAAGAGCTTTTTGGCCTTTATAACCAGAGTAGTGACACAACCTCAGATCCAGCTGTATTAAGGAGATTGGCCGAAAAGCTGGAGTTAATGAAGATAGCTGACCTTAAACATGAGTCACTGGCTTTACATGAGATGGTTTGTGCAAGTGGCGGAGATCCTGGCGAGAGCATTGAGAGGATATCAATGTTGCTGAAGAAAATTAAAGACTTTGTGCAGACGGAGAACCTTGACATGGATCTGCCTGCCAGCGAAAATAATTTTCTTCCTAGTTCCAGCGGGCAATCATTAGTTGATAACAATCAAAAAACACCAGTCATCCCAGATGATTTCCGTTGCCCAATATCCTTGGAGTTGATGAAGGATCCTGTTATTGTGTCAACAGGCCAAGTAAGTGTATTAATGGTTCTTCCTGCATTGTGGGGTCATGACTAGGTTGCAGTTACACTATCATGGGAATGCAGCTATATCTCATGGACATAACAAACCGATCTATTCTGAGTCTGATGGGAGATTGTATCTAACTATGGACCAAGGGTCCTTTTTGGCCCCAGCATGTAGCATTCTAGACCTTTTGTATTAGCATATAATCCTTAGCAACTCTCAGATCTTGTGTTAGCATATCTTAAAACCGACAAAATGCAAAAACTTCTACTTTTGAGCAGGCTAACACATAGAACTATATGGACAGAGATTTTCCCGCCCACCCCGGCCATGCGGGCATGCGCCGGGCTACGGTTTGCACATAATCACAGTCCTTATGTACTGATCACTGTTTTTCCTGCCTGCAGACCTATGAACGCTCATGCATTGAGAAATGGCTGGACTCGGGTCATAAGACATGTCCAAAGACACAGCAAACCCTTTCTAGCACAACTCTTACGCCCAACTATGTCCTTCGCAGCCTCATAGCTCAATGGTGTGAGCTTAATGGCATTGAGCCACCCAAACCACCCAGCAGCTCTCGACCTGCTAAATCTAAATCAGCTGCCTTCCCTGCTGAATGCGCTAAGATTGAACTTCTTCTGCGCAAGCTTGCTTGTGAGAATCCTGAGGAACAGCGGTCAGCTGCAGGTGAGATTCGCCTTCTTGCGAAGCGTAATGCAGATAATCGTATTGCCATCGCTGAAGCAGGTGCAATTCCCTTCCTCGTACGCCTCCTTTCAACTCGAGACTCACGCATCCAAGAGCATGCTGTCACTGCACTTCTCAACCTTTCAATATGTGATGAGAACAAAGGTAATATTGTCTCCTCTGGAGCCGTTCCAGGCATAGTCCATGTTCTGAGGATTGGGAGTATGGAAGCACGGGAAAATGCAGCGGCCACTCTCTTCAGCCTCTCAGTTGTAGATGAGTATAAAGTGATAATTGGTGCATCCGGTGCAATTCCTCCACTCGTGTTGCTTCTCAATGAGGGAACCCAAAGGGGGAAGAAGGATGCTGCAACAGCTCTTTTCAATTTGTGCATTTATCAAGGTAACAAAGGGAAAGCCGTTAGGGCTGGCATTGTACCCACACTGATGCAGCTTCTAACTGAACCTGGTGGTGGTATGGTGGATGAGGCACTGGCTGTACTGGCAATATTAGCCAGTCATACTGAAGGGAGGGCCGCCATTGGTGCTGCAAAGGCAGTGCCAGTTCTTGTAGAATTTATTCGCATCGGTTCTCCTAGGAACAAGGAGAATGCGGCTGCTGTTTTGGTGCATCTTTGTTCTGGAGATCAGCATCATCTGTTAGAGGCAAATGAAATTGGAATCATGGACCCACTGGTGGAATTGGCACAAAATGGAACGGACAGGGGGAAGCGAAAGGCTGCTCAATTGCTTGAGCGACTGAGCCGTTTCATTGAGCGGCAGCAGGAGGCTCAGGCACAGTCTGAAGCCGAGGCCGAGGTCGACGTTCAGGTACAGTCTGAGGCCGAGGTCAACATTCAGGTACAGTCTGAGACTGAGGTCGATGTTCAGGTACAGTCTGAGACTGAGGTTGAGGTTGAGGTTGAGGTTGAGGTTGAGGAACAGGTACAGACTGAGACTGAGGTTGAGGTTGCGGAACGGGCTGAGACTGAGGTTGAGGTTGAGGAACAGGTACAGACTGAGACTGAGGTTGAGGTTGCGGAACGCTGAGACTGAGGTTGAGGTTGCGGAACAGGCTGAGACTGAGGTTGAGGTTGCTGAGACTGAGGTTGAGGTTGCGGAACAGGCTGAGACTGAGGTTGAGGTTGAGGAACAGGCTGAGACCGAGGCTGAGGCTGACGCTCAGCCTTCAGAGCTGCCCTTGACTGCAAATGCAGTTGACAACGATAATTGAAGCTTTTTGCTGCCTCTTCTATGCTTTTTCTTCGTGCTTTTGGTCTTATTTAACTTAGTCGGAAGTGCTTCACGTCGAAGGGGAAGGTGGAAGATCACCTGCCCACTTGTGCAGCAAGTAATTCATCGGTCATTGTCGTCTTGACCACTGTAGGGCTTGTTCAACGAATGGATGGTGGAAGAAGAGCCGCGTTTAATGTCTCCGAATTGATGCAAGTGTACTATTTAAGATGTAAAATTGTGATCATCCTCTGCCTTTTTAAACGGAAGAGATGTCATGTATTCAGATTTTATTACTTCACACGGAATTTGTATTTCTTTTGCGGTAACATATGGAAAGGGGAAAATATAAGTAGCACCAACGCGTGACATGTGGCATAACAAAATACGCTGATGCCTTATTCCCCAAAAAATAGAGCATTTCGGCATATTGAAACACGTTGTATATAAATGTTTTTATATATACATGATATTAAATTAATTTGATTCAAGTTCACAAATAAATAAATAAACAAAAAGAGTCTAGAATGAGTTTACACTAAAAACATTAATGCATCATTTGTTAATATTATTTATTATTTTAATTTGACAAATTCAACGCAAATTCCAAAATTCATAAAACTTGGAAAAAAAATAAGCAATCAACATTTTGGACTCGCTGTCAGAGCGTGTTGGTGTCACGGGCCGATTGATTGGGATTGTGATCGCGCGGTGATTCGGGCACTTTAGGATCGGATTGGATCGCCGAAGCACCTAAGCCAAGCCTTGCTTGATCGAACGCTCACTCGCTCGTTTACTCGGATCGTAGAGAGAGAAAGAATCTAGAGAGAAGAGCTTTGGAAAGATAGAAGCTTAGTATTGCGGAAGTAGTGGATGATTACAAATGAATGAGGACATCTCTTCTTATAGTCGAGGGCCTCAGCTTACAACCATTGATCTAGAATTCTATCGGCAGACGAGATCGCACCGCCTTATCTACCGACACTAATGGTGGCTACTAACCACCAACACTTATGACAACTACTGGCTACTGACTACCGACATAAATAAGACTAGGGACTTCTAGAAGCTTCGGGGAGAAGGCTCGTTGGGAATCCGAGCGAGCACAGGAAGTCGACCACGGACGAGTCACCGTCGTTCTTGGGGAACCTCTTGGATCGGCCTTCATTCGGCCCGTGACATTCTCCCCCACTCAATCGAGTGACGTCCTCGTCGCTCACAGCTTGACGGGCAGCCTTCTTGGTACGAGCACGGGCTTTGGCACGGGCTCTCTTGTTTTGGTTTCGTTTGGTGCGGACGCTCACGTACGAAGGACCGCAACCTTCTATGATGAACTCGGACTTGGCACACGGCTCCATCTTCGGCTTGGACGGAGCACGCGGTGCGCACTAAACCTCGGGGAAGAGCACTTGGATTGGCATGGCGTGTGTTGGAGTAGGATCCAACTCTACCTTCGGCTTCACCTCAGCCAGCTTGTTTAGTCGCTTCACGGACTTCAAGTTCTTGTCGAGGCGTCGGATCGTGGCGATGGTCTTGGTGTCAACCACCCCTTTGATCATGGGGATTGTCGTTGGGTGTTTAGGGTTGAGGATCACAATGCACTTGGTCCTCATGTCGATCATGGCTCTCACGCTATCGAAGAATTGAATACCAAGGATGAGATTATAATCATCGAGAGGGATTACCTCGAAATCCATTTTACCCTTCCATCCGCCAATCTTGACATCCACGTCTGAAGTCGCTCCTACGCCATGGACGCCCTTACTGAGTTGATCGGCTTGAAGGTATTCCCGGTTGGCTCCACACGAAGCTTTAAGGCCTTCGCCACTTCGCCACTTCGGTCGACATGAACATGTTCGACGCTCCCGTGTCGACCAAGGCGAAGAGTGTTCGGCCGCACACGTCAACCTCCACGAAGAACATTTCCAAGTTTGACGCAGCTTTTTCTTTGGACGGCGATCGAGCTTGGACGAAGTTGATCGTCTTCACGCCTCCAAGTCGGATTTGTCGCCTTTCTTCTTTGGGCTCCTCCTCCACCTCTTCGATGGCTAGGAGGGCATTGATTCGACCCCTCTTTGGGCACTTTTGGGTCCAGTGCGGACCTTTGCAAATAAAGCAAGGAGAGGGCGTGTAGTCCATCGGTGGTCGACCCCTTTGGAAGGACGGCTTGGAAGTTCCTTCTCCACATGTTTTGACTCGGCCGCATTAATCATGCGTGCCTTGGGGAATGCTTCTTCTAGTTTCATCCTCGGATTGATCCAACCTCCATTCTCTTGCTCGGTTGTTCATCGGCTCAACCTTGGTGAGGTCGACGAGCGACTCGGCAACGCTTAGTGCTCGCGTAAGACCACTCACATCTCATCGCTTCAACTCGAGTTGTGCCCATGGCTTGAGCCCATCCATGAACGCTCCGAAAGCCTCCTCCTTGCTTAGGTTGCGGATTTTGAGTTTGAGCTCCATGAACTCCTTCACGTAGTCTCGGATCGCACCTCTTTGCTCGAGGCGATGGAGCATGCTACGAGCTTCTTGTTGAGCAAACTCGGGGAAAAAGTAGTCGCGGAACTTTCTCACGAAGTCCTCCCATGTTTCCACGGGATCGGCACCGCGTCTAATCTCATCGCACCTATTGCGCCACCAAAGCATTGCCGTTTCAGTAAGGAACGTCGAAGCGGTTCGTACCTTGATCGGCTCGTCTCGGATGTTGACGGCGCCAAAGTATTGCTCCATGCTCCAAACGAAGTTGTCCACCTCTTTGGGCTTCGGCACCTCGATCTTGGGCATTGCTTGAGTAGGCACCGCACCGTTCGTGATGCTTAGTTTGCATAGGGCGAGCTCGGTCTTGAGCTCTTGGATCTCCGCCTTCATGACTTCGACCTCTTCCCTACACGGGCTTACCTCCTCGATCACTTGAATGTGCTCGTTCAAACCATCGATCGATGCTTCAAGAGCTTCGTCCTTGTCGAACAACGGAGCCGTAGCTTGGTCGATGCCGGTCGTGAAGTCTTCACGAAGCGAGCCCTCAACCTCCATGATTCGATCTCACACATCGTCAAGACCTTCCATGAGTTCGAGCACGGCACTCCGGACCTTCCCGATCTTCTCATCGAACGTAGCCACAGCATCCATCGAGGTCTCCCTCTTCTTTGATCGGCCGCGGGTCTCCTTGACTTGCCCGGCCTCTCCAACTATAGCCGCTTCTTGGCTTGACATTCTTTCAAACAGTTGGCGCTCTTCAATCTCCGGAAATGGATCTCTCTTTAGCTCTGATACCACTTGTCACGGGCCGATCGATTGGGATCGTGACCGCGCGGTGACTCGGGCACTTTAGGATCGGATTGGATCGCCGAAGCACCTAAGCCAAGCCTTGCTCGATCGAACGCTCACTCGCTCGCTTACACGGATCGTAGAGAGAGAAAGAATCTAGAGAGAATAGCTATGGAAAGATAAAAGCTCAGTATTGCGGAAGTAGTGGATGATTACAAATGAATGATGACACCCATTCTTATAGTCGAGGGTCTCAGCTTACAACCATTGATCTAGAATTCTATTGGCGAACGAGATCGCACCGCCTCATCTACCGACACTAATGGTGTCTACTAACCACCGACACTTATGACAATTACCAGCTACTGGCTACTGACATAAATAAGGCTAGGGACTTCTAGAAGCTTCGGGGAGAAGGCTCATTGGGAATCCGAGCAAGCACAGGAAGTTGACCACGGACGAGTCACGGTCGATCTCGGGGAACCTCTTGGATTGGCCTTCATTCGGCCCGTGACATTGGAAGAGGAGAGAAAAAAAAATTGGGGAGTGAATTGTATGTCACAGGAAATGAGAGTCAGAATAGAAGAGAAAATTAGGTTTTTCTTTTTTCCCCATTTATTATTTTTTAAAACTTACATTTTAACTCTTTATTTGTTGATTTTTTTTTTTTTAAATTGACCTCGTATTCGTTGGAATTTTGAACTTGCATGTTTGAATTCTGGACTTGCGTGTCGGAAGGTGTCAAATTTTCTGGCACCTGTTGATCGAAAGAAGAGTGTCGGACGCGTGTCGAAATGACACGGTACCAAAGTTTTCGGAGAGTGCCGATGTTTCCCCGAGGAAAATCATATGGAAAAAGTGAAATGGAGTTTTGGTCGAGCAGGGAGATCTTCCTGTCGTGCAATTTGGAATGGATAGATGGACGCCGTCCAAGGATAAAGGCCGACCGCTGCATGAGCCGTCAACGGAGCCGAGGTCCCCGGTCTTCGAGTCGGCCTGGGCTCTGTGGAAGAATCCTGGCCCCCCGGGCAAAGATGGAGTTTCTAATCCGAGAAACCTTACCGACCAAAAAAAAAAAAAAACAAAATCCGAGAAACCTTATTATTGTTTTTAGGCCCATCGTCTATTTACTGGGCATACATTTCCACCACTTTTTTTTATCAAGTGGCATTCATTCATATTCTAGAGTTACGAATCGAAGGTCATGTCATGTTGAGGGAATGGCATCCGTTCAACAGTGAATAGAGATGCACATTCGTTATGAGTGAAGTGAACTGATGGTAAAAAGTTGCGAACAAAATGCGCCATGAATGCCAAAATAATAAAATAAAAAGGTTGGCCTGGTCAAAACTTCTTTATGTATTTGGTCGTCGGCTTCTGGTTACAATAAGATTGACTAATAGCAATTTATACGTACTTGTGTTGTGTTGTATGTTCATCTTTTTGATGATGGAACATGCATTATATGCTTAATCAGAGGATTGTAGAATAACAAAAGTCAGCCTAATTTTCTAAAAATCCTCGAACTTCAAATCTAGTACTGATTTTGTTTCAAACTTTTCTTCATAGAAAAATATTTTTTCACTTTAATCATAAATCTGTTACCAACTCTCTATTAAAAAATCTAAAGGTCAGTTTTAGCTACGTTGGTTCTTCGCTAATGACTCACTTTATGGACCCCACATCTAAATTAAAGAGGATTTTACATAAATTTTGGATGGAGGGTAACGGGAGCAAATTTGAAGCTAAAGTAAGAGTTATTGATTTCATTTTAGACGAAAAAAAAAAGAAAGAAATAGAATTGAATCGAACCTAAATAGGAGGAACATTTTAAGAAACAAGACCAAGATCAAATACTTTATTCCCACCATTAAACCTGCTCCAATTACGAAAATGAGAATCCCGATTGCGTCTGCATGGCACTCTCTTTTCACCGCTTTTGGCCAAGCACGTCATGTCAAAAATGGAATTTGTCGTGTGCTGACCAAATTGAAAAAGAGGAGATAACTGGGAAGCACTATTTAATCGAATTTCAAAATCGATTAAAAAATTGGGGGGAGCGTCTCATCTGCATCTTATTCGGTGCGGGAAATTGGGGCTGCGATTCGGGGGTCGCGCCGAACAAGGCGGCGCTGATAGGTGGCGGCACCTGATCGTATTCATAACGCCGTAGCAACACGACAAGGCTACGACCAAAAACCTCAAGCCCCGCTCGCTCACCACCCACCACCCACCACCACCCTCCTTCCCTCCTTCCATTATTCATTGACCGAGAGGCAAATTGATTCTTGCCTTTTCAAATCTTTCCAAAAAAGCAAAAGAAGGGAGAGGCAGGAACACTGGCGACGGAGCGTCTGAGCTCGCATGTAACGGCGCCTTCCGCGTCGGAATCGCGATGGCTCACCCACTCCACCTCCGTCCTCTCCTCCACGCGACGGCGGTCTGACGACATCCTCCGTTCCGAGCACGACTGCCGATTTCATTCGCTCGTGGCGCATTCGATTGCACGTAAAGTAACCTGCAAATGGACGAGAAAAACCATGGAGCGTTCGCCTCTTTTTGAGGGGAGCTATGGAACGCCAATGTCTCTAACGGGCGATGGAAGTCGATTTTAGTCGTATGAACAAAGTCATTTGCATCGCATTAACGAAGCCTGAATGAACTTCTTTACCAAACTCAGATAAATTGAGCTTAACCCGACTACGCTGGTAGAAAAAGTGATAAGACAATCGTTCCGTTTTGTGTACTCTATATTTACTCTGGAAGTTGCTTAGGGTGCAAACCCACATATTTTCAAATATTTCCTTGGAGGCTAAGTTTGAAATATTCTCTTCACTCGTTCTTCAAGCATTTCACGTTGATTGCTTAAATGTCTTCTCAATCCATGCTTAGTAAACCTGCAATTTTGTTTGCTTAGGATAGTGGTTGCGGTGATGCTTCACTATAAACAACAACCGCCATACATGGAATTCATGCTTACACTGTAAAATAACATGGTTTTTTTGTATATTAAGATTGAAATGAGTGTAATTTTGATCATGAAAGGGCGGTGTGGGATGCTAATATGTTATTATACGTAGTTGAACCATCAAAACAAATACTCTAGGTTTTCATTCAAATTTGTCTAGCAATGTTAGCATGAGTCGGGCTGATTGGACAATTTTTCTCTAACACCTAGGTTATTTTTCATGTATTCCATTGATATAGATTCATTGTGATTTCAGATCGACCGTTTAAGTAATTCCAGCAAGTAATCCGAATCTACAATATGAAGGTACTGCAATGTATCTTTTGCCAAAAGTAGCCTAATCTGTGCTCAGAATTACTGCTAATGTACCTGGGAACTAGGCAGCATTGCTCATCTGAATTCGGATGATTTTTATTTCCGAAAGAAGATCGAAGAGAAGTCACTTTAATGCAACCTTATGCATAGAAAAAATATTTCGCACGAATTGATCTACCATAGGAAACCGAAAGAGCTACAGTATCGAATAATGGCAAAGAGTTGAGAAGAGTTGCCATGCTTGCGGCTCTGCGTTTTTTATCTTCTTCTTCGAAGGCATATGGAAATGAACTGTACCATCGAATATCTTCATAGTTCGAACCGACGAGCGACAAAGAAGTTTTGAGAGCTGAAAAGGCAGCTCAAGAGTGGTGGTTGAACTTGACAGAGTTGCTGTCAAGAACTTAGAGAAGGACGAGGAGAAGGCCAAGAGGCACCCAGAAAGAACCGATGTCAAAGACAAGCAGCTGGACCCAGGAAGAAGACGTTTCAACTCCATCTCCGTCTCTGTCTCTCTGCTCCAACTTCTTCAATTCCCAAAGCCCTAGCCCTAGCCCTAGCCCTACTTCCTTACCGCCCAACCGGCTGTCCTTTTCCCCCCTGTATTTACCCTCTTGCCCTTGCTTTCCTTCAATGGCGTAACCTATGTTCCCTCTCTGTCCCTCTGTCATTCCCGAGACCTACATTTACATGGAACGATCCCACACTACCACTACCTCCCAAACTACTTTACCCAAAGAAACAAAACCCGTAATTTGTTAATAATTCTCTCTCTCTCTTTAACACACACATATTTTTCCCCCAAAATCACGAAACCTCCTACGTAGAGAGCCTCCTCCTCCAGCCGCTACCCGCCATGTTTTCAGAGATTTTCTGCACAAAATACAATACGCATGTCAATGCCCTACATTTCTCTCTCTCGCCTTTTTGTTTGACTCTCTCTCTCCCCCCCTCGTTCTTATTTATCTCTTTGTTCGCTGCGCAAGAGTACAAGAACCATGCAACGAGCATGTGACACTCCTCTCCCTCTCATTATTCGCTCTCATTAAAGGTTCACATTCTCCTGCGCAACAGCACATCTCTAGCTTGCGAAGCGTCCGTTCGTGTGAACCCTAGACCTCCATACAAAGGCTGAAGGGAAACGCAAAAAGGACTTGCGAGTTCATCATGGAGATCGGTACTGAGGACCATCATCACGCGGAAGCCATGGGGGCTCCGGAGGGGGCTCGCCGGCGAGCTCGCGGTGGAACCCGACGAAGGAGCAGATCGGCATACTGGAGAGCCTGTACAGGCAAGGGATAAGGACGCCGACGGCGGATCAGATACAGCAGATAACGGGGAGGCTCAAGGCGTACGGCCACATCGAGGGCAAGAACGTGTTCTACTGGTTCCAGAACCACAAGGCCCGCCAGAGGCAGAAGGAGAAGCAGGAGAGCCTGGCTTACCTCAACCGCTACTTCCACAAGTCTGCTCGTACCGCCTTCCATCCTCCTTGCCCAAATGGTCCGTCCTAATACATTTCTTTTTGCATTGCACAGACAAATTTCTCCATTTATACGATTGGCCTGTTTGGTATCTGTTTCTCAACATTTCGTTACCAGCAAAAAGAGAATGTCATGAAGTAATAACGCTGTTCGCATTCCGAGTCGGTCTCTCTCATGCGAGGCTTGCTAGCCCTTTGGAACTCGAGTTTCATATCGCAATTCCTCCTCCTAGTATTATGTTGTACCCCCTTTGCATTGCATACGGCCTTCGCTGCTAGCGAGCTCACCTTTTTTCTACTTCTGCGGCAACATACACGTGGGGTCCCTCATTTTTTTATGTCGAACGATATTCTATCAACTTTCTCGATCGCACCACAACCCTCCATTTTCATTTCTGTCTTTGGTATTGTATCTGACACATGCGTGTGGATATGCAAAGCTCTTTTTTTTTTTTTTCTTTTTGTTTTTCCTTTCACGCATCTCTTGCTAACGGCGTCAAGGCCACTGAGGTTTTTTGGTCACAAAGTCTATTGAGTTTGATTAGGTTTTGCTTGTTTTGGTGTCAGCTGTTTGTGGACCGTACTTCGTGCCGCAGAGTGACATAGGGACGATGCACCCACAATGCCCGAAGGTGCTTCTTCCTTGTGGCATCAAGAGGAGACAGAGGACTGACTTCGCGGATAGAACAAAAACATTCTGTCGTACAGGTTTTGCGTACCCCGCGCACCCCCAAGGACATCATCATGACGTGACATTCCACCAAACAGCTGAGAGCAACAACGACAGCACCGTCGAGAGAAATCAAGAAACTTTGGACCTCTTTCCTTTGCACCCAACAGGCAGGGACGGTACAAGATACGTCAAAGTGTTCTCAAGCTGATCACGACTGTTCTCGCGCTGATCAAGACTGTTCGGCTACGACCTCCACTTCTTCTTCTTCGGAGGCTCGAGATGGTGGTAACAACGGTGACCAGCCTTTCTTTGATTTCTTCTCAGCAAACGGATGCTTCTGCGAGAGAGACTAAGATCATCCGAATGGTGGATGGTAAAGATGGGCGTTAGTCCGATTGGCGTTCTTATTCTTCTTTAAAGGCTAGTATGATGGCGAGGAGGTTTTGATGGATAAAGAGGGTTATTATGAGAGGAAAGTCATCAACGATGTCTCCCTTTCTCATTTTTAATTTTGGGAATGTTGAAACATGAACATACTGCCTCGGGTGCGAATGTAGAGATGGACTACTCAGTCGTTATCTGCGTGTCTTTGTTTACTTTATTCGCAATGTTTCGGTACAAGTGCAAGCGCAAGTGCAATGCAGGTTTTCGACATGCTTGTGTGATTGGCGATCCGTTTGAGTTGAGTAAGTACGTAGCACGCAGAGACAAAGGGCGCCAGATTGCTGAGGAGTAAGCATGGCATTGGCGCAATTCTCTATTCGTCAATTCAAAGTTCTGAATCTTCGTGAAATTCGAGGGATATACGTTCATCTATAGACTCCCGAGCATCGGTATCCTAAAAGCACCGTTCGTCTCCACATGTAAATGCTAACTTGTGTAAGTGATTGATTACGTAAAGGGCTTAGTTTCTTTGGTGATAAGGCTAAAGAAGTACGAGATTAGTGGTTATGTGATATTACAGCCAAGAAAAGAAGAATGTAAGGTACAACGTGCAGCAATTTCTTGACGTTGTTTTTTGGGCTAAACTTGCGTAAGTGATTGAGTACGTAAAGGGCTTAGTTTGTTTGGTGAATAAGGCTAGAGAAGTACGAGATTAGTGGTTATGTGATATATTACAGCCAAGAAAAGAAGAATGTAAGGTACAACGTGCAGCAATTTCTTGACGCTGTTTTTGGGGCCAAACTAGTGGTTGAAGGCGTAATGGACTGGACAATATATTCTTGTCGGAAATGGGCAGTGTGGTGCTGCGAAACTTCATGAAATTTTCGGTATGATTTTATTCGCTAAAGAACATTGGCAAGACATTTATTTACTTTATCTGTATTTGAAGAAGCTAGATCTGGCGCATTATGGAATGTCATGTTGCCCGAAGATCAAACAAATTCAAACAACCATGTTGGGTACAGAATATTTGATAAGTTAACCTAACTGTAATAGACATAAAAGTATTCGTGACCTTCGGAGTCCTATAGTGTAACTACTAATTCGATTATAATATCTATTAGATGAAATAAAAGTCTAACACAAGAAAAAAACAAGAGGAAAAAAAGTGATAGTTATGCTTGGAGTTAGCTTTGTAATTGAATTAGGTCCACATGCAAACCACATCTTACAGTGAGTGCGTAACTTATCTTTCACACCAGCAATGGACCTAGTAAAAATCCTACTTTCAAGTCTAAATTATTTTAAAAAAAATTGACAGAAAAGATAATATTTTTTAGAAGATGATGATAAATAGAATTATTTTTGGTTCATCTATCAATAAATGTAGAGTAAGAAAACACTTACGGAGAAAAATCAAAGAAAAGGGAAAATTGGAAAAATCAAAGAAAACTCGAGGAGGATAAATAATGAAAAAAGTGTAAATATAAAGGCACTCCTCAATTACATCCAAGCAATACTTTTTTAAAATAAGATACGAGAAATATACGAGGGTTTTTTTGTAACTTGAATAGTTATGGCAAAATTAATCAAGCCGTTGATTTTTTTTTTTTAAATTATAAAATGATAATTATAAAACCCATATGAGTAGGTTAATTAGGAAATGCAAAATAACAAAGCACATCGATAGCTTCAACGGTTTAATTGAAGAAATAGAACAAAGTAAAATTGAAATTAATTAATTAAAAAAGAATAAACAAACAAAGAGAAAAAAAAAAAAATGCAAAATGATGGAAAATACAGATTTTTATCTTAACTCAAAGCAGTATAGAAAAATAAAATAAAATAATCTTTAATTAAATCGAAAGAAAAAAGAAAATGAGAAAGAGGAAAAACCCAAAAAAATGGAATGCCAAATAGGAAAATACCCGTGAAGATTATTGAGCTTCTCTCTTGGAACACCATTTTTGTTTTGGAATATTTGATTCTGAAAAACCCCATTCCATATGACAAATTTACCCCAAATTATTTTTGTACCAAAAACTATGTGTACTTTTGACAAATTTACCAGCCATTTTGATATGTTAATTTTGCCTTAAAAAACGTGATAGATTTCTGGGATTTTAGCATTTTTCTCTAATTTGGAACACCGAATAAATTAGTTTGGGGTAAATTTGTCATAAATGTACAAGTTTATGGTTTTTTTTTAGTAAATTTTTGAAAGTAAAAAAAATAGTATAGGATACAAGTGAAGATAATCCATTTAAACTGCATAGTTAAGAAGAATCCTTTTATTTTTAAGATGGCTAAGTTGTTTTGAATTTCTCGTAGTTGAGTTTTCAAACTTTTTCCCTTTTTTTTTTTTCGACATTAAATCACAAAAACAAGTCCAATTACCCTCGTTAACTCTTGGATTTAAATTCTATATAACATCAAGCACTTTAAATGATCATAAACCTACATATGTGGACAATTAAATCCATTTTGAATTGTGTTAATTTTATCACAGCTTTTAAACATTAAAAAGGACTTTTTGTTGTTCACGAGAAGTTGAATAATTAGCTTCTCGATGAAAAAAAAAAATGGAACAAATGACGGAAGAAATTCTAACAACCCACCTTATGACCAATGGATAATTTTCCTTTTTTACTAGGGAAAATGACATAAACAGTTTACAATCTTTGATTCAATGTGTAATGTTGTTCTTCAACTTTTGATTTGTTTAACATGGTTCATGAATTTTAGTCTAATATGTAAGGATGCCTTTGGATTTTTAATTTGTTTCATGCAATCCATGAAAATGTTTAATACTATCCCTTAATTTGAATTGATAGAAGGATAATATAGAATATTTTCATATAATGACAATATTAGATCGAACATTTGCCAAAAATTAATGAATTATCTTTCATATTGGATTGAAATTCAAAGATAGATTGCACATTAAGCCAATACTTAAGAACTATCTATTTCATTTTTTCTTTGGGTTAATACTCCGAAAAACGTTAAACTGATACACCTGTGACAAATTTATCAAAAACTATTTTTGGTCACCCCAAGTTGGTATACCTTTGACAAATTTACCGCAAACTGGTACACTTGTGACAAATTTATCATTTGTTAGTTTTCGTTAAATTTTACTGTCAAATTATTAACTTAAATGACACGTGACAATTGATTGGTATACCGATTTGGGATTTTACACTTCGTTTGTCACAATTTACAATTTTTGTGATTTTTTTGTGGTATTAATCCAATTTAGCGGATAATATATTTGTTACAAATTTACCAGTTTTGGTTTTTTGAGGCCGAATAAATTAATTTTGGGTAAATTTTTCATAAATGTATTAATTTATGGTTTTTTTATAGGCGGTCAGGGTAAATTTGTCACAAGTATATCAATTTGGAGTTTTTCATGGTAAAAAAAATAATTTAGGGTTAATTTGTCACATATATATCAGTTTGGGGTTTTTCAGGATATTAATCATTTTTCTTTTTATCACGTTGCCTACTAATATACGCTTGTGTCATAATGACTATTTTTATCGAGCTTATCACTTTCTCTTGACTTATTTCCTCTTCTCTTGAAATTCAATTCTCATTTAATACGAAGCATCCCAAATATTTTGAGTCTCATTCAATGCGAAATATCTCAAATATTTTAACTCTCGAAAATACCGAAACAAATAGATATTTTCTCATAATTTCTCAGAACTCAGAGTTTCCCCTTTTTTCGTTTCCCAAATATCCGAAAGCGGAAAAACACTTATAATGGGAAAAAGAATATGCGCGGAGGAGCCCATCGATTGGCCGAAACGCGAACAGCGAACTTCACCCGCGCCCGCAAATGGCCCGATCCCAATTTTTCCCCAGCGAATCACACGGGAAAAAAAAAAAAAAAGGAACTGCGGATAATACCGGGAAAATGAAAAATACGTAACGGAAAAGGAATCCTGACCTGAGCCCATGGTCGTCGTCGCTCTTCCACTGCCTCTCATCTCCACACACGTAACTGCCTTCTTCTCCATCATTCCTTTCCTCCTCCTCCTCCTCCTGATGAGAAGCTGAATTTCGGACTCTCCGCCTCCGCAAATCTCCATGGCGAGAACCCTAATCTCATCCCCGCAGTTCCTCGGCACGCCCCTCCCGCTGCCCCCTCGCCGCGGCCTCCTCCGCGGGCCCCCTCACCTCCGCCGCCTCGCCCCTCACACCGCCGCCACGAGAGTGAGATTCAGCTTCCATGAGATCCCTCCCGTCCACTCCTTCGGCTCCTCTCCTCTCGATCTGAGCTCCGCGCTCGGCCGAGCCGAGGGCTTGCTCTACACGCTCGCCGATGCCGCGGTCGCCGCGGCGGATTCGGCCGCCGTCGGAGCTGATTCCGGCTCGACGGACGTGGCGGCGCAGAAGAACGGAGGCTGGTTCGGGTTCATATCCGATGGCATGGAATTCGTTCTTAAGGTAATGCTCATGGCGTGCTCAGAGGTTGTTTTGTGTCGGGCCGGTCGTTGATTGAGGAGAATTCGGTTGCAGAGTTCAATTTCGATGCGTTCAATTTCAAAAGCACGAGCACACGTCGAAAGGATGTTGGATTTGAGAGTTTTGCTTGAATATTTGGCAAACTTGAGCTGTTGCGGAAATGAACTACATATTATGTGCTCTGAAATAGTTGTGGTTACAGTAACCATTTTAACTTGGAATGATTTGATGTGGATGTGAACAGCTTCATTGTCATAAGAGGAGCGTATTCATTACAGTACTCTGATAGTCGCTACTTAGCAAGCTTTTGCTGTTAATAACTGAAATATGGTTTTCGGTGCTTTAGTAAGTGTAGAAGCAGGGATATCTCTGGAAATGTGTATAGGAATGATCGTATCTCGCGGCAAATTGGATAGTTTGGTCCTTTTTGATATGGTCAATTAGAAAAGCAGGCAGGGATAAACAAATTCCTCTCATTTATTATCATTATTATTATTTTTTGTCAGGTGTTGAAGGATGGACTCAGTGCAGTGCATGTCCCCTACGCATACGGCTTCGCAATTATATTGCTTACTGTAATTGTAAAGGTTGCCACGTTGCCTTTGACGAAGCAGCAGGTAACGTCCTGCTGTCAATTTGGAATACCTATGTTGGATCTCAGAGATCTTGTATTTCATCAATTAACGGAAATGGGACATCCAATGTGAATGGACTGTAATCAAGTATAATATCTCTTCTCCCTTTTGTTAATGTTAACCATATATTTTGGACCGACTTTTGGAAATAACGGTTTCTTTGCTTAGTGAAGAAAAGGAGTCTCCTTGACATTGTTGTCAAATAGTTTTTTCATCAAGTCTTTCTAGAAACGATGGTAGCATTTCGCTTTATTTGTGGACATGCAGGTGGAATCTACTTTGGCCATGCAAAACCTCCAACCTAAGATCAAAGCTATCCAGCAAAGATATGCGGGGAATCAGGTGAGGCGCATCCTTTTTGGCTTTATCTAATTAGAGTTTCCCTTTATAGGTTCCTTATTTGTCTTTTTTATTGTTGTTCTCCTAAGGAAAGAATACAACTTGAGACATCACGACTATACAGGCAGGCTGGGGTCAATCCTTTGGCAGGTATGGAATGACAAGAAACTTTTCTCCCCTTTCAGATCAATTAAGCAATATGCACACATCTATTCACATACGTATACTTATATGTTAAGTTGGTGCATCTATGTTAACATTGGGACAAGATATTCAAATCTACCTTGTCCTGCAAGGCACATGCTGAAAAAAAATGTTGCCATTTTATATGCCAAAGACATCGTGTTGGCTTCAGCGGTTACATAATTCTGGTTGTACAGCATTACTGCATGTTGTCACTTGTTTACCCTTAGAATTGATGAATGATAAGCAAAGCAATTCTCATGTTGGGAACTGCAGGTTTCAGTGTTTTGCTCTGTCCATGTATTAACAGTTGTCATGAAATGTTCATTTCACTGTCTCTGTTGTGTAGACTACTGATATGTTCATTTCAAAGTTGGTTTCTTTTTTCTCTTCTTTCTTCCATTGATAGTCACTAGTGTCATCATCCTTGCTCCTTAATTTTACAATGCATTTGTCACGGTTAGTACATTTATTCCTCTACATTTTTTTTTTTTATATCTACAGGATGCCTCCCAACTCTAGCAACCATACCTGTCTGGATAGGTCTATATCAAGCTCTCTCTAATGTGGCAAATGAGGTAACCACATAGGAGAACCTTTCTATATCCGTGTCAATTATTGTACAAATCCAATCAGATGTCAGTGATAGCTGTTTTTATCATTCACAAGTTTCTGATCGTGAGATTTTCATGCTTTGAATTCTAGGGATTATTAACAGAAGGTTTCTTTTGGATCCCCTCTTTGGGTGGACCTACTACAATTGCTGCCCGACAAAGTGGATCTGGCATTTCTTGGCTCTTCCCATTTGTGGTAACCAGAATTTTATGAGCTTCACCTATTCTATGTTTAGTAGTCATTCCTCTATTATAGATACAATAGATTGATGTATAGAAAAGTCATTAGTCATATATACTAGTTATGCTGGTGTAAGTTTGTCTGCCATATTTTAACTAGGCAAGCCATTGTCAACAGTAGCCACCATAATTCAGCTGGCTTTGCTGAGATGCGAGTTAAGTTGTATGCCATGCTACTCTTTCACTTTAGTAGGAGTCCGACATGAAGCATCTCCTCTTATAGCATTCTTTAACATGGAATTAGTTAGAATCGAGATGTCAAAATTAACTTGACAGACTTGTCTTGTCCATATAAGGAATTTGATGATAAAATTTACGTGCAGGATGGTCATCCTCCATTGGGTTGGAGTGACACTGTGGCATACCTAGTTTTACCTGTCCTTCTTGTTGCTTCTCAGTATGTGTCAATGGAGCTTATGAAACCTCCTCAGGTAAAAGAATGAGTCTCTTCTTGCTTCTCTCTAAATTATTTACTTCCTAAGCAATTAGAATCTTATTGACTTTTTCTTTGCAGTCGGATGATCCAGCTCAAAAGAACACACTACTTGTTTTCAAATTTCTTCCTCTGATGATTGGTTACTTCTCCTTGTCCGTCCCATCAGGATTATCAATTTACTGGTTGGTTTCTTATCAACTGATATATCTGATGCAAGTTGTTTGAGATTTGGATGCTTGTTTCTCTTTTTTTCTTTTGGCCTTTCCAGTGATTTTCTACCAATTGTATTGATTACATGCAGAGAAAACAAGTTTCTTGAGGTTTAAGTTTGCTATATGGCATCCCCTAGATATTGCATTTTTTGTCAGATGGACTTTTTTTCCTGGAAATACTTTGTGTTTGTATGTCCCTATCATAGTTATTATTTTAATTTTTTTTTTTTAAAAGAAGCTTTTTCTTCCCATTTCTTCAGTAGCACTTCCTCTCCTTTGAGTTGTTCTGTCTATTGAGCTGTGCGGAATGCATTACTGGTTTTAGGTTTACAAACAATGTCCTGAGTACAGCACAACAAGTGTGGTTACGCAAATTAGGAGGGGCAAAGCCTGTTGTGACTGAAAATGCAAGTGGCATCATCACAGCTGGGCGTGCAAAACGATCAGCTGCTCAGCCAGCACGGCAAGGAGAAAGGTCATTGTTGTGTGCAACTAGCTTTACCACCTTATTTTATAGATGTCTCACTGGAAAGGAATTGCAATTGGCAGGTTTAGGCAATTGAAGGAAGAAGGAAAGAAGAAGTCAAGCAAGGCACTACCGGCAGAAGACATCGATGTAGTGACTGGATCAGATGCTGATGAAGATGGTTCAGATGAAGATTCTCCGGACAAGGTAAATCTATGTAAACCTATGCATGTTTGAACAAATTCCTGATTGGAGAACTTTTATAAAAAAATTTAGTTGGGGCAAAAATGCAAATTAGAGGACCTAATAATGAATCTGTTCATGGAGGAGTGCACTTTGCAAATGCACTTTCTGCTCTATGGTTATTATGGAGATATAGGAGCTAATTCAGAGTTTCTTGCAGGGGGATGAAGTCTTGGAGGGAGCTTATGCTTCTACTGGCAGCAAACAGACACCGGAGCTTAATCGGCCGAGGAGAAGCAAAAGGTCGAAGCGGAAACGCGCCGTATGATTTTGTACTGTTCAATATATTTTTGTAGTCTACAGTGAGTCCTTGTATATCTGTGGAAGTTGTATTTAGCTAAATTATAGCCATTTTTTTTGTACTGGTGCCCACACGTTCATCTCGTGAATTAATGCCATCAACAAAAGTTAGCTACTTGCTTGACTCACCGACTCTCATATCCCATGATGCATCGGAATGGTGTTGCACTATTGCATTGCCTGTATACATTGACATATCCATTCCTTTTGTATGTGAGTTTTCAACAAGATGTCAACAACTAGATGCTTGAGCAGCACTTCTATACCGAGAGCGAGTTCAGAACTAAATGTGCCATGTACTCAATTCTTTGGGGAACCCTGTTGACTTATTTCTGAGGTCAGTGAGAAGCTGCCATTGTGATGAGCATGCCCAAAGAAATTCTCACTTTCATAAACAATAATTTAAACTGAAAATAAATGTCCACAAAAGCAAAACGTCTTTTGGGGCTTTCATGTTTCTTGCTTCCATTAACAGTGCATCTCATGGCTAATAGCAGATCGTGTGAACATGGATGTTCCATCTAATCCAACTTCTGTACAAGAACATAAGGCTGACCGTACTGATCTCCTAACCTACCTGACTATACCAAGCTCCCCTCTACTCGATCCATATTAAGTTGCGGTTGTAGTTCCATTCATGTGCCGTAGAAGCGCATCAGTGGTTTCAGTGTCTTGTCGGGGGCCGATGGTTTCCGGTGGGATTGGGGCCCGATGGAGTTTTTCGCGTCTTCTGTTCTTTGCCCTGTTCATCAGGAGTCAGAAATGAAATGCATAACAGACTGTTTGGGTGCCTCGAGCATGGGCCAATGAAGGTTCAAGGACGTTCATGCACTCACCAACGTAGGTCCCATGTTTCCAGGGTACAAATGGGCAGTCTCTACTGGGGATGGTCTTGCCTTTGGACGAACTGCACGCATAACGTGGTGAATGTTTTTATCCAAATGAGAATATCAACATATAATTTAATCAAGAGCATTTCCCTTCTCCAAATGTTTGATGTAACATGAATTAGATTAAGAGCATTTTTCCCGAAGTGTAGCATGAAAAATAGCATGTATCCTGAACTGAAACGAGAGAAGAAGACTTGCGGCGCAGCTCCATTGGTTAACATGCTGAAAATGTATCGGAACAGAATAAGTTCACGAAAGCGAAGAGCAATGACTTGCCTGATTCAACTGCTTGAGCCTGCACGGTGGGAGAACGTAGAGAGGATGCCCAGAGGAGGCATGCAATGAGAAGACGAACAAGTACCGGTACTGCCTGTACCTGCCTTCTCATTCTCGGAGCGGCCCGGCACATTTTCGCAAGGGGGGAACAGATTAAGTTCTTCCACTGACACTTGGTGCCTTAATATATATCTCGAAGCAGGCACGGGCATGCCCATGTCTATGTGACATGTCCACAGTGACACAGTAATCATGGCCGAACTTGACAAAATTTGTGCGAATGTCTGTTAAAAAGCGAACGGGGAATCCTATGCCTTTTTAGTTACCGGGCTCTTATAAAAAGCTTAGAAGGGATAATTGAAATCGGGGACTTCGCACTTCATTGCGCGTTGACTTCTTCCCCCGTCATCATTCCCCCGTTAATCATTACTTCCATCATATGTGTCTCGCCGGTACTTTCTATTATTTTCTGCTTGAGTGCTCTCGTCAGATTCTGTCGTATTCTGTCTGCTGCTTAACCGAATGATGACCGCGTGGCCACCCTCCTCCCTCGTGCCGCACCAAACATCATAAACGACCACACATGGTGCAGTACTTCACTTTCCCTCCATGCGCTCTGAAGTTACGTTTTGAATGGATGAGCGCCACTCTCCTGTGAATATTCGAATGTCCGAATACTAACGCGAGTAGTGCTCCCAGCATAACAACATCCTCGGGCAAAATCTCTCGAGAAACTCGATTAATGTCCAAAGATTTAATGATTGGAACTCAGAAACTCGAAAGGAGACCCATTACTGAGGTCGAAACTTGACAGGAGGATGAGTGCGCGAGAGCCTAAATCATTTCTTTTGAAGTTTAAGCCCACTCAGATCCTACGCACTTCACCTTTTTCCTTTCATCTCAACGAAACCATGGGTACTTACCCGTCCCGGGGTTTGCTCTTCATCATATTTTGTCACCATGCTGTTGCTGGTCAGCGAGAGGTCTTCGCTCTAGAGAGAGACAAAGAAAGAAAGATGAAAAGTTATTCAACAAGGTTAATGGACTGGAAATGGCTTACAGTTCGGCGCGCATCATGAACCAAGACACGATCTCCCCCCAAATTCAAACGTGGAATGATCACTACTTGTTTCGGCTCAATGATTAGCATTTAATTCGGCGAATCCCACCCACGACAGTGCCTACATGGCCGTATAATAATTCCTGCTATTCGCATCATACACGGTCTCCCCGCGGGGTCCGAACATGATGATTGTCACTGATGCAAAAACCTTTTGGAGGGAGCTCTGTTCCTCTGAATACAGAACGCATTATCAAGCACAGCGCAGTGTGCCGAGAGTGATAAAATCTCGTGAATTCTCAGCTCAAGAGATCGATCATACTCGATCAAAACAATCAACAAAACCTTTCCCTTTCACACCCCTTAATGGGGAACCTAAATTTGACGTCGATATTAGGTCGATACTGAGTCATTGCTCCTCCTCCTTGCTCGAACGCTAGCTCAGTGTCTAGTCGTGATGCGAGCTCGACGTGCGCATGCATGCACGATCCTGCTCTCTTCACATTGTAAACATCTCCAAAGTACAATCAGATTCACCTAACGAGACCAGATGCCAAAAGCGCAGCTGCATCTACGCGCATCCCATGCGCTCCTTATACATGAAACGGACTGCAGAAAATCGGCATTTGGCATCTTATTTTTTTTCAGAAAAGTAGACTCAGTCCCATGTCCTCAAAATAACAGAACATACAAAAACGTAGAAAAGAGACTATAAGGAGGACGGAGCAGATCTCATCGACAGTTTTTTAGTCTTGTTTCGGCGCTTGAACGTAGCTCCCCATCCTGATCACGATCCCATCGATGTCCCGGACGTACCCCACTTTCTGTCCCCATTCCTTCTCCTCCGGCTCGCTTACCGGCTCGGCGCCGCTCTCCACTGCCCTCTGTTCATCCAACAAGCATACATTCAAGGCAACAAATTGTGAGAAAGAAATTATTTAATTCGACGTCGTGAAGGATGATTAGCTCATCAGTTATTAGATGGCTCACATGGAAGAAGTTAGGAACGCAAAAGCCGACTTTCAATAGTCATAGAAACTTTCACATCAGAGCATGGAGTAATCACAAGGCTTAGAAGAAGACTTCTATGTTTGAGGATCCACATTTCTTGATTAAGCTGGATGAGATCATTCAGTTAACTAGTAACAGTCCTACCGCATTCAAAATACAAAGTGTAGCGTGTAACCATCTCCTAAAATCAAATGAAAAGCAATCAAAACCTTGTATGCCGCATCAACATCTCTGTAAGCGAAGCAAACCTCGACCGGGGGGCGATCCCGGCCGGACTTGGGATTTTGGACCACCCCGGTCAGATCATCGGTCTCGCGTTGGTGCAGCGGCGTGAACGCTATCGTGGTCTGCCCACTCTCTAGCTCTCCCCACCTACGTCAATCACACATTGTTTGAGCAAAGAAATGCTGTCATTCGAATTACCCAGTCAGACCAATCCAAAAGGCCGGAGCAGACTATCCCCCACCACATCCTAATTCAAGAGCAAGACTAACATGAAATTTCATGGATTATGTACGTTCGCAATACACAAAATCATCCAAGAACGAATCGACACCGAACATTAAGAGCGCGCGGATCACCGACCGGTGAGACTCGTCGACGCGACGGACGGTGTGGCCGAAGGCTTTAGCATAGAAAGCGACCGACTTGGCGACGTCCTTGACGTACACCACCACGTACGCGAGCGCCGGATTCATGTTCCCTTCTGCTTCTGCCTTTTTCTTTCTGCGACGACGGCGGCGGCGGCTCTGTTCACTGGTCACGAGCTGAGTGTGGTGTCGAACGGGGTCCGATTCTCGGATCGATCGGGATTAGCTCTCCTTGTTCGGTCTTCCGTCGTCCCTTGGATTCAGGGGGATGTTATGGAGGTCGAGGGAAGAATTCATGGGAGCTGCTACACGTGTCTTGGCAAAGTGGCACGTGGACTTCTTGCGTGTTCATTAACTGATAGCAACTTCTTCTTCTTAGGCGGCAAGAACAAAAATTGACCTAAACCAGTGAAATATTTTGAGATGATATATATTTGGTTGAAAAGCTTTAAAATTCTCATTAAAGAATACATAAAATTTGCTTAGGAAAACGGCTAATTCAAAAGGATAAGATGGACAAGAGACCCCATTCGAGGTAAGATTTTATTACGATGAGTTTTAGCGACCCAATCCATAATAATATTATTCTCTCTTGTAATGAGTTTTATGGAGGTATAGAACTTTTACGATGCGATATTAACTTTTATCATCTTATGACTATACCTATAATATGGTGATTTTAGTAAGATTGTGGTTGCATTTGTCTAGAATAGATATAATAATAGTTTTCAAGCCAAAAGGAAAAAAGAAGGGAATCGAACTGTTTGTACCGGATTCTATCTATTCCTTGCAATTCCTTCTTCAAATTCTATAAGCAACACCAATATATTATTGAATTTCAGTTTAATTTCTCATAAATACTTTGCACTTTTGCCCTTATTCATTATATAGATATGTCTATCGAGTTTTGGATTTATGAAACAGTAACTAAATATCTTATCTTAATCACTACTGATCTTTTTTTTTTTTTTTGGATATATCATCGATGTGAAGTGTGACAACATAAATTAAATTCCATTTGATATCTTCAAATTTAAAATTTTAATTAAATCGTTTGATGTTTGTAAGCCGATAGCCCAAAACAAGCATATTTGGTGGAAATTTCTTGTTTTACTCGAGTGATTTTTCTCTTCAAATTTGTAAATCGAAAATATTTTAAGTGGAAAAAAGTAAAAACGTCATATGATTGTACGTGTCAAAAGTAACGTATTTGAGAGTCAAGTCGCAAAAGGAAATTACTAAGAATGATAGGCGGACAACAGGACAAGAAAGTGACGTGTGCCGAGCGCCCGAGCCTAAGCTTTCCGTATCATGAACTTTTTAAGGGAGCTAAATTGCGATTGCGCATCTAATTCTAGAATCCCCTCCGTTCAATAGAACCCCAAAAACGATATCGACCGAACACGTGTGGCATGCGCTGGTGGCGAGACTGGAGTGAGCTGTCAACGGTGCTCGAACCCTCCCAGGTGGGCCCCACTTCCTCCACCCACTCCTCCTCCTGCTTTGTCTTCCTTCCCCGCCTTCCTTCGGCCATTGACGTTGACGGTGGCGAGCTCCCCCAGCGAGAAACTGCGCCGCCGCACCGGCGCCGATCGAACGCCGGAAGCGAAAGGGCGTTCCGAGAAAAGCTTCCTGCAAAAGGTGGCCGCTTCGCTTTGACGGAGATCCTCTCCCGGGTAAAGCTTCTTCTCCCTGGATTTTTCGCGGATTCGTTCGAATTCTTACTCCGATCCCGAATCGTCGGTCCGATCTGGTAGCCGTACCTAGCTAGCTTATTGAAACCTGGATAAGTTCCGCATTCCAAATCCGGTCCGACTTTCGCGACAGAGGTGATCTCTCATTACGAGACCTCATCTCTTTGGTCCTTCAGCTCAATAGGCAAGTTTATCTCGCGGAAGAGGATACTGCAGAGAGAGAACGATCGTGTTTGTTCTTTTTGCTTATCCTGAATGGTCTGGTCTGAGCTATCCGGTGTCGGAAATTGTTGACGCGAACCATGTGGACCGATCCCGACGGAGGCCGGCGATTCAACGCATCCATGATTTGCCGACACATCGATGGAAGTTAGCATAACACGTTTGGAAATTACCTGCACTTGCTGAAAATGCCACTGACGAATCTCTGATTCTAGTTGGCAGAGTTTTAGAATTTCGCAATGGAGGCATGCGAGCTGTTGTGTCATAGCGTCTCTAACTTGTTAAGGTGGTCCCTCAAATGTTATCGCGGGAATCTATTCCCGAGTCTTCTGTGTATCGAGTGTCATTTTCAGTTGAGCTTTGGGATTATTTTCTTTGCCCTGAGGATATTATGAATGATGATCCAGTGTAGTTGTGTCGCTTATTGACTTGGGCAGGTTGATGTGTTGACAAGAGTAGACAGTTCTGTCGGAAGCTGTGAAGCAGTTAAACAAGACTGGGCAGCTCGTTTAGTGATGTATGTAGGAATTACTCTTGGTCTTACCCGTTAACTGGAGCCAGGTATCTGGTCGAGGCACCTCGATGGAAGACTCACGGCATAATTCCACCTCGAACAAAAACCCTGAAACCGCTAGTTTCGTTGCTGGTAAAAAGGTTTCTCAGAAGTCTCTGGTTGCATCAAGGCCAAAAACATTCTCTAAGAATAAATTCAGTTACAAGCACATAGCTTCCCTGGGACATGGCAGAATTGGTAGCGGTGTATTTGGTGATGTAGCATTCTTTTTGCTCAAAGTTGCAGCTCTAGAAACTGTGAGGAGGTTTTCCAGGGCCAAGTGTCCATTTGCCTGGCGTGGTCTTCAGGCTTTACAACTTCTCTGTTACCCACCATTAAAGTGGCTACAAAGATGGGCTCCCTTCAGGGGTTTGATAAAAGGCATGCAGGTTTGTATGGTCCATTATTGTTCTAGGTTGCTTTTTTAAGATGGAAAATTTCAAAAGAAAGATACGAAAGGCATATTCCTGAGACTGTAGAGAAATTTATTTGCAAAAAACTCATGCATTCTTTTGGAGTCTAATGCAATCATAGAAGTGGCTGTTTTTTTTTTTTTTTTTTAGCTCATTCTGTTGTCATTTGGATATAATTCACATATTTTAGAAGGTGCAATATTATCTCCAGATGCCTAAATTTGCTTGGAGATTGTTTATGTTTGTATGGTTGGCCAGTCCAGTCTTATCAACTCGATAGGGCAGTTTCTAAAGTTCCTTTATGGGCACTGAAGGCATAGTCTCAGCTTGTTAACAATAACATCGCAGACTTAAAGATTTAGCTTAATTTAATGGGTGCAATTGTTTTCATCTCATGCTTTCACTTCATCTCATTCAATGTCAATTAATTGATTTCATGTTGTCAGACGTTGTCCAGGCCTCTTTTAGTTCTATCTGTAGCTACAGCATTCTCTGATCAAGATGAGCCTACCACTGAAAGTTTGGATGACGTTAGTGATTCCCGAGCATATTCTAATGTACGTTCAGATCCGGCTACTTTGCAGCATACTTCAGATACCAAGTGCACGTAAGGGAGCAAACTTGAGATATGTCTCTCTGGATATTGCTTGAAAGTTAAGGAAAATTATTTGTATAGGCATATTGATTAACATGCTCATTCTTATGTGCCAATGTGCCAACTATGAATGGATGTTATTTGTGTTGAATTTTGTATTGAATTTAGTGCCTGTTCATAAGGTTATCTCGAAAATCAAATTTACTCTCTGAATATCCGAGATAAAGAATTTGTTGAGACTTGAGTCGTGACTTATACTCCTACCTTGCTCTAAGCAATGATTCAATCCTCTAGTTGATCTCCCATTAGCAGCGAGAATAAGATTGTGGTGACCAATATCAAATTGCTTTTCTTTTGCTTTCTATTTATGTTCTTCTTTCTCTGAATTTGTTGCAATTGTGCATTTACAAGGTTGGTGAAAAAACTTTCATGGTTTTTATTGAAGTTCCACCTGAATCCTCCCTTCCTCTAAGTCAATGTGATGTCTCCGCTGTTGATGCATTCACTAGAATATTTTCTCGTTTACAGGATCTGCGATGAAGCTCCTCAAATTCTAGCATCAGAAAATTGGTTAGTCCGTTTGCATAAAGAACTGGAAGATCAAGGGATTACCTTGCCAGATAGGTAAGTTCACTAACTATGTTCAGCACCGCAGCAGAGTACTTTAATTGAACTTACTGGAAGTCTCAGATTATAATATGAATACTTGATGACAACTTTTGTTGAGCAAGGAATTCATGGTTATTTCTTTATATTGTCACTGATTGATTCTCCAATTACTCATACTTTCTTTCTTAATTTTGGGTCGCTTAAAGTATCATTGGTTTGATTGAAGCATGGTAACTTAAGGTAATGCTTTTGTAGAATGGATGAGGATGAGCTCCATAGATTTCATGTTGCCGCAAATGGTGACTTCTCATCCTTGGTGTCCTCGGTTAAGAGGACTATTCGTTGGAGGGAAACTTATGGACTCCTCACTGAGGAAGAACTTCGGGCTTGGTCGAATTTACTCTTTTGGCATGGATTTGATTTGAGACATAGACCATGTCTCATTGTGCGGCTTGGCTTAGCTTTCATCACCTTGCCATCACACGAGAGACCTCGCTTCTCTCAAGCTATCAGTATGTTTCGTTGCTCTCTTAAATGCTTGTTCATTTCTTACCTTCTAGCCCTTTCGGTAATGAGATTAATAGTTGTCTTTTTGGTTTTTTTTTTTCATTTGAAGTTGCGTGTATTAAATCAAGTATAAGGGTCAGTCATACTTTTTTTGACTACATTGTCTTTATGACCATCTTTTGTATTTTCATCAGATGAGGATTCTTGACGTTGAAAATTATAACTATAACAAGATTAGTCAAATCACTTGTTCAAGTAATTCGTACTTTGATACTAGTTTAGATACAAAACATTCTTTTGTAAAACCTGAAATTTCATGCAAGAGTTGCTCTGATCACAAGTATTTGTCCAAATGTCCTGATTATGACTGAGGATATGCAAGTCAATCACTATATGCTAGTCTTTTTGCTCTTTAGGATATCTTAATTTGCCAAGTTATGATATGTGCGCTTATGTTTCCTCAAATTAGCAGAACTTTGAGTTTAATAAACCAGTCATTATTACTTCAAATTTACCTTTACTGTACTTTTGCTTTTCGGATGATATATTTATGGATGGAAATGGTTGCCATGCAGTATCTCAGGTGGAATATGGAGTGCTTCACTTGGCTAATTCTGAAAGTACCCGAATTACAGTTGTTGTTGACTGTCACGGTTTGTCTCCATATAGAATTCCCATGCAAATAATGAGATCTTGTTTAACCCTTCTGCAAGATCATTACCCAGGCCGGCTTGGTTGTGTGTTTGTTATACGACTTTCCCCCGTTTTGCGAGTTATTGCCCAGACTCTACTACAGGTAATGTTGACATAACTGAGGGTTTCTTTAGCACCAAGTTTTCCTGCTGTGCTATTCTTAGATACTTTCGAAACTTGCTCAAGTAAGTCTCTTTCTCTGTCAGGTTCTGAGACCTGCTACCCGAGAGAAGCTGAGGATTTATGGAGGGATTTATCAGAAGGTTCTTGCCGAGAGTCTTCCCACACTCCCTTTGTATCTAGGTGGAAATTGCAATTGCACGAAGTGTAGAATCAAGAACAATTGCGATGTGCTTCAGCCTTCTGAGACCGAGAGCCCAAATTCTGGGGCTGATTTTTCTGTTGTTGAGGACAGAGAGGAGCAATGTTATGTCCATAATTATGAGAGGCTTAGAGATGGCAGCACTAACTGGGACATGGCGGTGAAAACAGCGATGCTTGTCATGCTTATGTTCGTAGCCGTAGTTACTCTGCTATCTGACCCAGAGAACCGTCCCTTATAGTTCTCATGAGATATGCAGCCGGTTGTCTCTGATATGGGGACGCTTTTTTGAAACTAAGGAAAGGTCCTTTAGGCAAATTTGTTTTAGCATTCATGCCTCCTCTAGTGGAGATGAGTCTGTAAGCCAAGAGTTTATGTCAGTAGAGATTTGTTTTGGTCCTAGTCTCTGTAGATTTCCTGCGTGGTTTCTTCTGGCAGATTGCCAGAGTCAGAACGGTTTGTTCTCGGTCATTGTTGCTTCGGATTTTGAGAGTTTTTAATGTGGCCATGATGGTATTGCAGTGTCAAGATAAAAAAATACAAGAGCCAGAGCAGTAATTGGGTTGTAGAGTTTGTCGGTGAGACGAAAGAAAGAAGCAGAAAGAGAAAGTGCATAAGAGAGTGAAGAACACTAAGAAGGGAAGGAAACGAGGAGGGAGTGAAAGTGGAAAATTAAGTTGTGGGCTAGTCGTCTGTCAATAAGAGCAGTAGCATGCACTTATTATTTAAGGATATGCTTTGGTGAGACATATGTTGCTGCCTAAACTGAAAAGGCGGAGTTACACGTGCAAAAGTGGGCATGATACTGCAAGGTCGCAATCTTCTCCTTGTCATGTCATGTGGTTGGTGGTATAATCTCTCTTCGACCAATTTGGTCTCTGAGATTTACCTGATGTGACATGAATTTTTTCTTTCTGGGGCTGCCAGTATATATGGTCTTTAGTGTAATTATAGAGCAGCGAACCCCAGGATAGTTCGTTTCCAGTTTCTGGGAAGCATCGACTCTTCTGTTATGCTCATTGAGTGACATTTTTGACTTTATATTCTTGGAAGTGGCTGTAAAATTTTAAGCGAAGGGAAGTATAAAACGAGAATGAGGCTGGTACAAGAGTTGCACGTTCACACTTCGAACAAACCTTCCTTTTGAGAGAGACCTGGTGGTGCAAATTCACGGGTAAGCTGTTGCGTCACCGAAGGCCCCTCAATTGCCACCAATAGGCCATGGCCAACTTTCATACCACTTGGATCTCAACGTCACCTTTTTTTGGTACGAGTCACTTTTCAATTTCTTATGCTCTTTCGAGTGATCTCGGGTGACCTCTCGCATCTCGAGCGGATATGTGCAACTCTGAAGCTTCCTACGGCAACGGGCTATCTTCTTGTAGAAAAGGGTCATAACTCAATGCGTGAATAACGAACTCTGAATTAACACGCATCGTACCAGCTTTGTGAGGAAATATCCTTATTTGCTGCGAGTGCTCCCGTAAAATGCATGCAGTAATTCTTATCTAGTCCTGTATTGGAAACCGATAGGTTATTCTGTCCGTGAACGATTCATCATGTCTGCCATTAGTTATATTCAGGAATAAGGTTCTCGAGCCATCTATAGGCCATTATGAGATCCTTAAGAACAGTAAAAGATGTTGCGGATTTCACTGGTTAACGCAACTAAATGAGCACGACTAAGTACACTTCCCGTACAAAGCTTGGGTGGATCTACCCAACGATCGAAGACTAATTCGACAATTGAGTTCCGATATTGAATGCACTCAACATTTGGGCTGAGAAACCGATATGAAGGTGGTGGGATGCTTATCAAGTGAAATGGCGCTGAGTCACTCCACTTGTGTTCCACCTGCCCCGGCAGAAACGAGGAGCTATCGCATCTCGTTCTTGTTTCGCTCTGTTAGGTCAAATCCTCGGCGCTCATGGATAAAGACAGAAGGGAGGGAAAAGAGAACTAAACAAGCTTTTCTGTTCCGAACAAGAACCACCCAATATAGAGCCCTTCCGAGAGCTCCCTTGTCGTATTGTCTCGATGATGAAAGTCGAAAAGCCTTCTCGCGAGATACATCATTTGTACCGTTTGACAAGAGGGTCGTAATTATAGAACGAGTGTCGCCAAACGTACAAGTCATAACGCAACAACGGTATTCCGGCTTGGAAGGCTAGGACCTAAACTGACGTCAACACAGTATTCCTGGTCATAGAAGAGCGGCTAGCTAGTGGCTATTGAATTTCAAAACTGAACTTTTGGAGCTTCTTTTGATGACATCAACGAAGAAAGAACGGAGTGGGGGCGTCTGTGAGTGCCTGGGGACGCAAAATTTTGTCCTTGTCCGACCCAATTGCAGCGATGTGGGGTGATTGCAGATTCTGATGAGTGCCCCTCGCTTTTAACCGACTTTTGTGGATCGAATGTACTAAATTCGTTGGAAAGAGATAATAGCAAAATAAGAAGAGGATGAGTCGCATGTGCGACTGCTTTAATGAACTCGAGGGAGTATTATAATTTCTTCAATGAGCGGATCGACCGCGTTCCATGTGACCCTTCCTCCTTCTCAAGGAGCAGATTCTAGGAGAAACAAAAAGTTTGGGACATGAGATTAGGTAAGTGGAAATCTAGGGAAATCCCACTTAATCTCTTTGTCTCGAGCATTTGTTTAATCGACAACCTAGGACGCTTGTCCGGAGAAATTTCGGAGGATGCAGCTGCTTCCTTCTACGGGTCCATGTCATGTCATTCACGAGTAAGCTCCACCTTGAGCCTTGACTCTAAAGCTTTGTTATCATGAAAGTTGGAGCCATATTATGACGAGGAAACAGTTTGTATGCTTGATCTGGTGCTAGGGAATCAAACTTTTCTAGTGTCACCTTGAGCTCCCGCAACAGAATTTTGTTGTACATGTTTCAGGTAGGGCTTCGCGTGCTAGTTGGCATTAAAATCATGGGTGGTGCGTTTTCGATCATAACTTTATCAATATGTTAAAGTACACGTGACCGCATCTACCTCGACATGTGCTAGTGAAACTGCGAGTTTACGACTATGGGCACAAGGCAAGATCTAGAAACTTAGATTTTCCCTGCACGAGTTTTTGCAGATTTTCTTGCTGTTTTCATATACACTGATATCATCGTTGAAAGGAAAGTTTGATATGATTATTATTTAATTAAAAAGTTTGATCGTCATTATCATTGTTTTATTTTAGATCTATAACGCATGTAGAGTCGAGATCTCTTAGACATCCAATGATTAATTTCCAATGGGAAAAGCGAGGCATATGAAAGGATCTGAACCTCCTGTTAAAACTTGTTTTAGTGGTTCATCATCCTATCATCTAATGTTCTTTTAGCTTAGTAGTGCTCGTGCTCTCAGCTCATTCGTAGACCCGCCGAAGCACTCGGGGGAAAAAGCCTGCATCTTCCTTATTGGAAAGTGTCCTTAAAGGCGGAGCAGGTCCTGGTCTGAATCTTCCGAGGTAAAGGAAGGGCAGCGAATGAAACTCCCTCGTTGTGCAGACAAGGAACGTGCTTTCGAATCGAGAGGAGATGCTAGCACGACGGCCCGCCGGAATTTCGAGGGGGATTTGGCCGAGACCTCCAGACCGCACCTTTCCGGACATGCTTTTGAGCAACGGCGGAAAATAACCATCTTGCGCCGAATGCAAATGTCAGTTTCCCAAAACATATGAAAGATCAAACTCTACACAAAGAGGGGCTTTAATATAATCTCTAGCTAGGTTCCTTTCCTCGTTCTTTACATAAGTCCATCTTCGTAATCTCTTTTTAGCTCGACAAATTGGAGTACAAGACAATCTGTCGTTTTCCATCATGTTTACTTTTCTTTAGTTTAGACATTAGATAATTGGTCCGAATTGGCAGAAAATCTTCAGTTGATTTGAAGATGATGAGATATGCTGATTGTCTTAAAGGAAAATAAGTTCCTTGGAATAGAACTCGTTTGACTTCTTTCGAAAAGGAAGGGGATAGGAACCAGCCGCAAGTAAGGCTCCAGCAGCAATGACGTTCGACTTTGAGTCGGAAGCATCATCACTAGAATTGCAAAGGTTTGAGATTGAGAAGTCCATGATTGCAATCCGAGCGAAAGAAAAATAATATTGCCCAGAATGTTATATAAATTGTGTCTTTTCGCATTCAAAAATACCTGTTTAAGGAGAAAAAAAAAATCATTGAAGTTGATATGTAAACGGCTGCTGTTCCAATTGACAAATTCATTGACAGTTCTCTCTTTGTGTACTAATATTCCTTTAATTTAAGGGCACAGTGACATAGCTCCCCATCTCCTTGGCAACCAAATAAACAAGTCATCCCATTTTAGGCTATTAGATGAAGGCATGATTTATTATTTACCATTTTAACACTCCCCTTTTATGCTTAGTTTGATTTTTTTGCTTAGTACTAAATGTGGACATATTTAATTGATGAGATAAATGGAGCTTGGAAAAATTTGAATTTAAGACCTCCTCATGCTCTGGTACTATGTTGAGAATAAAGTGGAAAGTAGAATTGAGAAAATTATGTATGTTTCGATGTATATATTAATAAAAAATACATAAGTTTTATTAGATAATTATTTTAGCATTATATCTCAATCAAGATATGCAGAGAAATATACGTGTAATCTTGAGAGATACAAATAATCAACAAAATCATCGATACATCTATAACATAGGAAATTATCCTAGAAAAGTCCTTAATTAAACTAACATCCCTCCTCAAGCTTCACCTTGAGTTTGAAATCAAATGAAATCGTGTCCAATGGCCCAGACTTGGCAGATTAGGTGGCATTCGACGACTGTTTGCAGCAAAACTTCTAGATCTAGCTAGTCTAAGGACAGGAGTATGGTGGTAGTGTTGGCTTCTCAAAAAACATGCCAAAGGTCGAGAATCAGAGGAGAAATAGCAAGCGGCCGATGTAGTTGGCTTACGAAACAATAGTTGAGTGATACGGCCAATACAACTATCTTGTAACATTAAGAGACCTATACCACTGGCTTGCGAAAATAGTTATTGAGCGATGTGACTTGTGCGGCCTGCATAAAAAAAAAAAAGCCAATAGACTTGGCTAAGCACTTCCTCATATAAGATTTGTTCGCACATAGTGAACACTATTGAGTGGCGGAGATTGATTTATTTGGGTGCAAGGTGGGATGCTTGGATTTATTTGAGGGTTTGCTTGGGGTGCATCGGGCGCTATGTTCACTTCAGGTCCACTAGGTGCTATATGCACTTAGGGTTTCTTTAGTAATGGCGGTTGTGATATTAAATATGATTTTATAGGATTATTATCGAACTGTTCTAAAAATTTAAACTGTTTTAAGAAATGCATGCTTTATAATCTAATATTCTAACAAAATTTGTGGTTGTCCGTGACCTTTTGAACATAACGGGACCCTCCTCTTCTCATTATATTTCCATAAGTGGCCATAAAACTAGTATAGTTCCATAGAATGTGTGGGAATCTTTCCCGCTCATGTCTGTGCACTTTCTTTTTTTGTGCAACGTTAAATATTGCATCTTTCCTGGTGAGTGCACTTAAAGAAGATCAAGATTCTACCAATTAAGTATCTTTTCCGTACGGCGATACAATTTTAGTCATTGATTTGTTTGGAATAAGCATCTTAACCTTTGAAACTTTAACAATAACTTCAACTATGGAGCAAAACATCTTTCCAATCGTTTCAAATCTCTACTACAACCAAAGTGGAGAGCAACGTGACGACCGACGACCGTACGACGATTACTTGACGGTCGTCGGATAGAGACGCGCACTTACATGGAGACTCCTCAGATACTCCAAAGGCGCCCGACCTTTGATCAGGAAAGAACAAGGGATAAAAGGATAAATAAATTGAGCGCATAAGCTTTTCATATGCCGTAAATAGATTATTCATAAAGAGTGGGCTCGTAGGTAACTTTAACATCGTGGAAGTGCCCACTAAGCTAATTCCTCTTCTTGGACCGCCCGTTTAATCAATTTCTCTTTGCTTCTAATTTTAAAACCTTAGTTTCCCTAGGACTAGAAAATTAAAAAAAAAAAAAAAAAGGACTTTACTAGCATAATAGTCCTTGAGAAACTATGAGAACAATAGTTTATTATAAGCTTTTCATAATAATTTATAATTATTTGTGATTTAATTTTTTTTTGGTGCAGAATAAATTATTATTTTCACAGTATATTAAAGATTGTCATGCAATCATTTCTCTTTAATTTTTTGTGTTATAGAATAGACTATTATTTTTACTATACATTAAAGACTATCACATAATCATTTCTTAATGATAACGAGTTAGGGAGATTATTGGCTCGCAAAGCTGAGCCACACCCCCCTCACAAAGACGTCTGTGCTTGCGGGTTGCCCCTTTTTCTACCCACCGATTGCGAAGTAGAACTAATCAGCGACGCTCGACAAGGCATAAAGTCGAGCTGCGTCAGTAATGCACAACACCACACTACGCCCCATATGCATCCCATCCCCACATCCACGCACATCATCACGGACCCGTCCCGTGTCCCTTCTCCCCTCTCCCTACAAAACCCCCCTTCCCTTCGCTCGCTACGTTCTCGAACCAACCTCGTTATAACCCCCATCGCTCCCTCGAACAAGCACGCGCGAGGAAGGGAGCAAGGACCGCAGTTACCAGCTCGTTTCTAACCATGATGCGTGGGATCTCGGGTCGGCCGGAGCGAGCGCGAGCCCTGTGGCGCGCGTGCCTCGCGTCCGCCCTCCGGACCGCGCTCGCCTGCGCCGTCGTGGCGTGCGCCACCCTGTACGGGCCGGCCCCGCTGCGGCGCGCCGTGTCGCTCCCGGCCTTCTCCTACGTGACGGTCATCCTGGTCATCACCGACGCCTCCCTGGGCGACACGCTGCGCGGGTGCTGGCTGGCGCTGTACGCCACCGCCCAGAGCATCGGGCCCGCGATACTGAGCCTGTGGCTGATCGGCCCCACGAGGCTGTCGGACGGGACGACGGCGCTCGCGGTGGCGCTGGCGTCGTTCGTGGTGGCGCTGCCGGGCGCCACGCACGGGACGGCGAGGCGGATAGCGCTGGGGCAGGTAGTGCTGGTGTACGTGATCGGTTACATCGAGAAGGAGCGGATCGATGCGGTCATGCACCCGCTCCACGTGGCTGCCAGCACGGCCGTCGGGGCCCTCGCTTGCCCGCTGGCCCTGTTGCTCCCCTTCCCGAGGACGGCCTGTCGTGAGGTATGCCAAAATCAATGCATGCAAGATACTTTCTTGTGTAGAGATGTGATCTTACTTTAGCCCATAATCCCTGCAAGTTAGCACTACTTGGGAAACGACCGGAGGACGATGAAGAGAGATATTCTTGCCTTATCATGAGAATATAGTTTAATCATGTTTACTCGGTTGTCGTGACATATGACTACTGGTAAATCCGATGACATCCATTTTATTTGTCCTGACTCTGGCTCTGTGGTGCATGTTGTTCCCCCCGGTCAACCGCAGTTAAAGAAAGAGTATTTTTATACGGGAAGCGTTCTGAAACCTACGTACTCTTCACATAAAGTCACATAGATTTGGGTTTGCATAGAGACATGACGCTCTGCGTACGCAGATTACGTCAACCACGTGAAGTTCACTTAGCCGATCCTGTTGGTGGACTTTACCCATTGCAGTAGGTTTTCTACCACGTGGATTTTCTGGAACCGTGGAGTTCTCTTTCTTTCTTTCTTTCTTTTTCAGTAAGCTTGACATAAGCATGCCCTCATAAATCAACTGACGATGGAGAATTCTGCATGCAGATAAAAGAGAACTGCAAGGCCTACGCCGAGAATGCCTCGAACAGGTTGAAGCTCTTGGCCGAGGCGTTCCTCGCCGAGGACGAAGAATCCGCCCTCGCCCTTATCTCTCGAGCCAGTTGCTTGTCCCGTGCTGGGAACATACTTCTTCGGAATATGAAACGCCATCAGGTGATGATTTTGAAAATATACAGTGATCAATCACAACCCGTCCGGTCCCCTAACCGCTTCATTATCGCATATTTAAATATTTTGATATTTGTCTTGGAATACCAACAAAAATCTGACTACAAAAATAGCAAACCAAGCACTTGCTCTATCATTCTGCGATAACTTAAACTATGAAGCTCACTGCTGAATCTCCTTCTCCAATAGTGGAAGCTAAACGACTCCATTTGAACCACAGGAAAGTGCGCTCTGGGAGAAAGTTCCGTTCACGTCCTCGAAACCATGCCACATGAGCCCAGGAGACAGATTGCAGGAAAGTTTAGAAACACAATTGCGTGGGATGGAGACAGCATTAACGAGCATCACTTCGTTCCCGGTCACATTGCCCGATGATGATGGACCGCTCAAAAATTGTAAACTCGCTTTAGACGAACACATTGCTCTGATCATGAGGCAATCTAAGAGCTGGCTTTCCCCGGGCGATTCTACTTCAACCGTCCCTGAATCAGTTTCCAAAAACATAATTGGCTTCTTCGAATCTATTCGCAAAGTACCGACCTCGCCCGAGCACTTGCCCTCCATCTTCTTCGTCTTCTGCATGAAACTCCTCCACGGCAAGACCACACCATTGACGTCACCCCAAGATGATCCTCTTGGAAAAGACGAACAGTCAACAGGTAAAGAAAGCGGGCTTTCTCACTGTTTCAGAACAGTCGGGAACGAGTGGGGCTTCAAAATGAGCCCCAAAAGGCTCGTCCCCGCGCTCAAGTGCTCGCTCTCGCTGGGCCTAGCTGTGCTGTTTGGGCTTATGTACAGCAAGGAGGACGCTTATTGGGCCGGGCTTCCGTTAGCCGTAAGCTATTCCTCAGCCAGGGAGGCTACTTTCAAGGTGGCCAACATCAAGGCGCAGGGCACGGTACTAGGATCCGTTTATGGAGTCATAGGTTGCTTTCTTTTTCAGAGGTTCTTGCCCGTGAGAGTCCTTTCTCTCGTCCCTTGGTTCGTCTTCTGTAGCTTTCTTAGGAAGAGCAAGATATACGGCCAAGCAGGCGGTGTCTCGGCTGTGATCGGAGCCGTGTTGATACTGGGTAGGAAGAACTTTGGCCCGCCGAGCGAATTCGCTATCGCGAGAATAGTCGAGACCTTCATTGGGTTTTCTTGTTTGGTAGCGGTGGAACTTCTGATCCAGCCCACGAGAGCTTCTTCTCTGGCTAAGCGTCAGCTCACCGATTGTTTCATGGCATTACGTGAGTGCATTGCCACGGTCACGACACTGGGTGGACTCGACAACACCAAGATGTCTAATCTTGAAGAGAAACAAAAGAGGGTCAAGATGAGTGTGCTTGAGCTCGGTAAGTTCATCGAGGAAGCCGACGTAGAGCCGAATTTCTGGTTCGTGCCCTTTCACAGTGCTTGCTATGGTAGGCTCTTGGGGTCTTTGTCAAAGATGGTGGACCTCTTGCATTTCTGTGGCCATGCGCGGAAGTTCCTCGAACAAGAATTGTCAGCACTCGAGGCTGCGGCTGCTTCTTCAGAAGAGGCCCTGAACAAGCTTCACAGCGACCTCGAACTTTACAGAGATCTCGCGAGCTCTTCGCTGAAATGCTTCGAGGAGATCAACTCAATCAAATCAGTCTCGCTTCTCGAGAAGCAGCTTCAAGAGACCAGCGTTTCTTGTGATCTCGAGTTGGGAAAAGCAACAAATTCCAACCTGCTAAGGCCTCGTTTTGATGAAGGTGAAGTCGAGAAGATGGTGGGCTCTTATCTTCAGCATTCTCGAGAGGTGCTCCATAAAATCAGCAGTGGCGGTGATGGCGTCGAAGCCGAGGACGCGATCAAAAGCGAAATGGTCCTCAGTTTGGGTGCTCTAGGATTCTGCATGCGTGGCTTGCTAAGGGAAGTGAGAGAGATCGAGAAGGCCATGAAAGAACTCGTGCAGTGGCATAATCCGACTAGCCAAATAGCGAACTTGCACGACTTCTCTTGCAAGATTCAGGCCTTGCGCGCGGCTGGGAGACTTGAGGACATTATCTGTGTATAAATGCTGAATCATTCATCTAAAAAAGTTTTGTCCCCATCGTGGAGTACAAGGCAAGAATATATGGACCGTGAGAAAAGTTTCACTAGCAAGGGGAATTCCTGTTTGTACCATAATACGGATTGCCGTCTTCTATATCGAAATAATTTAACTTCTAATTCATATATCCCACAAAGGAAAAATGTATATGTATATGTATATGTATGTGTATATATATTAAAAAAAAAAGGGGAGAAGTGTGGCTGCTGGGATTCGAGCCCAGGTCTCCACGGCCACAACGTGGAATTCTTACCACTAAACTACAGCCACCGTGTTGCCTCTGGTTCCTTCGAGAATTTATTTGATTGTTAATTGGAATTGGATCTCCCAATCCCAACGCGCGACGCAAACTGACAAGATAGCTCTCTTTATTTTCTCGCCAACGTAGCCAAGGGCGAGACGGGGCCCGATGACGTATAGAAAACAGAAACGTGTCGAATTTTTTTCGCCATTTATATAATTTTCATCACGAAGAAGAAACGAATAAAACAGAAAAATATTGTCCCCGAGAAAAACAGGGAAAAAGGGCCGTCCGTCAGTCCGTCCCCCCGTCCCACCGTCCCCGTCCCCTTCCCTCGCAATCGCAGTCAAGACGGCGAGTGGGCCCCACCCGCCTCCCCCTCACGCACACGACACCACGCACGTCTTCGCACGAGCGACGGCGACCGGACCCGGACGGGAGACCCAATCCCATGCAACATCTGCTGTCGACAGCATCTTTCTTTTTTTTTTCTTTTTCCTTTTTTTTTTTTTTTAAAGAAATTAGGATTCTCAATTTTTTGACGAGCGAAGAAGACGGACGAGGAGGAGGAGGGAGGAGGGAGGAGGTAGGAGCGAACCTTCCCCCTGCACTTTCCCCCACTCCAGGAAGTTGATTCCAATGCATATGCCCCCCTCCCCTCCCCTCCTCCCCGTATAAATTCCCTCGTGACGCGTTCCCGCTGACGCCGCGCCCCCTCCGTCTCTCGAACCTCTCGCGAGGGAATCGCCGAGCAGGAGAACCCGCGAAAGTCGAATCCGGAGGACCAGCTGGAGAGGCGATCGAGCGCGCGTTTCCGCAGGTGTCCTCTCAAGCTTCGAGCTAACGATTCCGTGATGGGAATGTCGTAGCTGTCCGTTTGGTGAGATCGGTCGGGCTTCGGTTGTTGGCACGATGGAGCCTGTCAGCGGTCGCTTCGCCTCTTTTGCTTGATCGCGAAGTCTCCTTTCGTTCTTTAATCATTGATTTCCCTCCCTCGCTCTCTCTTCCTCCTTTTTCTTTTCTTCTTCTTCTTCTTTTTTTTTTTTTTTTTTTAATGGTCAGTCTGGTAGTAGAAGCTTCGATGCCTGCAAATATTCTTTTGGCTTGCCAGCTGTATATATACCGAGCGACCGATGTCCGAGTTTCGTGGATCGAGTGAGGACTAAGGCATCGCGTTGCGAGCGTCTCGTCGATCTCGGTGTTTTGCTCGATCTGTAAGTAGCGTCGCGCCTTCGTTTCTTCTCGCTTCGGTTCTCGCCGGTCTTCGATTTGACTTGGAATGGTCGGCTGCTCTCGCTTGATGTGCGACCTCCGGCCCTCTGCGTTTTGACCGGGAGTCATGCGATGCAGAGTTTCGCACGTGTTGTCTGGGGAGAGCTGAGTGTTCAGTGAAGCGCGATCTAACGTCTGGCGTGATTTTAGCTGGGAAAGTATTTAATGCCGGCACTTATGAGTAGGGGCTTTCTGTGTCGAACTCTTTGCAGATTCCTAAAGCGTCGAGGATCTAATTACTAGTGGGGCACGATGGCCAAGAATGTGTCCAACGGGGAGCACCAGACGACAAAACCGCCCCCGAGCCCTTCGCCTTTGCGCAATTCCAAGTTTTTTCAGGTAGGAAGCTGTTTTCCCTTTTGCTAATTCTTTGGATATTGATGAAAAATTGACATGAATCATGCTTTTGAGGAGCTGCAAATACAGTAGTGACTAGGGAGCTGTTCTTGTATCATATTGGCATGCGTGGACTCCCTTCTCTTCATGCGTCTTTTCGTTGTCAATTTTCGTTCGGTGATGCGATGGGCCATTTTGCGGGAGGTATTGTGTCGCCGGAAGGTTATGTAATTCATCCCGTACGATCTGTGAGCGATAGATCTGACTTAGTTGGTCCAACTATCTGATTTATCTACCTGGATCTCTCATTCTTGTTCCTGCTCTACGATCATCCTCATTTCTCATTCCCATCCCCGCTCGTACCTATGGTTTTCTTGCTTTGCTCTTTTATTTTCTTTCATCTAAGGATACAAATGTGCTCCCCTGTTTTATGTAGAGCCAAGATTAGTCCCTCTCCTGTTGTCTTGATTTTTTTTTCTTTGACAAGGAATTGTGCTTCCTTGTTTTGTATGGACCCATTTCATATCTAGCATTATTTCTCAGCATCTGGATTTCGTTAATCATGAAGACCATGGTCACTATAAGTTCACCGTCTCTCTACTCTTCTTGTTCTCAAAAAAAATTTGCTACTGTTGATGATGGCAGTCCAACATGAGAATCCTGGTCACTGGAGGGGCTGGGTTCATAGGCTCTCACTTAGTGGACAGGCTAATGGAGAATGAGAAGAATGAGGTGGGTGCCTTCCCTAGTTTTGTCATTTCGTGTCAAAAGAATTTACTTAGGACTAGCACCAGGCACTGGCACGTTTAACTTTCTATCCTTAGAATTCATGTTTTCTTAACCTCATTGGTTTTGTATGTCAGGTAATTGTGGCAGATAATTACTTCACCGGGTCAAAGGACAATCTTAGCAAATGGATGGGACATCCAAGATTCGAACTTATTCGACATGGTACTTTTGATTTGTAGATTTCATGATATTCAGCCCTCTGTGCGCGCGCGCGATGGTCTTGTGAATCAAACTACTGTTTTTTTCTCTCTACAGATGTCACAGAGCCATTGTTGGTAGAAGTTGACCAAATATATCATCTTGCTTGCCCTGCTTCTCCAATCTTTTATAAGTACAATCCTGTCAAGGTGATTACTTTTGGGATGTGCTCTTTATTCAGTTTGGCAACATAACTAGTATAAGGGCCTTTACTTTGAATGCATTAGTTCATCAAGCTGCGCGCCAAATCTCTCATTTTTCCCTTCAAAATCAAGTAATCAGTCAGCCTATTGCAGGTCTTGCATATTAATTAGAATAGCTATTTACTGCAGCACGTTATTGTCTCTCCCACTTTCTTTATGTTAAAGAACCTTTGTTCTTCAATTTATGGTCACCAAGAGAAGATCTACCGTCCTTTGTGACGATCATCTTATTTGGTGCACATCTTGCATTGTATTCCCTGAGATTTCCTGCTCTGGCTAAATTGTTTGGCAATATCGTTGTTTGTTGCATCTTTCCAGCAGAATGCATGTTCATGATTTGATGAATGTTTGAACAATAAACCCTTTGGACACATGGATTATTATCAACTTTTGATTGGAAGCATTCTCTATTATAAAAATCACTCATTTGATGTTTAAAATATAGTATTTCGTTCAATTTTCATTAATCACTTATTAAACATACGAAATATTAAATGGTACGAAATTTAATACATGGGCTTTTTTCCACATATTAGTTGGCATAACATAGTTATGCAATTTGAGCTATTTCTAATGTTTAACTGTATAAATTGGCAGACAATCAAGACTAATGTGATTGGCACACTGAACATGCTAGGACTTGCCAAACGAGTGGGAGCGAGGTTAGTTTATTCAACCTTGTAACTATAAGTCTATAAACTTCAGTGTAATTACTAAAATTTGATTGTGCATAAACAGGATTTTACTCACTTCAACATCAGAGGTGTATGGTGATCCTCTTGTACATCCCCAGCCTGAGAGTTACTGGGGCAATGTCAACCCAATTGGTGAGTCACCTAAATTTGCAGTTTGTAACCACTGAAAAGTTCTGTTCATCTTGCCTTGATTACGATATCTCTATGGGCTGTGTGCGCTAACTCACTCCTTTATATGGGGAGAAAAATAAGAAAGGCTGCATACTTTGTCTGTCTAGCATTTCTTAGTTAATTTCATGGATGCCCGTCATTTCTCTTGCACATGCTATGAAATTTTACAGGTGTTGTCATAGACTGCTTCAATCCACACAGCTAATAAATATTGCTATCTGCCTTATTTTAATCAATGTACAGTATTCTATTATTTACCATCCTTTGTAATATGTACAAAGGAAGGAAATGATTGCACAAAGTATATGAGACACATTGACTGTTCGTGCTAAGTACAATGCTTGGCTGCTGTTTATTGTGTCATGCACTGGAGACATGTGGAAGAGTGAGAATTATCTATAATAAAGCTCTAAGGCTTTTCCCTGACAAATCTGATAAAATTTAACCTCAGTAAGGATGTCATTTTGTGTTGCAGGAGTTAGGAGCTGTTATGATGAGGGAAAACGTGTTGCTGAAACTTTGATGTTTGACTATCACAGACAGCATGGCATTGGTAAATGCTCACTTATTTATAGAAAGTTGTCTATTGTAATTTTTGAAAGTTGATTCATTTTTACCTTTTAAGCAGAGATCCGCGTTGCTAGAATCTTTAACACATATGGACCACGAATGAATATTGACGATGGACGTGTTGTCAGCAATTTCATTGCTCAAGCACTTCGGTAAGTCCTCAGTACTTCAGTTCTACTAGCTGTCTAGGAACTGAATATTGACTTTAGAGATGAATTAATCATGAAAGATGTATTACAAATTGACCATGTCATCATGCCAATGCAGTGAACTTAGGCAGTTTTTGGCTCATCTAAATGTACTGACATATGTTCGGGCCGCTTCAGTGTAGATGTAAATTTCATTTTATATCTTTACATGCAGAGGTGAACCATTGACAGTTCAGATGCCTGGAACACAAACCCGCAGTTTCTGTTACGTCGCTGATTTGGTAAGTTACATGTATACATACATATTGATCGTCTTATTGCAACATTAGGTATTCCCCCTTTGAATACCACACTGACTATATGTATGAATGCTGAAGGTTGATGGGCTCATTAGGCTCATGGAAGGAGAAAATACTGGACCTATCAATATTGGGAACCCAGGTTAATAACGGAATAGTTACTATTCAATACTGATCACAATGGGCTGCCATGAACCTGCATTTACATCTTCATCAATCAGACGGGAAGTTACTGACCTTGATGCTTATTGATTCTTCTTTCAGGGGAATTTACTGTGCTGGAACTTGCCCAGACAGTGAAAGAGGTGACCTCTTGATACTGGATAACTCCTTTTAATATTTTCTGCTCAGTTAGGAAGATATTCTTGTGAAGAATGCAAAATATCTTAGAAAAATTGCGAAAAGTGCACCCGTAGCTCGAGAGTTGGAGCATACCAAATGTTACAATGCCTATTTGGTGGGGACACCAAGTGCTTTTTCTTATAGTCTTGAATGTACTGCGTTCGCTTAAAGTTTCTAGGCACGTTCTTGAGCTGTTGCAGTTACTGTCAGTCATTTGCCTTTTTTTTATGATCTATTGCAGCTCATTAACCCTGAGGTGGAGATAAAGATGGTGGAGAACACACCCGACGATCCACGGCAGAGAAAACCAGACATCACAAAGGCCACGGAACTGCTGGGATGGGAACCGAAGGTCAAGTTGCGAGATGGCCTTCCTCTAATGGAGAATGACTTCCGAACCAGGCTTGGCATCGCCAAAAAGATTTGATTCGTTGCTGAAGAAAGTTATCACTGAGCAGGAGTTGTCCCTGCCTAAGTTTTTGCATTGAGTTGTTGGCGTGATGCCAATTTAATACACTTCTTCTCTGCTTTGCTGAAGCTGTCTTCCTGTTATAGACAATAAGTGGATATCGTCTCTTGTTTCTCTCTTGAAATTGTGTACTTTTTCTGTCTTTGATTACCCGAACCGAGAAAGTGCAATATAATTTTGTCGTTTTCTGGATGACAAGTGCAACGTTATGATATTCAGCATTAAACGCCATGTAATTGTTGTTCAAAACACCGCTACTACATCGGTGCCTTCGGCAGATTTGCTCTAACTTCTGTGCTAATCGTGTATGATTTACGAAGTTATGCTACACCTCTAAATTATTTCATAAGAAGTAGATCGGTAGCAATTAACCAGAGAAAGGTACTGGTATTTTTTCGTGCCTCTACACTCCCCCAAGAGACGAGGAATACCTGGGACCAGAATTCAAGAATGGCTACCGGCCAGAAAGCCACCATTCACTTGGCAGCGCATTTGGAAATGATGATTCAAGAACATGAGTTGAGCATCAAAATAAAAATTGAAACATTAAGAGCGTTTGGTAACCATTGTTAAGAATAATTTTTGATCAAAATGATTCTTTTTTATTCTATTTCCAGGAACAATTTTTGAGCAAAAGAACGCGTTTGGTAACTGTACAAATTTTTTAATTCAAGAATGGAAAAAGAACAGAAATGCATTTGGTAACTACATAAAATTTCTATTCCAATTCCTTTTCAATTACCTTTTTAGATGAGTGTAAATTTGATATTGAATTCTTATGAACCACTCACCAATATAATTGTCTTCTTATGAGTGAAGAAATCATAATATATTTTATTATATTTTCAATTTCAAAAGAATTCGAATTTAGAATTCTATTTCATTCTAAAATTCTATCAAATCATAGAAACTATTGATTAATTATATTTATACTAAGTAATAAAAATATTAACTAATCAATTTTTTATTAAATAGTAAATAATAAACTATAAATATAAATACTAAATAATAAATTAAAATACAAATTAAATATGTATTCTATATATAGCAAAATTTCAATTCCTACTTCAAATCATTTTTTTTAAATAATTATATTATTTTTTCTTTCTTTTTCCCCTTCTTCTTCTTCTTTAAGATGGTCGGTCGCCGCCTTGGGATGACGGGGCAACCTGGGCCGGACGAGGCCGATGACCTCACCGGAGCGTCGTCAACCCTCAACGAGGTTGTGCCTTGTTGGCTGGGCGAGTAGCCTCGCCTAGATCTGGCGAGGCATGGCTGGGTCGAGCCTCGCCCGGCCAGGCAAGGCTTGCCGGTGGCCAAGGAAGGCTCGGGTGAGGCCCGCCTGGCCACTAGTGAGGCCGAGCCTTGCTAGCAGTTGGGTGAGCCTCCGGCGAGCTCGCCAGACCTCGCCCTAGCCTAGCGAGCCTCTGGCAACCCTGCCGACGACTGGTGATGGTGGGCGGTGGACGATGGGGGTCGGTGACAGTGGCAAACGGCAATGGCGGCGACGGCAGCACTTAAAGAACAAGAGAGAGGGAAGAAGAACAAGAAAAAAAGATGAGGAAAAAAAATATAGGTAGACTTGATTTTAGAATTGTTCCCGAGAACAAAGAATTAACTTTTTTCTACTTTTCGATTCTGTTTTAAATTTACTTCTAGGAACACAATAAAATAAATTTGTTACTGGGAACAAAAATTTTACCAAATGCATTTATGTTCCAAATCTACTCTTGGAAACAAAAGAACAGAAACAAGTATTATTTAGCAAGTTAAATAGGCCCTTAGTAATCATTAATTTCTTATTAGAAATGATTCTTTTTTATTTTGTTCCCAAGAAGATTTTTAATATTTTTTAAGGCGTTTGGTAATTATCGATACCACTTTTGAAAATTTCTAATTTAAATCATTTTCTTTTCATTTTTTAAATATTTTATTTCTTTTAATTCTCTTTTCTTTTCTTACTTTTCGTTCTCTCCTTCTTCAAGCTTTACGAGTTGCTGGCCTTGGGATGACGATGGCCGGCCAAACAAGGGCCGGCGACCTCTCTGGAGCGTCACCCGCCCTCGGCGAGGCCGCGTCTTGTTGGCCAAGCCTCACCGACAGCTAGGCTAGGTCGAGCCCCACTTGAGGTTGGACAAGCTCGGCCTCACCCAACCATGGCTCAACCATTGGCAAACCTCACCTGGCCTGGCGAGCTCACTGGATGTTACCCAATTGGTCCCCAGCGACCGGCGACGTTGGCAATTGATGGTGGCGGTAGTTGATGAAGAACAAAGAAAGAAGAATAACAAGAAGAAAAGAAGAGAAAAGAGGAAAAAAATGAGTTGACTTGATTCTGGAATTATTTTCAGAAATAAATAATCATTTTTTTTTATTCTTCAATTATGTTTCAAATTTATTCCCAATAACAAATTTGTTCATGAGAATAAAAAATTTACTAAACAGATTTCTAGTCTAAATCTACTCTCGAGAACAAAATAATAGAAATTTATACTTTCGGCAAGTTACCAAACGCAGCCTAAGCCAATAAAATCTTATCCGCATTCCATCTTCAACAGGCTCATGGACATGGCGCATCTCCATTGATGGCGTAAGCAAAGTATAATCATCCATAAGCAGCTCGTGCTTAGAATTGCTCTTGTTGAAGCAACTTCTGACAGATGAATGGTCTACAGGCCACAGATAAGTTGCCAATGCCGATGCCATAATGGACGGACAAAAGCATTAGCATACCGTATGGCCTACGCCTATACAACTCCTGATTCCTACTCCTATCATTTTCACCATTACTTCCCCACTTCCGGGGGGATCCTAATAGTCCATGAAAAACAACACGAAGAGATGACCCATGGAATCACCATCGATAACAACCTCCGTTCACAATAATAGTTCCATATCACAGGAATCGATTACTAATTTGCTGCAAATGCTTGTAAATCATTCTTCCGCTTATTGAGCGAGTAGACTCTTGAACCTTCCTAACCCTGACAAGAATCGTTTATACCAAATTAACTTAAAGATCTTTCAATACTAAGTACTTGTTCCTTCTCCCCAGTTTTCCCATCACTAAAATTGGCAACTAGAAGGGAAATTGGTGTCTGTAATGACGAATTAAATAATCTAATTTCCTGTTTCAAAGCCCTAGAACCCTTGTAAGAATTCAAAGCGGTCTAGGCTCAACCAAATCCTCCACGTTTTTGTAACACAAAAGCCCAAAGCAGGGTTTATTCAACGAAAAGGGATGCTCGATTGCTTCATATCAAAAGTACATGAAATCCACAGAATCCAAAAGAAGCAAAAAGAAGAGAATCCCAAACATCTTTCTCCTGTTATTTTGTCAATTCGAACAAAGGAAGCAAATCTCTCCTCCCATAATGCTAAGGTGCAAAGGGGGCAATGTGATTACCATCCAAGAATTCACCTACAAAGCATAAGCAGCATCCACATTACTCTCAAAGGAACAAGGATGTGGGGATTTGGTCAACACCATAGATGCAAAATTTACAAACTATAATTATAAGAAAACAACAGGAAGATGAGTAATATGCAGTTGCCACATCAATCTTCTATTTCCATATCTTTTTCCAGGCTGCACAAACTTAATATTATCATGCAAGACAAACAAAACAGTAAAGACAACCATACGACCATGACACACGTATTTCATGACAAAACCAGCAGTGATTCAGGTCATGAACAGCAATAGAACCATGTAACTAGCAGTCCCAATTGCAAATAGCTCTCTCAGATATAGAGCTGAAAACAGAATCAATGCCATATCTATTTAGAAGCATTTCACAGCTTTAGCATCCACTATGGCCAACCAATCAGCAATATTGAAAATGAGCAACAACATTACTCCCTTAATCAAAGATTATGGAAATAAAACAAGTTGACCTCTTGCATGCATCACGATCTAGGAACGGCACTCACTAAATCTTACTTAAAGATCAAAAGTGGTGGTGTCATCCCCAATCCTAATAAGGTCATAGGAAGTCTTGGGTTTATATCATACATAACTACTGACCCATTTCGGAAATCAATTATTCTTGATGGGTTTCCTAAGATTGATGAAGTCCCCATAAAGAAATCAGCCTGTAAGATATTTATATTTCATAACTTGTCGTGAATCGTCACTGTTCTCACTTGTTTAATTCTCTATATTCAGGTCATGTAAACTCGATTTTCATATATTTTGTCAAGTTAATTGTAGATGTTCTTGTGATAATGCATCGTCTCCATCTAGGTATGTATTTTAGAAATACAATCATCATATCATGCTGAAAGTGAGCAGGTTAATGTCATCCCCTACCCTGACGCATCTGATAATCAGCTGTCAGCAAGGGTTGTGATGACAAGGAAGGAGAAACAGTGGAAAATGGACAAGGATGCAACTGAATCCTCGCCCAATTCAAAGAATTTAGTGAGACCCCGCTAAAATTGTACAAGAGAAAGGCACAACATAAGTGCCTCAAGCAAAGAACATGCAAAGATCACTCATAAAGATGGCAAGGCGGATGCCAAACACCTTAAACACAGTTGCTTGCTAGCAATAGGAAGACAAATGAGACCCTTTTTTCATACATCGAGCTAATACAAGTCAAACTACAGCTTTTTGGCTCATCTCAAGATCAGTCAGCAAGTTCCGTAATGAGAATCTCACGTCTTAATGCTCAAATCAATTGACAACAGCGGACATCCAATTGTATTGACTTTAGCTTTAATCCTTTTTCTTTCTTTTTCCCCCTTTCTTGGCCCAAACGATGTCATAACATTATTTGATAATGGTAAACGCACGAACATTGACACACCAAGCATTTCGATACAATTCATATCTCACAGATCACAAGGACCTCTTCGTTCGCGTCTCAGGTTTATTCAAGAAGCAATGCCAATGCCAAAAATCAAGGCATGTCATACATTACAAAACGGACGCCAGAGACGCAGTAATTAAGCATGCTTTAACTAAGATTACATCCCAATGGACTCGAGAGAACAAAATAAAAAGAAAAAGAAAAAAAAAAACCCGAAATCCAGAAATCGTGATTAGGGTTATCGAGATCGACCGTTACCTCTTGTGCTGCTGAACGAAAGGCGACTTCTTGGCGTCTTCCTCTGCGAAAAAGATACATCGCGGGATTGATGAGGGCAGCGGCGAAGGATTGAATCGAGAGAATCGGAGGAGATCGGGGAAGAAGAAGAAGGAGGAAAAAGGGGTTACCAGAGAGGCCGAGAGAGAACTTGGTGATGATGGCTCCGGTCACGGCGAAGCCGACGAGGAACGGCCACGTCCTGCTGAATTCCCTCTTGAAGAAGACCGGCCATGGATCGAACTTCCTCATCTCTATCTCTCTCCTCTACTCGATTTCCTCTCTCTCTCCTCTCTCTCTGTGCAGCTTCTTGCCCTTTGCTCAGTGATGGATTCGATGCTCGATGGAAGTGAATACCCTACTCTGTGGCCCCTTGCAGCCGTTGGATTTGCTTGGCTGTTGGCCGTTGGATCGGGGAGAATGGGTTCGGTTGAAATGGGCCCATGGGGCCTCGCTAAAAGGCCGAGCCCGTTCTGTTGACCCGCATGGCTCGCTCACGGCCTCGTTCTGGGGTTTGGTCAGCGTGACTCTGACTTTTAATTCTATTTAACTTTTCTCTGAATATATTTCTAGAGATTGAAATTAAGAATTTCTCCCTTTGAGAATGACAAATTCTGGAGGGAATTCAAAGGAACGCTAAAACTGTAGCTGAATTGGTCCCGCCCGTTCATATGTGCCGGTAGAGGTTTAGGGCGCGCATGATAACTTCGTTTCTCTATTTTCTATTTCTCTGCTCCCTAAATTAGAACGGGTTTGGAAACAATCAGTTTGGTAACGCGATTTGATTTCTCTATTTCTCGAAACAGATTTCTACTTCAGAAAGAAATCGAAGAAATCGAAGTAGAAATTTTCTACTTCTCTGCATTTTCAAGTAGAAATAGAAATTTTTTTCTCCATTTGAGCATTTCTTCATTCACGGGCTTTAAAAAATCCTTAAAAATGAATAAATAAAAATAAAATTTATTATAAAAATATAATTTATTCATTTTTTTTATTTTTTTTATAAATATTATTTTTATTTTTAATAAATAAATTTAATCGAAATAAATTTATTTTTATTAAAATAAAATTATTTTTATTTGTCTTGAGTATTTTGCCAAATAATTTTTTTATTTTTTTATTCATTTTAAAATAAATTTATTCGTAAAATAAAATAAAATAGAATAAATAAAATAAATTTATTTTTAAGGATATTTTTATTTTAAAATGAATAAAAAAATAGACTAAAAATTATTTTTAAGGATATTTTTATTATTAAAATAAATTTATTTTTAAGGATATTTTTATTTTTATTCATTTTAAAATGCAAAGAAAAAAATTATTTATATTTGAGGATATCCTATGTTGTTATCTAATTAATTTTTATTCCTAGAAATAGAAATTTTGGTCCCGCCCGTTCATATGTGCTGGTAGGTTTAGATATTGTAGTATCTAGGACCATTTAAATGTTTGATTAACTATCGTTAGATGTGTTAGTCATTTAGAGTGCGAATGATAACTATTATGGCCATAAATTGATTTCTGTAAGAGAAATAAATTTTTCTATTTCTATTTCTAAATGATTTTTAAGTAAAAATATTTGTTTAATAACGATACAAAATTTCTATTCTAAAAATATAAATTTATTTGATAACGATACAAAATTTCTTCATTTTCGGTTGGCGGTGACGGGACCGACGGCGGCGGACCGGCGGACTGCGGTGGCGACGCCGACAATCGGCGAACGATGGTCGGTGGTAATGGATGGACGACGGTTCATAAGTAACGACAAACGGTGAGAATAATTTTTATTTTTTATTTATGTTCTAGAAATATAAAGTAGAAAATTTTATTTCGATTTTTATTTTAAACTTATTTTAACAAAAATCTATTTCAAAAATAGAAAAATGGAATAATTTTATCAAATAGATTTTTATTTTAAAAATAAATTTGAATTGCAAAAATTATTTTGGAACAAAAATAATAGTTTGTGATGCATATCCTGCACATACGATAATGTATCAAGCAATTATTGATAAAGTGCTTTAAGAAATAAATGATTTGACACAATGATCGGAAGTTGTCGGCTGCAATGGGATGATGTTCGATTAGCTTTTGTTAGCTATTGGCTGAAGGGCTCCAGATATTTCTTTTCGTTGATGATTTTGAATAGACAAGGAGCTTCCAAACATTTTTGACGGTCAGAATTCTCGCAGCTCTAGTGGGAACAATACAAAGAAAATAAATATCAAAAAGGCGATCTTTTGTCCCAAGCAGCCATGATTACGAAGTGTCCCGTCGGTACTTTGTCTGGATTGAGAATACATTTCGATACAGCCTTCGGCCTTCGCCCAAGGGCTGCTCCTGTGCTTCGGGTGCTGGTGTTAGGTTCCTGTCCTGCTCCATGGCCGTACTCGTCTTTGGCCGAATCGTCTTGTTACGGCCGAACCCACCTCTTCAGCTGTGCCAACACGGCATCGGCGAGACGGTCAGATAAACTACAGTCTTTTCCGGGCGAAGCAGCGTTCAGTTTCTCGTTCTGTAAGGAGTGCTTTATGTTCCACCAAAATGACCTGCTCTTCATTCGTCCACTTGGCCGTGCAAGAGCACCACCACCATTCGTTTTCGGCACACGTTGTGAAGCTGGAAAAGGGAAAAATATAATGCGAATTTGGTTTCTGCTCAACTAACATGTTTTGAGATTTTGCTCAAATTATATTCGAATTTTGTCATTTGCAAGGTTGCTTTGCGAGGCGATCTTGAGAATACGCACCTGATATTTTCAACCCATTATCGAGTGTTTCAGGGCGAGGGAGATCGTCCCATCCGGCGAGATTTGCATTTTCAGTGCTGAAACACAAGGCTGATAAAAATTATATTATTGTTTTTCTCTACCTCCAAGAGAAAATAACTGGAAGATCCTTCATCCTGTGGCCAAGAAACTCAGTCCGCACGTAGCAGAAGCAAATGTTTTTGCCGGCGGCCCGACCGAACGACGTACTTGCCGGAAAAAGACAAGCTTTCGAAGGCCGGCCCCACGGCCGCCACGTGTAAAGATCTCCGCCCTCCGATCGCCCAACCTGGGGTTTTACTGACAGTCCCCCACCGGCAGGCATTAGCTGCACCCGGATACACACGAACCTAACGTACCTTATCGTCCGATGAAGCAGGACTCAGGTGGGATCTACATGATCTAGCGGTGTACATAAACCGGGCTCAAGTGATTCGGATGCACCCGATACTCACTCCCCCTCCTTCCCCGGCATCGCCACTATCGGATCCAACAAACGCCTTGTTCTGTCGCCCCCTCCGACCACGACTTCTTTTTATCCTGTCCGTCTTCTCTGCCTCTCTCTCTCTCTCTCTCTCTCTCGATTTGTGTAGAAAGCCGCAGAGATTTCTCTCCCGGCGCTACATCGCGGGAACACTCGCCGGAGACTCCGAGCTTCATGCGAGCGCCGCTCGGCGGCGAGAGCAGATTCCGGCCGGCGATCGGCGGTCCACGGCGATGGGGGTCCCGAGCCACGACGCCGTGCTAATCCAGAAGCCGAAGAAGCCTGGAGAGCCCCACGTCATTACTGTGAATTGCCCCGACAAGACCGGTCTCGGATGCGATATCTGCAGGACTATTCTCGACTTCGGCCTTTGCATCACCAAAGGAGGTATGTACGAACTCGCAATATATGATTTTTTTTCACTCCTGGCGGTTATTTTTACCTTCATTCATGAGAATTGCTTACTGAATTGGTTGGTTTTACGTCTGCTGAGATTCTTTTTGCTGCCATTGTTAATCCTTTCGAGGTGGCTGCAGCTCGCGTCTGCTGTTGTCTTTACAATTTAGCTCAGAGAAAAATTTAGCAGGAGTTTCCTCAGAATCTGGGTAATTTGTAGCTAGCGATTTGCATTTTTGTCCTTGTTCTGTCATTCTTAGTAGCAGTAAGATATGAGAAGGGGGTTTAAGTCAGATGCTTGAGGCAGTTAGAAACTGAGTCATAAAAGTAGTATGTTTTTCCTTTATTGGTCAGAACAGAAGTGGTGTGTTTGATGCTTCAAACTTGTGATTTCTCAATAGAAAAGTGAGGTGAATCCTGCTGTTTGGCTCCTCTATGGTTTGCCAATTTGGTGGTGGAGTGATGGGGCTTTATTTTCATCGCATATGATGCACCTTTTATTTTCGTGAGCAAAGTAGATTTACTGATGTGGGAGAGCTATTTCTGCATGCAGATATTTCGACTGATGGAATCTGGTGCTACATTGTATTATGGGTGCTTCCACATACCAGCACACTCATTGTGAAATGGTCAAATTTGAAGGACCGTCTTATGTCCACATGCCCGTCATCCTCAGTGCAATTTTACCTCGACCATCAGCCAGCACATTCTACATCATCTCCAGTGTATCTATTGAAGTTTCTCTCTCTTGATCGCAAGGGTTTGTTACATGGTAATCTCAGATACTACGTAATATAAGATTGCTGTTTGATTTATCTTTTAAAACTGTATCCGAATGAATTTGAGTTTGTTTCAGATGTTACTCGAGTTCTCTGTGAGCTTGAACTCACAATTCAAAGGGTGAAAGTGATGACAACCCCAGATGGGAGAGTCCTGGACCTCTTCTTTATCACTGATAACATGTAAGAATATCTGACTAAATTATATTTGAGTATTCAGTGTAGTAAGTTGTGCAGATTTTCCACGCATTTAGATATACAGCTTGTTAATACAGGATGGTGATTACTTGCAGAGGCTTTCTTTTTAATTTTTTTAATGCAACCATATGTGCTCCCTTTCGATGACTTTCTGTAGTGTTTTTGTGAGGACATTAAAAGATTATCCAGCAATGACAACAAACGGCAAGATCAGTTGACTGTAGTAGGTTCTTTTTTTTCTTTTTTTTTGCAGGGACCTTCTACACACAAAAAAACGGCAAGATCAGACATGTGAACAATTGTATGCAGTTTTAGGTGAATCATGTATCAGCTGTGAACTCCAGTTGGCGGGCCCTGAGTATGGGGGCCATCAGGCTATTTCAACACTCTCTCCTGCAGTCGCTGAAGAACTTTTCAGATGCGAACCACTTAAGGATGAGACTTGTTCACAAGCCCTTACTCCAGACTTGACAAAATTGAAGAAGACTGCTATCACTGCAGACAATTCTCTGAGCCCAGCTCATACACTGCTCCAGATCCACTCTGTCGATCACAAGGGACTGCTGTATGACATTATGAGAACCTTGAAAGACTTCAGTATTCAGGTACATTTTTGATAATTTGTCTATGCTGTTGCCCTTAATGTTGTTTCTGGCATGTTTTTGTGATGCAGCCTGAACTTCTGCTTGTCAACCTACCTAGGTTGTACACTAGCAATTCTAGGAAGATGTATGATCCCCCTAGCTTATCCATTCATCCTTTCTGAAAGGACAAAAGAGAGAAAGAAAAAACACTTCATCATTGAGTATTTGAGTTGGTTATGTCTGGGCTAAAGTCTATAGAGTCCTTGTTAATGAATGGACTGGAGCACTGTTAAATATACTTAATGAGGAAATGTTTCAATTTTCAATGTATTGATTGCATATAACACGAGAGACACCATTTGGCAATAACCAATTGTTATTCCTACTTCTTTGGAGCAAGAGAAGCGAGCCTATCTAGATCAGTAATTCTTTCGGTGCTTTGTTTCTGCCAATAGATTGTCCAGAATCCTTATCAAGTGCATGAAACATTCGTGCTTAAAGATGTCAAGTTGCATAAAGTTTCGGTCAGAATGTCTATGCACAATTGCCTGTATGTTCTTTTATGTCATATTACCCCTGTGTTAAGGCCTCTGATGACTGAAAGTTGCAACTTCATAAATTACATTGGTCAATTGTTTTAAGTCCATGGTAAAATGTCATTGGTTAACTCTTTTCTATTAGTAATGACTTAATGCTGTAATAATTATTCCCCTGATACAGATAGCCTATGGTCGATTCTCGCCAAATGTCAACGGGCATCGGGATTTAGACCTTTTTATCCCGCAAACAGGGAAAAAGATTGTTGATCCTGAAAAGCAGAGTGGACTTATTTCTAGGTTGAAATTGGAGATGCTCCATCCACTACGAGTTATCATTTCCAGCCGTGGGCCGGACACCGAGTTACTAGTAGCTAATCCTGTTGAGTTATCTGGCAAAGGAAGACCACGAGTTTTCTATGATGTTACCCTGGCACTAAAAATGTTGGGCATCTGTATTTTCTCGGTAAGCATGACTGCAATGCAATATCTGAATAATTCATGAGCATATGAGTACTTCTGTAATTGTTTATGAAATAAAGTTTATCTCTGGTAAAAGACAAATAGTATCCTTCATCAAGGAGGAAAAATATACAAATACCTGGTGAATAAATACAAGCAAGTGTATCTGGAGAATTTAAGTACAAGGTTTGTTCTTGTGATGGGTGATCACCAGCTTACATTCATCCTATTTTGGTTCTCGTATTGTAAAACCACTTTTCTAGATTGTTCAGATTGTAGAGCTGACAATTTGCTTTGTCAGGCTGAAATTGGAAGGCATTTTGCATCAGACCGAGAGTGGGAAGTATACAAATTTCTCTTGGAAGCTAGTGGTGAATTCCAGTTCACAAACGCAATGGCTAAAAATCAGATTGTGGATAGAGTTAGAAGAACATTGATGGGCTGGTGATTATATCATTGACCTCTGTGCCTCCGCATCTGCACCCTCAGTCTTTCCATTTGGTCTGTCACCCCCATTTGCCTTCTAGCATATAGTATGTATAACTTGTTTATACAGTGCATTTCTTTATGGCACAGGCTTGTATTATTGCTTTGTCCTTCTGTGTCTGCCAATTCTCGTATGCCAAGCATCACTTCATTGTAGAGAAGATGCCACTAGTGGGCAAGTTGGCTAGTTTCTTGACTTATGATAAAGTAGCTTGATTGCCTTTTTGTTGGCTTCTGGTGTCTAGTCATTGGATAGCGTCCGAGGCTAGCCATAGCGTACCTGTCTAGTAAAGCGATGAAGTGCACGAACTAAATTGCAATTTCCGGAACCAACTGGATAGAGAAAAAAGAAAAAAAAAGAAAAAATCACAGACAGAGGTGTCGGCAACAGGTTAAACCTGATTGCATTCCTCAGAACAGGTAAGGTGGACAGAAACCAATTTGCAGTTGGGTCTGCAGTAGCTGACCGGTTAACCCTACCTAACTTAACTTCAGGTTGGCCTGGAAATAGATGATGCTCTTTTGACTGGTAGCTTCTTTTATGCCGCTTTTTTCAGATGTTTTACTACATGTTCTTTGATAAAGCGGATCTATGTGAATGATTATAGTCATTTTACTTCAAAGTGGATTGACTGCAGTCTCTTCTTTCTAAATTGCAATTTCTGGAACCAACTGGATAGAGAAAAAAAAAAAAAAAAAAAAAAAAAAAAAAATCACAGACAGAGGTGTTGGCAACAGGTTAAACCTGATAGCATTCCTCAGAACAGGTAAGGTGGACAGAAACCAATTTGCAGTTGTGTCTGCTGTAGCTGACCGGTTAACCCTATCTAACTTAACTTCAGGTTGGCCCGGAAATAGATGATGCTCTTTTGACTGGTAGCTTCTTTTATGCCACTTTTTTCAGATGTTTTACTACATGTTCTTTGATAAAGCGGATCTATGTGAATGATTATAGTCATTTTGCTTCAAAGTGCATTGACTGCAGTCTCTTCTTTCTACATGCCATCAGATGACTGGTAGAGATGCAATATGAAATAAATAAAGTAGTGTATCAACTGTCATGTGCTAACTACGTACACACGTGCCTGAAAAGAAGCTGCATCTTTATCGCAGTTTCTTTGTCTTGCCTCTTTCAGTTTCTTCAGGGCTTGTTGCACTGATTGTCTTAGGATATATAAGTTTCTCGATCTTTCATTGGGCTACAACAATGAATTGGCATTGTTTTATTCGCTAATTTTCTCGGAAAGTTGTGGACAATCTGCTCAATGAAGTGATTTCTTTCTGCATCTGCCTGCGTGTGTCGGATTCGCCCTCGCTTTGCGTGATCGGAGTCTGCAGCGGCTAGACACTGCAAATATCATATACATCAGCAAATCGATGAGCCCGTGTGCTTCTGGCTAGTGCTGATCACTCTTTCTTGATGGGTAAAAAAGCATAGGGAGATTGGTTTTGCAGTAAGCAGCACTCTTTTGCAACGCATCTGGTCGTGTCGGCACGTTCACATCTTCTGTGAGTAGCAAAGTCGAATGCACAAATTATGTGGTGAATCTTATAGATCGTATTCGAACCATCGGTGAAGAGGGAGAGGCATATATGCATGTCTGCGAGCGTGCAAGGAAGGAAGGAAGAGAGAGAGAGAGAGAGCATTGGCGTTGGTTCCTATATGCGAAGAAGAACGGGCATTTTCGCTTGAAACATTGTGGAAGGCTTTCGCATAAGGACGATTGCATTTCGAGTCTTGCCCGACGCCTTTTGTCCTCTTGAATTGAGAGGCATCGCTGAAGTTTATGAGTTCCTATAACACCGAGAGGCTTTCTCATCTTGTTCACTAGTTTTGGCAATCTAAAATGAAGCGTGACATGATTATTGTAGGATCAAAAAATAAAAATAAAAATCAATGGAAGGCGTGCTACACAATATTCGAATGATCACATATAATATGGAAACTTTTTTTTATCTTTTTATTTTTATGACATGGTATGAAGTAATTTTATTTTGGATTAATACTCTGAAAAATCTCAAATTGGTATACCTGTGATAAATTTATCTCGATTGACTATAAAAATCATAAACTAGTACATTTATGATAAATTTACCCAAAACTAATTTATTCGACCTCAAAAAACTATAAACCGGTAAATTTATGGCAAATATATCATCCGCTAAATTGGATTAATATTACAAAAAAATCAAAAAAATTGTAAACTTTGACAAACGAAGCGTAAAATTCTAAATTTGTATACCGGTCAATTGTCACGTGTCATTTAACTTAATAATTTCATAGTAAAATTTAACGAAAACTAACGGAGGGTAATTTTGTCATAAGTGTATTAGTTTGGGGTGAATTTGTCAAAAATATATCAATTTGGGATTGTTGATGGTTAACAAAATAATTTGAGTAAATTTGTCATATAGGCTATTAACCTTTTTATTTTCGGGGTTGCTGATTATGCGTAAACATCACGCGATTAAACAAATCACGTGATTAAACAAATCAAAATCATTCGGGCGTCCTTGTCTCCAATCCAATCCGATCCAAACCAGAAACGATTAACACGTGGAAACTGTCAGCAACACGCGTTCCACACCTCCCTTCCACGCCATCGACACAAATTCTTATTTCTCTCCCCGCCCCTCCACGACCGCCGCCGTCCCCTCCTCCTCCCCCGTTGCCTTCCCCCGCACGCCGTTTCCGACCTCTCCTCCGTTACTCACCGTCCGATCGCTCCGGCGAGCTTGCGTCGCCTCCCTCCGGAGCCGAAGATCGTCGGTACGCCACGCCGTGATCCCCCAAAATCCTCGCCGTCGCCGTCGCAGGGACGAGGAACTGGAGCTGCTTCGGGCTCGGTTTCTTCCTTCCTTTGAGTAGAGAGCTTGCCTAGGGTCACGGATTCGGAGCCTCGCGTCGCGTCGCGACTCCATTGCTATGAAATTGGAGGTGTCGCCATCGGAGGGAAAATGCCGGAAGCTTCCTCGACGCCTCGGAGCTCTGCTTACCTCAGCGCCCTGTCTCAAGAGATCGAGAAAAAGCTCCAGCGGGTTCGTTCTTCGTTCGATTTAGCCTCTTCGAAGTAGTCCGATCACTTAATTTTGCGCCGGGATTCTGCATCTGAGATTCGCCTAGATAGTTGGATTCTGTGTTCGCTGGATTAGCTTTCCTTTTCGGTAGCACCGATGCTACACGATGACGATTTAGTCTGAGAACTTGCTTAATATGGCGATGTATCGGTTGATCTGACATCTAAGCTGTGGTTTAACTGTGGAGTCTGCAAGTACTATGTTGTGCTTTGAGTTGCTTATTCCAGGTTTAGATTGTTGTTTTCGGTGTTTGAGCTTTTGCCTTGGAGATTCATGCGTTTACATTTCTCTCCAGGCTCTAGCTTCCGCGTCACAGAGACGCAACTTGTTGCAAGAGCTGTTTGCCGATATAGCATTGGAGGTTGACGATAGAGCAAAAGGTGAGCTGCACTGAATTTGAGTCTGGTTTCATGTTCAACTTAAACATCAGAGCAAAGGTAAAACATTAGAACCTATAACTATCATCGTCACTATTCAGTAATAACTATAGGTTATGGTGTCTTCTACATTGGTTTAATTTGCCAAAACCTGTCTGAAGATTTTGCTAATGCCTAACTTGACAATCTTGGGGATGCATAGTACAATACAATCCTAATATGGCAGTGTAACGATCACAATAAATGATGATATCGTCAGAAATACGGTGTGACCAGTGACAAGTTTGCCTCGGGAAAAATCGGTGATTATGAATTCATGTGGCATGAATTTATCATGACTTTGTTTGTGGGAGCAGTCTGTTAGAACTTAGAACACACAATGCATGTAACCCAACATTGATAGGTTACCTGCTCATAATTAAGCATTATGTGAAAGTGGATCAATACATGTTTCGGCAGCTCAAGATCTTACATTCCTGTTTCTGGAATACAAATGTCCTAGCTTCTCATTTTCCTTAATTGATATTGAAAACAGATATAATTCTCAGCAGGGAAGAAGATTTGATATTGCCTGCTGATGATGGCGTTTATGATCAACTATGCTACTTTGACATCCTTGCCGATTACTACGTTCGCTCGCCGGAGAGTGGAAAACCAATTCTTGATTTGATTGTGCAGCTCTGGAGTCAGTCATTCGCATCTCATATTTTCTCCCTTTTGTTCCACAAATGGGTAAAAGATCTTGTCCTCTTTTCTTCTACTATCTCCATGAAGTCTTATGACATTGTAATCATAATGCTTTTGATCGGATAGGACAGCAGGTTGAATAGATTAAATATTTGAAGAAATAATGATGCTTGTGTTTTCTGACTCATCTTCCCTTTGGTGAAACTTAAATTCATCAATCCTATATATTGCTACTGGTACCTGCTCTCGGTTTTCAATGCATAAGTAATCATACTGTCTTGCTTCCTTCAAAGCATATTTCTCACAAACCAGTTCTCTCCGATGAGAGTTTTGATGAAGCATCTGGAGTGCTTTGAGTTCCTGCCTTGCTTTTATTGTGCTATTATATATCTTTTTCAACACTGTGCTCAGTGGGAAAATGGTTTAATATTTGCATGTTTTATTACTGGCAAAAACTTTTTCGATGGGTTTGCGGCATTAGTCAGCCTTTCTTTTATTGTTAAACCTTGAATATAATGAGATTGCATGGGAATATGGGATGTACATCTTAGAGGTGGTAGGGGACTTGAAGAAAAATAGGTGGTGTTTGACAGCATTCGTTTATATCAATTCTCTTCATTGACAAGGGGATCTTAAGAAATTTATGCCACCCTTTAAATTTTTACACAGTGTCATGGTTACTTATTTTCAGCTTTTCTGCTACTCACTCAGAGGCTCAGATGCTTTTCTGGTTCCTGATAAAAGCTAGGCTAAGAGGATGCCATTTTGAGAATAACCCAGGCTAAGTAGTTCATAGTAATGTATTCTGCATGTGTTTTTAAATTAGTTCTTGAAGCAGCGTCAATGAGCTTTTCTAAGAACTGTTCTCAACTCTGTGACATGTCTTGAATTATCTTATGCCTAATCTTGTTGAATATCTTTTTGAAGTGTAATTTTACCTTCATTTATGAAGCTTTTTGAAGCTGAAGTTGAGAATCCGGAGGTGCTACTGCGTTACTCATCAGCTCTTGTTGAAGGTGCTACAAATGTTTTCTGGTATGAAAAATAGCAATTACTTGCCAGTTGGTATTGAGTGGTTATTGGATTTGCTGTTCTACATAGGAAGGGTGCCACCATAGTTGTAATCGTAGAATGAATTGTCAAATCAGAATGACAGAAAACAAAGTGAAAATTGTTCTCGAATTTCTTGCAAGTTTTGAGTTTGTGTGGTTTATAACCTTAGTTGTTTGTTTTTACCTGGTTAGCCAAAAACAAAAAAAAAATCATTAAACTATTTTTTCAGCTTCGAATTTCTACATCCTTTTGATGATTTCTTCCAATGTTTGTAATGGTCTGTCTTTCAAGATTTGCCATTTTATCTGTGAATCAGTGCCTAGTGGGAGATTTACATTTGGATATTGAAGCTCAGATTAGACCTGTGCGATGAGAGAGAAAGATAGTTGCAACGACACGATAGCAAGTCTAAGTTTTCTTAATTTCACTAGTGATATAATATCTGTAAAAGTTTGGCTGTGGGTGGTAGGATACCTACTAGTTAGATTTAGAAAACAAGGCTTTGTCTTGCTGATGGATTTGGCCTTTCCACAGGATTGATATCCAGACAAATACCAGGCGGTTTCAGACCCTCTTTTGTGTAAGAATCAAGTCCCTCAGTAATTTGTCTCATTCAATCAGCATAATCCATTTAAGTTCAGTTTAAAGCTGGTGTTTAGATCGGCAATGATTTGATGGTTGTCCATGTTGGTTGGATGTGCAGTATCTACTTGAAGAAGTTGTATTGGAGCCAACACGGCTAAATAGAATTGCTGTGCAGGTGAGAAACCATTGCACGAATACTTCGTATGTTATTAGACAATACTTTACAGTGATACTAAAGTAGTGTCCTCATGATAGGTTTCGTTTACTCCACTAAGGCTTGATTTTAATACGGAAGCCTCTTCATGTTATTTCAGGCCCAGCGTGATCTTTATCTGTTACTTTCAAGATTCATGTTCTTCTACAACTCAGGTAGGCTTGCTTATTAGTGAATCTGATTCTTGCAACTATGATGCAGTAGCTTATATACTGTTCATTTGTGTAGTTATTCTCCATATGTTGTCCATGCAGCTGATAAACTCAAAAGCTTCTTGAAGCGTTGCCCTGCTTTTCCAAATGCTTTCCTGGTTGGTGGTCCGGCAGATGTATTTGTCATTGAACTTGCAGACCAGGTAAAACTTGGCATTGTAACCTAAGAGGGAAATTTTGAAGCCTGTATTGCCTTTAATGCTTTTCCATAGTATTAAAACTTTTTTTAATTTGATCAGCTTCAGAAATTGAAGGTGGAGCCTGTGCTTATCCATTATCTATCGCAACTCAAGTATCTTCAGGGTAATCACTAGTAAACCTGTGTACTGGTTATCTTTGGTTGGATACTGATGTTGTATAATTTAATTTATGCAGGCATGGAATTGCGCATGGCTACTATTACAAGGTTAAAAGCTTGTTTGTATAGCTTCACCTCTCCTGGAGGTCCAATGTATCCCACAAGAGCTGTTCGCCATGCCGCTTGGGATGCGCTAGATCTGCTTTTTCCAGTAAGCATTTTAGTTTATCCAATTAAAAGCTCCATGTCACAGTAATAGTTTCGCCAAACCATGTACTTTTCATATAGTTAGATTCCTCTGGGACTCGTAAAAGCAAACAGTGAAAACTTCAGCTGATATTTGTCTTAACTGAATCCACTTTTAGGTAATTTCAAATACCCAGAATGGCAATTGATTTGTTCTCAAAATTTGCTCTCACTTTGTGCTTTAAAAGATTGCAGTACACGACCAATCTTCAGAAGGCTTCGTCATTTTTAAGTTGTTTGTGGAGTTTAGGTTAACAAATTGACAATATATTAGATCACATATAGAAATGCATGTGCACACGGAAAACAGAACGTCTGCTTCTTTCTCTCAGTTATATTATAGATGTGTTCTAAGATTTGCCACTATATCGTTTCACAGGTGGGCCGGTACCCCCGACATCTCATAAGTCTATTTTTCCGGTTGCTATATCCATGGTATTGGCCTTCTTCATGTTGGCACTTTCTAGTCTCGTGCATTAAGGGACTTCTGTATGCTCTCTTGGGGTTTGTATATTCTAGCTGGGAAAGGATGAAGGGGCCAAAAATGGCTTAAGTTGTGCATTAGGTTTATATGAAAAGGTTGAAGGGATCATCTTCTCTAGATCATGGTGTTGTGCATTTGCTGACCTTTTCCATTTGTAACCTCTCCATCCGAATGAGTTGGGAGTGTCCATTATCAGTGTCAAATTCAAAGCTCTGCTCCGTTCATGTAACCGCCCAAATCTGAAGTCATGGTCACCCCAAAAGCCATGTCGACTGCACGTATTGTTTTAACAAATGGTGCTTCCATTCGAATGTCTCTCCCCTTCCTGCCCGACGTAGGTGGAAGGCCAAAAGAACACAGGAGCTCTTCCTGCTGATGCTCGAAGGCTAGAGGGCCTGATGGCTTTTGCTTCATAAAATGTGTGTTGCAACTGGTAGATGGATCAGTTCCGTTTTACCCTTGTCTTTTCGGTTGTAATTTGAAGAAATGCTGAGATAGAATCGTTTGAATATAGAGCATGTCATGCACCAAAAAGGTTCCGTTCATCTGTTTGTGCCCCGAGCCAGCCGGAGCAAAAGAGGGACTAGGGGCTAATTAAGAGATGATGACAGCTGGTAGAGGGTTGCGCACCATTTGAGCCTGCCTTAGGACCCCAAGGGTATTTCTGAGCCTGATGTTTCTTAACCGTTCTGAGTTTTAACGCATCAACACAATCGAGGCTAATGTAAAAGATTTTAAAACGCTTTTAAATATGGTCAAGTGGCGTAGCCGTATCATAAGAGGTTACAAAACCCTATTCCATCGCTTAAGTGTTTCTAGGTCAACCTCTCGAAAGTGAGAAATTAAATTCCCCACCTTACTTTTCTCAAGTGGGAGAGATGATCATTAGAACAACCTCCAGTGATACCTCCCGTGGTTATGATGTTATGATCGTTAAATTTCCTTTAAGGGACAATTTACAATACTTATTTTCATGTGTCGAATATCTGCTACTGTGAAGCGCACAAAATCTATCGTCTCGAGTCATGTAGACGGGATGCTGAGCTTAAATGCTGTTATTCGGCGGGAGGTCTGGCGGTTATGTACATGGGGCAACTAACAGCTGTACCAATTCTTCCTACAGGCAGCGGTGACAACGCTGCAAAATAGCGAAAAAGATTTAAAGCTCGACCTGCGGTACCGCGGTGTGCAGCCACGTCAGCAGAAAATCCAGTCAGTCAGGAGCATTCCTGACGTACGCTAGTGTTTCCGACGTAGCCTTTAAATCCCACGTACTCCCCCGTTTCTTATGTCAACGTCGGCATTTTCACTTTTCGTCGTTGTTCTCACTCATTTAATTGGAGAGACGTCTTATCCAAAAAAAAAAAAAAATTATTGTATGGGAGGGGACATACTTCGGTTTAAAGTAACAATAGGCTGACAAATCCGTGGGGATAGAAATTGGAGACGCAAAGAAAAGAGTTACCCAATGGGAAGTACCACTATGGGACACACGATGCCTTCGTATGTGGCAAACACGTAATCGATGCATGCCACACCACGCCAGCATCATAAGCTTACACAATTACCATTCTGATATTATGCCACCCAAGCCCTGCCACCTTTTGATCAGCCCAAGCGATGCACGACACAATAAGTAACACAACATCAACAGTAGACACTTCTAAACGAAAGCTAACCCTGCAGATTCCCAGAGAGTTCTATCGAGTCCGTTCTTTTTTTCCCCTTCTTTTCACCTCCTACCCAACACAGCAACACTAATCAAACCTCAACTCAAAAGGGAGTGGGGGAGAGAGAAAAGAAGTTGGTGGGGGGGAAGGCACATTTACATCATACAACGGGGAAATGAGAGGACAAGGGGAAAAACAATGTGCGAGTAAAATTTGTTGGACGTAGATCCTGCTTAGGCATTATTCCCACGGCAAGCTGTCATCAAGATAACTGCAAGAAGACGCACATGGAAGCTTTGAAACATCCAGCTTCGCAGCATGGTCCGGTGGATGAGGAAAAGGTGCTAGAAACATATCAGCATATTCCCGAATGACATGTCAAAACACCATCAGCGTTAACCAGTCTCGAGGTCTGTTGGAACCACAGGAAATTCCTTGTACCTCAAGATCAATGGGTCAACACTGGAAAACGAACTGATCCACGCACCAGAAAATCCAAGGCCCCTGGTCAAAGTTCAGGCTATAGATGGCCAGGACCTTTCCATGCTGCCATGTTAGTAACTTATCTGCTCATTTCGGATCATACAGAAATTAAGTTTGTCGAGTACTCATGCAGTAAACCACAAGGTTGTGCACTGGAGAACTAACAGGCGACCATTCAACCAGGTCAATGGAGAGAACACATGAACAATCTCCTGCCTCATGAAGGAAAAACCTTTTAGCTCCATGCCTTAAACGCCAACACAATACAACCAACTCGCCCTATTTCACCAATTAGATTTGGCAATACTTGGAAGAAGACAGAGAGCAAGCTACCGTAAGCTACAAGTCACTATCCTCAGAGAGAAGTGCAAGCCAGATAACAATGACATAACTTTGACAGTAACAAGTTAAAACCATTTAAGATCCTCAAATCAGTCATCAATCAACTTTCAATGAACTACAAAACAAAAAAATTACAATATAAAGCAGTATCCTCAAATCAATAAGCTGCCTGGTGCTAATCGATTATAGTTGATAAAGACAACTAATAATTGACAATTCCAACTTGAAACAAGTACCCACAGATTCAGTATAACTAACAGTCAACCAAATCCTCGAGCCCAATCCTTAATACAGAAAAGATTACCGCAACAAATTTCTCCCAGAAAGGCATATAAGAAAATAAGCAGGACAACATTTCTGGTCCTAAAACTCTAGACACCAAAAGCAAGGGAAAAAACAAAGTCACAGTGAAACCTACCTTTAATGTCCAGCTCTTAATGTGATGCAGTAGAGCTAAGAAAAACAGCCGCTGCAGTTGATTTTCATGCAAGTTTACTAACTCTGCATCTCACAGCAACCTCCTTTCCATATGCTTGGGCAAGAGTGACATACGAATGTTGCATAGGGAGAACGGCATTGGTCACACTAAAGAAGCTGAAGGAACCGAAAGGAATAATTGCAGAGTACATACTGAAGCTGTCCATAAACCCTCATAACTTATGTCTCCAAGTCACAGAATAAAACCCCAAACTCCATAAACTAAGGTTCAAGAATTCACTTTATCCTCCTCTAGACACACTTAATAGGCAAAGTGGTCGCATCATCACAGACATATCACTGAGAACATAAAAGACACCAGATAAGTAGAATGGCACTCAAGTCTCCATCGCTTCTGAATGGTACTTCTCTAAATCGGCATCAAGATCTTCAGCTGATACTTTCTCGCTGCGACCTCTTCCCCGTCCACGACCCCTTGCAACAGGCCTACGGCCACTGCCACTGGCACCACCGCGTGTTCGTCCAATAGCACCTCCCCTAGCTTGTCCCCTGATTACATACATTATGAAGACCACTGTATCAGCAAAATGATTGACGAGCAACACTAGACGAAATTCTGACTTGTTACAACTTATAGGCATAAGCAAGTTCAATAAGCATTAACAAGTGCAAAGGTTGCAAACACAAACAGAATGCTGTAATGTTACAGAGGGATTGCGACAACATGCCACCAGTATAACATGCAATCCATACTTTCCATCATCCATGCAAAAGTGATGTTATCAAGGAAATTGAATCACCATCACAAAGAAGCATTGCTTACACAAACACATCAGAAGACTTGAAATTAGAAGTACAATGTATTACAAGAGAGGCAAGCCAAATTCCTACCATCCCACACCCACCCAAGAGAGAAAAGTAACCAAGTAGTCTCTTGCTACCAACATGTTAACAATTTCAGCCTAGGAATTGATAAGAAAGATGGTAAAGCATTGTCCAAAATTTAATCAGAGACCAAAAGAAATCTCTTCTTAAAGTATAGATGGATACACAAGCATATTGAAGTAACCAAATCTCACTTTCATATAAGAAACATTTAAATGAATCAAACAAAAGTTAAATCAATTTTGCCGTTCATTAAAAAGAAAAACAGACGAACAAATCCAACGGAAAATATATCAAGGGTAGAAACAACCAAGAAACCTATTGATGGGCACAAAAGACACAATACATCTAAGTTCAAGGACCCAAGCATATTTGAAAACTTTGCTATCTCTTTAAATCTCATGCAAGCTCCATAGGATGATATGAAGTACCTGCCCTTGGTTTAGACACCACAGAAAAATTATCTGTTCAGAGGGCAAGTCATAATTTTTAGAACATACCCTCTTGGAAATCCATTCAGGTTTCCGAAAGAACCATTTGAAATGACAGGAGTAGCAGCAGGAGTCGCAATGTTTGTTCCCACGATCTCTATTTTCATTGGCTTTCCATCAAGCTGAACATTGTTGTATCTCTTAACAGCTGCCAAGGCATCAGTACGGCGTGAAAAAACAACTTCTGCCGTTCCCTGAATGAAGAAAAGGCTTTCTTAGAATAAACCAGGAGAAATATTTTTTTTTATTACAGCAACAGTCAGGCAATAGCTTGACAACAATACCTTGGATCTTCCACTCCTATCGTAATGTACTGCATGACGTTTTAGGTCACCAACCTCGGAGAATAGTTCCTGCATGAGAAAATCCCAACAGAAAAGGAAAATAATTAACATTTTCCGCAAAATTCCCATAATTACTCACCAAAGAGCACATAAATGGACTTAACTGCACTCTAAGTTATGTAATATTTTACAGAACATGACAGAGAAGAGAAACAGATTGCCTCGCACAGACTAAAATGCAAATTTCGTAACTGCTAGGCACTGGAAGCTATACACGGACAAGTTACACCTCAAACTATTAAAAAAATTCCATAGAAGAAAAGCATGTGAGCAAGAAAGAAAAATAAGAATTAGATTGCTAATTTGGGTTGAGTTTCTCTGGCTCTCAGTAAAACACCACCAGTTAAACTGACCAGCTGAAATGAATGCAATAATCACACAACAGCAAGGCACAACAAGAACATTCTTTCCATGAGAGAACAAACTACATACATGGACCGACACATCATATCAACTACATGGGTTAAATCATACTTCTTTAGCAATGAAGCACGCTAACCTTGGTTTAATCAATAAGCACAGGCAATATACTTCACTTAACTAGGGCCAGATGATAAACTACATATCTCTCGTACCAAATCCCAAGCACGAAAGCATCGAAACACTCTTGACACGCGACCGCCACAGTAGATCCACACAATTTCAACTAGCAAGCGTCATAATTCTCCCAGATTTGCGACAAGCTCGACAGAGAAACGGCCATAAACGACGAGATAACAAACGGTTTCAGCTTCAAGTAGCAGGAAAAAACAGAAATTGAAAGCCGTTACCTTGATATCTTCGTTCGAGACGCCATAATCCAGGTTAGATATATACAGCTTCGTCCCGGTCTCTATGGCGGAGGCCCTGCCGGCTTGCCCCTGGAACGCCAGTCCCTGATCGGTGTACATGTCGTGCTGCCACGTCGTCTCCGGCGCCTAAACCCCCAAAAACAACCAAAACACGCCCTTCAGAATCGTTACGAGGCACCAAGTCGGGGGCTTCGACGGGGACGGGAACGGAATCGACGGCCGAGATTCTCGGCAACACAGAAATTTCGCAGAGTTCTAAAACAGTAGGGGAGAGCGGATCCGAGGGGGAGGAACCGTGAGCTGACCTTCGGGGCGGCGTAAGGGTTCGCGCGGGCGGCGGCGCGGTTCGGAGGGCGGCGGGTGGGGCCGGGCCCGGAGGCGGCTGCACCGCCGCCGCGGCCGCGGCCGCCTCCGCCCCCGCCTCTGGGGGCGCCGGATCCGGACTTTTTGTTGTTCTTGATGATGTCATCAAGAGACATGTCGAGGGCGCTGGACATGATTCCCGGATTCGGATCGAGATCGAAACCCTAAGGAGACGGACAGAGAGAGATAGCGGAGCGACGGAGAGAGAGAGAGAGAGAGAGAGAGAGCGAGAGGAGGAAGTGACGGATTTTTACTCGGGGAGGAGGGAGGGTTTCGAGCGACGAGAGGGAAACGCTTTTATAGGTGGACCAGAGTCAACTGTAAAGGTTTTAGTAAAATAACGTGTCAATTTCATACCGCCAAGGTGTCGTGGTGTAGTTGGTTATCACGTCAGTCTAACACACTGAAGGTCTCCGGTTCGAACCCGGGCGACGCCACTTCCATCACTTTTTCCCTTTGTTGTATTTTTTTTTTCTCGCTTTTCGAGAAATTAACTCGACCATTGTTCGCTCGCCTTAGCATCTTAATACGGAAATTTGCTTGCCTTGATTTTGTGGGACCCACTTGTTAAATTCTTCTTAAAAAAATCTTGTGCTAAATAATGCTTACTTATTGCTTAAGGAACTTATCATTTAGTTCATAGATCCCATTTAATTTTTTTGACCTGATAAAAGATTGTCTATTCATTTGTGGAGGGATTGACGACTGGAGTCATTAGTTGCCATCAAATGAATTTGCCTTGACTATTGGGCCATCATACCTACTTATTGAACCCACTTGAAGCTTTTCACATTTGTATGTTACTTGAATAAAAATTTCACATCAAATAAAAAAATTAAAAAATTAGTAGATAAAATAAAGAACGTAAAAAACCATAAACTAAAATGCTTATGAAAAACTTAGGGCTGGCAAAATGGGTTACATATCCATTGTGTGACTCAAACTTGATGAGTCCAATTTCGTACAACTAGCTCATTTTTTTAAAAATGGATTGAGAAAAAAAAGGGTCAAAAGCCCACACCCACATCCATTCAAACAGGTGATTAATGATTTATAGCCATCGACATGATAATTTAGAGTCAATTATTAGCTACAGGTCAAAAGATAACCTCAATGTGCACTCGTTCACATTGCCCAGCGAACAACCCTCAGTGCGAGGCGATTCTACACCTCTCAAGTACTGTATTATTATCCCCTAATGAATTTGAGGAAAGACATAAGAAATACTTTATTATTCCCTAATAAAAACTCATTTAAAAGAAAAAGAAAATCCCCTTTTGACTGCTTTCAAAATTGATCGATCCGCTTTTGAACGCCAAAAGAATTCACAGCTCGCTCTCTCTCTCTTGTTCGCAAGCTGCACTTGTCAACTTGATAGCTTCTTAGAGCTCCGTTGTTTTTCTCCGCTTCTTCCAATCATTCTCTCCCCTTCTTTTTTCCCTCCATTTCTTCAACCTTGATCTCCTTGTCGTGCTTTTGCACTAATTTGGTCGAGCTCAATTGTTGATCCCGAGTCATGCTCATCACTTAGCATGATCCTCCCCCTCCCCCTTGTGTTCGTGATCCGTGCGAGGTCGATGCCTAGGGAGGAATTTTTGGGATCAAAATAAGAGTTCGAGGTTGGGGTTTGATTTGAGTACAGAGTATTCTGAAGTCTATTCAGCCAATCATGCCATTAAATCACTGGTAGGAAGGCATCGAAATGGCTAAACTGGTTTGGTCTCGGCTTCTGAACTCGGAGGACAATAAATTTGACACAATCTGCATCTCGAAGAAGAGTGACGGAAGCAGCGTCGAGAGTCTTAACTATTAAGTTATTTAAACTATGGATGTGGGTGTGAACTTTGGAAAATGGGTTAAATAATGGGTCGTTAAAGCGACCCATTTATTTTAACAAAAAAAATGATCTGTTCATGACTTTTTTTTTCGGGCTTTATATTTTCTCAACCCATTTATGATCTCTTTGGAAAAAAAAAGCAAGTTATCCACACGGAATTGGGCACATTAAATCCACGACAACAGCAATTAAGGATTAGTGGATGGCTTCGCAAAGTTTAGCTGCGTAGATGGAAGCAGTAGCCATGGTCGAAACATTAAAGTTTCTGGCCGCACGAACTGAAGGAAGCCTTTCAGTTGAGTCAGATCACTTAGTCTTGAATCTTGACAAGTATACTTCAAGGAGCAAATCACTTTATTTGGGAAGCAGATGCCCTCATCACCGAGGCCAAAGGAGTTGCTTACGGGCTTCACGAATATGAAATTGGCTTAGTGTAGCAGAGACAGCAAGGTCGCGGACTAAATTGCCAAAGCCGAAAGGAATGGGCCAGAGGGTTGCTTTGGGCATTACCGTGTTAGCAATCTTGTCTTTTGTATTAGAACGCTTGTTGATATTCTGTAGGATATATAGAATTCCTTGAGCTAAAATCACCAGAGCCTTTCTGTATGATCAAGGCAAAGCCTCGACACTTATCCTTACAGCCCTCAATATGTGATTTGTTCTACATTGGCCCTCATTGAGTCGTCTTGAGATAATATAGTCTCTTACGCTTAATATGAATTTGCAGTTTCACCTTACATATGGAACTGCAGAATGTTTTCCCAAACGTCTCTCTCTCTCTCTCTCTCTCTCTCTCATATTTGCGGCCTGTTGCGTGACCCATCTTTAGCTTTAGACTCAGAGCAAATGAGCTTCTTACGAGCCATCCATGCCAGTGCACTTTGGCTTGTAACCTAAAAGATATACACGCACATCATTTGGCTTAGCTATTTTCCCAGTATGTTTTTGCAATGATGAATCCCGAATTATGGTTTTCTGCTGAGGATTTGGAGCTATTCCTCTCTAATTGCAGAGGACAACCGTGGGCTATGGTCAATATGACCTCAAAAAACTAGATCCGATCGTCGGCCTAGCATGGGCCGAAGGCCTGTCTCATCATTTGAGCAGGTCTAGTGGTTATAATACGATCATTTGGGAGGCACTGGGCACGGTTCCTCCTCTAATAAGATTCATCCATTCCGAGCGCTGCAAGGAAGGAGATTGGCTTCGAAACGAGAATGCTCAATCTGTGAGCAGCGAGCTGATCCCCTGATGGCTCGTGCCCTGAACTCAGATTTTACGAGCAATTGATGTGAAGCACATAAAATTGAAGAACAGTCCCTTGCGGGCTACAAGTCGATGCTGCGAAATGCTGCGAAGAACAACTATGTATCTCATAGAAACGAAGTTATCACATCAGATCTAAAGTTTGCTCTATGAACCAGTCAGCCATTGAATCGGTGATCGAGACCGAGCAAACATGCTCAATGGATGGCTCTGGATATTTGTACTGATCAGAAGAATCGGAAGCGTCACCAAAAAAAGAAGAAAACGACCGGAATCAAGACGAATAGGCAAAATACTGTAAAAAAACAACTGCGGTCCTATGAAACATAAATAGTCCTGAAGTTCAATACTCGTATGATGATGCTTGAGCTTACATGCTCCTCAATACGCACTGCCAAAGGGTCCCCGGTTGCCCAATCTATATAAACCCGACAAAGGGTCAACGGCCACGATCTATCCAATCATCACTGCCTCCTTCATCGCCAGCCCGAGTGCCAGAGGACTCCATTGCAGTTGCAGATGCAGCTTCTATCACCAAAGCTGAAGCCACGAAAAAGTAGAGAGAGAGAGAGAGAGAGAGAGAGACCGGGGGTTTCCAAAGTAAGAAAGGAGGAGGGATTTGACGAGAATGGAGAGAGTATCTTCCAAGCATATACTCGGAGCATTATCTTTGCTTGATCCATTCTCTCTGGCCTGTACTTTTCATTATTTTATTTGGTAACTAAACGTGGTTGCCATCGATTTTGCAACTTTCGATTCTGCCCCTATGGAGTTTTTTTTTAGGTCTTATCTTTATGTTGTCTTCCTCAATGCACTAGTTTAATCATTTTAATTGGTATTTCTTGCATGTTGTCATGATAAGGTTTCGCTCCATATTTTATTTCGCGTGTGGAACTATTTGTTCGTCAACTCTACACGCTGTTTCTCAATTTGATTTGCATCTAAGAAGGAATGTTAAAATTTCCCATTTTGTTTTTTCTATGGATTTATATGAATTTTATACTTATATTATATCATTTCACCAATTAATATAAGCTTACGGATAAAACGTAATCACGTATTTGCACTAATCTATGACCTCTCTTCATCAAACGGAGATTAATCTTTGCCACTTTATTGGAAACATCAGCTGTCGGTGAGCGAGACTTTGCGAGTTAAGGGGTAAGAACTTGTCAGAACATGCACTTTCGGAATCCCTCACAAGTCGCGCGTAAGGCTATAACTACTTTGAACTCTTGATGTTTTGTGACTAAACTAATCAAGATCTTGAGCAAAGCCTAAAGGATTTGCAGACTGTACATCGCACGCATTAGAATGTTCGGAAGTCGATTATGATTGCAGGGACACGTCTTCTTTCAGCACCAATCTCTACTCAATGATCCATCTCACAGATTCTACGTTTTCTACCCAAGGACCGAAACCTTAAAAAAAGGAAAAAAAGCAATGATTTTCAAGAATTTTCATTTCACGTGCATATTTGAGACTTAAAAATCAAAAATAGTTTCCATTCACTCTTGCGTTTGACTTTAGGTGTGTTTAGTTAGATTTTTGGGGAAAACCTTTGAGAAAATGTAAAGGATTTTAAGTTAGAAGGGTTTTCCAAAATATCTTCGCCTCATTTAGCTTCTTCTTTCGCTTGTTGTTATTGTTTTTCTTTACTTGTCGTGATGAATAAATTTGCTTGCGGTTGAAAATGTTGTGAGAAAGTCATGAACAGTCCAACCAACAAGATGCCCAAGACATGGTTATGACTTCTTCTATATGTGGTTGTTCAACATGTTGTTGTCTCCACATGGCGATGGTGTTTAGAACACCAAACTTAGGCACGCACGACAAGCCATAGTTTAAAGAGGGAAAGATCTCGGCGTGTGTCCATTACTAGCTTTAGGTATTTTGTTTTCTAGGGTTTGTTTTGTTTTGCAGCTCTTTTGGAATTTGCACTACTTGGAAGTTGTCTATGTTCATTTCATGTTTGATTATGACGGAGGAATGAAATTTTCTTTTGATCTAGAGAAGAACTCTCTTGCTCATTAATTTAAATAAGAATATAGTTGATAATTTCAGTAAGTGTTGAAAATTAAAAATTCTTCACTTAAATATTTTTAGTTTGTTTGATAACCCTATCAGTATTGCCTTAGGAGATTCGATTGAGTGAAAATTTTACTTGATCTAGTAAGGAAGTGACTACTTAATTCACTAAATAGAAAAGTAATGGACATTAACTAGATCCGTTTCACAAAAAAATGTGAATCGTCATTACATTGATGGATTGAGCGAATTAACAATGTTTGAGAAGGCTCCATTATTGATTTTGGATAGGATAGTAAATGAAAAAGAATTTGAACATACAAAAGGCACGAATTATAACCATTCTATTTTAGATATCTTTTTATATTTCGGGAATACATTTTTCTATTTATATTCTCTAGACGAGTTTTTGAGCAAAAATAGGTGTTTGATAATAACACAAATTTTCTATTCTCAGAATAGAAATTCGTTCGATAACAACACAAAATTTCTCTTGAGTGGTAGTGGCGAACGACGACGGTGGATAGCAACCGACGAGTGGCAGCGAGCGGGCAGGCGGCAATGGGTAGGGCGGCCAACTAGTAATGAGGATGAGCGATGATAAGAGTTTTATTTCTCATTTCTATTTCAAAAATGGAGAAGTATGACATTTTTACTTTTTATTTCAAATTTATTTCTAAACTAAAAATTAGTTCTAAAAATAGAAGAATAAAATTGCGTTTCTAAAAGGATTTATGTTCCAAATCTATTCCCGAAAACAAAAAGATAGGTTTGGTCAAAAATAAAATGGTTATCACGTGAGTCCTAATATTGGAACGAAATGTTAAAAGCAAAGTAAATGATACTAGAAAATAAAGGATTGCGGAAAATATACAAAATTGAGTGTTTGTTGATTCACTAAGCGAACCTTTTCAATGAATACATTATGGGTTTGTATCGCTCGTAGTCAATGGTTTCTTACAAACGGTTACTCGTAGAATCGTGTTCTTATTATTGACCGATGTCAATCTTCCATCTCTATTCTCAATCAACAACCTGGCAGACCTTCACTCTATTCATTGATGGCACCGATTTAGTGCTTAACCCAAAGTCTGGGATAGCTTGGTGTTAATGATCTGGCGATCAACTTAGTATCTCAAAGGCTCTCGTCGATGATTCATACCGTGCTGTCAACTCTCTCCATTACCGACAAGCTTATCTTAGCTTGATCAAATTTCATTCTCGTCAATGAAGCCTATTACAGTGTTACTCGTTGATTTCTTGAGTAGGTATTTCTTTTGGCTGTCAACTGACTTCTGCCATTATACTGTTAAATCCTACTAATGATGATTTCAGTTTCATGTTGGTGCGAAATTCGGAATATTCTGTCGTCCATTTTCAATTATACTGCTAAATCCTAACTCTTCTATTGAATTCTTGTCCGAACGAGTATACCTCCGAGGAAAAGAAAGTTAATTTTTATAAGGATTTGATACGTTCATTGATGCGGAATTAAATAATAGAGTCTGTACGGTGAAAAATGTGATGTCGCGATCATGAGCAAGTGGGCATCCCATGCTCCAGCTAAACACGAAGGAAGATAGAGTTGTAGACAAATCAAGGACAGCTCGATTTCCACTATTGCTCGAGAAAGTATTTTAACTTCATGTGCTTTTCCACTAAGTGCACATGAGGATGTTGCCTCTAAGGAAATTATAAACACACATGAAAATCATAGACAGATTCTCTCGCAAAGGAAAAGTTACCCAATCTATAGGACAAAGACTAAAGTAACCAACCGAGGTTTGTCCAAATTATCATGTGAAATGGTAATATCTTCTCTCATCTTGATGCATTCTCATTCTACCCCAATCATATCGTTTCGGATTTCAAAACATAACAATCAATGACTATTAAAATAAAAACGCAACACACCAGGAGTTCATACAACTTTTGCTAATTATCTGCCATCATTATTGATTTTTTTTTTATTCAATGTGATTCCCGAACTTTTTAAAAGCTAGATTAACGTGTTCGTTATTGATGAAATCATTACTAGAATTTGTTGACGTGGATATATATTTTGTTTAGTTTATCACTTATTATTATTTTTGTTCAATTTCATCCCCCTTTTTTTTTTTAATTTATATGGTCGATTTAATCACTGAATTGTTTTTTATTCTCTCCTCTCAATTGCACTATTTCAAATTTAGATTTAATCCCACCACATAATTTTTATTAATCATGTCTCAATATTAAAACCCAAACACAACACATTAATTAAATGGATTACACTACATGAAACATGTAAGATATGAATCCTTATACATATAATGCTTACTTGTGGTTATATGTTGCAAGTATTTCTATATATCTAAACATGTCGTGTTAAAACGAGAGACATTTTAAATTTCCACTAAACGAGTGTAGGCAGGTTGTAAGTAAAAAAGGGTCAACTCAACCCCGACATGTTTATTATTCACCACGATCAAGCTTATATAAACACATCAACACTCATAGTGTGTAAGTACCGTCAAGGGTTTTGTTTAGAAAATTAATGATCCTTCATAAGGGTCATCGAGGTTTATCTTGACTGATAGTTGATGACTCTTAACATTTTCATATGGAGATTGCTGTAGAGAAAGGACCAAAATATAAAGGAGAATATAGAATGAAATCGATAATTTAGTAAGTTTGTAGATTGCGTCAAATCTTTAGAATCACGTTGAACAGAAGGAAAAAAATTTAAGGACAACATTGAGAGAGAGAGATCTAAGGATTTTTGGTGTCCTTTACCCTAAAAAACGACACCAATAGCCCTTGAAATGGAATTAGATGCTGCCGTTTCAATGAAAGCCTCACATGATGGAAATAGCTTGAACAGAAACTAAAATTCACTTTGCATGAATGCAAAGAGTTGCAAAGTCTACTAGAAGATTATAGAGCCAATCACATCTACAGTGAAGCCAATCGGAGTGCGGATAAGCCGGCTAAGACGGGGATTGAACGACCTCTCGAAGTTGTTTTTCTCGATCATATACCCGATGATGATGAAACGGTTTCATTAGATTATAAGAATAGGGCTACTACTGCATAGCCCTTGGAAGTACCGTCTTATAGTTGGAATTTGGGCTTCTTATTAGTCTCTGGATGAAATCCTCTATTTACCCGAAAAGATGATTTGTAAAGCGATTTGAAGATTGGTCATAAATAAGTGGCTCGGTAAGAATTTGACAAATTCTATAAACCAAATTTTATACCGATTTTAAGGAAGAGAGGGCTTTGATTCCCATCTGCCATGTTGCGTAGAGTTGAATTCCCGTTATAGTACTGCGTGAATCCATGTTCCTGAAGTTACTACCGACCTAAACATTTTCCTCTCTATATCACCGGCAACTTTCTCCTTCTATTATGTGTGTTTCACCGTCCCCACAATTGACAAGGACTTGAGGATGGGGCCTTGCCAACGCCGACGACAACTCTCTCTCTCTCTCTCTCTCTCTTCCTCATTTCAAATTGTAGCAGATTACACGTCATAGACATCGAATCACGTCGATGGCAGTCGACATCGGAGGCCTCCCCAAATCGAGACCCATTGGTGAAGGGATGCAGCCAAAAGGGGGAAATGAACAAGACAGACTAGCGTACGACACAAGAGAAAACGGTGGAGGTGTGTGGCAGCAAGCCGGGTGGCCGGAGAAAATCAACAACAGGGGTGCCGCGTGCTTCAGCGCCTGACGAGGCTAGCTAGCCACAAGAATCTGAGAGGATGATAGAGACTGAGTATCTAATAGCTCAATATAGGGAAAACGGAAAATGGACCAATGATCGCACGACTTTTATGACTTGTCCGTTCCTCCAAAAAGATCTTCCATCAAGTTTGTGTGGTTGGCTTTTTATTGCACTTTTATCATCGGTGCCATGTTCAGTTCCTTCTGCAGTATATGAACGTAAATAGAAGAAAATCTTGCCTTCGAAGCCCTCGTACGCAGTCGTATCGCTTACGTTCAGTTCCAAATTTGCCGTTGTCATTACACAGAGCACACACTTTGGATGTTAATCATCTTCGGTTCAAACGAAGAGGCCAACAAGAAAAAGTGCAGCCGCATACGTACTCGCTGGCCTCTAAGACTCAGGACCGCTAAAACTGCAGAACCCCCTCATCTCGATCAAATACAATATGCGTTCATGAAACAAATGAATATCGTTGCGAAATACAGTCTCTGATTCAAAATATCAATCAATGAATACAAAATAGGGAAACAAAAAAGGAACAGTTGGGCACCGACTGAAAACTGCTCTGTACACAATCTACATTCTCTAAGGCCTACAAAACGAGATCTAGCACCAAAGGCGGCGCAACCTTTCCTAAACGCAAGGTCAAGTCCTCCTCCATCGGCAACGAGTTCAAGTCCAAGCCCGTGACTCTCTTGCTGTTTGATTTCTTCAACACTGGCACAGGCTTTGCGGCCGTTGCCGCCAAGCTTTCCAGCATGGCCGCCCTGTGCCTCCTCATGTGACCGCCGAGGGCTTGGCCCATTGGGAAATCGAGGCCGCATATCGAGCACTCGTGCGTCTTCGGCTTGGCCGGCGAGGAATCCGCTGCCTGGCCGAGGTGGAAGAGATCGCCGGAGATCCGCTTCGGCTTCTTGTGGCTGGCTTTGTGCCCTCCGAGCGCCTGGAACGAGGAGAACTCGCGGTTGCAAGTCTTGCACGCGAACATTCGCTCTGTAGGCCGCGATTTGCGGTCCGGCGATGCCGAGTCGGTGCTCTCGCCAACTCGGGAGAGGAGCATCAAGCAATTGGCCCTGGCCAGGGCTTCGACCTCCACGGCCTCTCGGTCTCTCTTCACCATCTCTGGAAGTCTGTAGTAGAGAATGTGAAATCGGGGTGTCTGATTTTTCTGGTTTCTTCTTTCGCTTGCTGAGTCGAGATGAATGGTCTGACAGGGTGTGGAGGAGTGCGGGTCTTATATATAGGACGAGAAGCGAGGGGCGGATGATGACCAATCCGCTTACGCTTAGCTGAAGTGACGAAAAGGCCCTCGAGTTTCTCGCGGAATAAGTAGGAAGGATGGGATGGTGCGGCGGTTTTGCGTGAAGATGAAGGGCAAACATGGCAATGTGAGCCGCCGAACGAGGGAGAGCGAGGATAGCGTGTGAACGCGTGTGAAACTGGGGAAAGTCGTGACGAATGAGCGAGGCTGAAGTTTCTTTGTTTTTTCTAGAAGCTTTTTAGCTCGCGCTGTTGGTGTTGTACGACCAATCAAGGCGCGTGTGCAAGAATATCGGGAAATTTAACTCTTTTTCGTTCCGTAAAATTTTGTGATAGCAAATCAGACTATTCCGAAGACCTTCTAGGGTCTTCTAGTCTAATATTACAGGAGAAAATTATTTCCTCCTCTCAGCATTGGCTGGATTTTGATCTAAAACTACTTATGTAAATATATTATAAGAGATAAAAAATGGGACTTGAAAAATTATGAATTCAAGACCTTTTAATTTAAAATCATGTAAAATTTGGTGAGATTATTATTAGTTATTCTAAAAATTTAAATTGTTAAATGAAAGTTGTGCTTAATATTTAAGCATAATAATGCTTTCTACTTCTCAATTCCCACGAAATACATTAAGGAACATGAAACTAGGCCAAATTTCTATCCCATTGCGATGAGATGAACTAATCAATGTATTTTGGAAGGACGTGGAGAAAGTATGATGGGCATATGAGGCCAAGACGTAAAGAAGACGGTATATATCAAAAAGCTAATTAAGTAGCTAAAAACCTTAGAAGGCAGTCCATATGAGCGCGGGGTACTAGGAAGGAATTAACTCACGCGCCAAGAAAGAACGTGGATGGTGCTGTCGCTCTAGAATCGCAACGTTTCGCGAGGGGGTGATTCATCCGAGACGTCATCCGACAGCAGCCAAGCGAAGCGATGACATAGAGGGAACGCGGGAGCGTAAGTCGTGATGTCACCGCACTTATTCAATAGACAAACCAGCGATTGGATGGTCCGTTGCTACAAAAATAGAATGCAAGGCTAAATTCACACCTATCCGAGATCACTTAACACAAGTCCCGCAAACACTTTTAGCAAATCTCCGATTTTGTTGTGTGAACGGTAAGAGACTGACACTTTCCACAATGAGTAGTTGAGTACAGCGTCAGCACACTCTTCTCGTTACATGGCTTATTCAATATCTTTTACATGGAATTCCACCTTGTCTGTGCATCTAGAGGAATTCCCAATTTGCCTATTTCGTGTCATGTAGAGGATCCCTCACTCTTGATCCCCAAATATGGTGGATTCAACATATTGAACCTAGCCACGTATGGTGGCAATAGAATAATAAAACTAGCTTACATGCACAAAATACCGCAGTAGTGTTGGCACCTAAATTTGCAATTATTTAGAAATTAATCATGGCAAGGTTATGATTTTTCTTGCTCGAGGTGTTTGTGTTCGCCATATCTCTAGTATTTATTTATTACTTTGATTTGTCGAGTGTTACATTATTAATTGCGTACTCACACGATTACCCATTGCATGTTAATGGCTCAGAACGAAAACTGGCCAACGCTGCCTACAAAATATTTTCGAAATAAAAAGGAAATATACTAACATGATGTTTGATTAATCTTGGCATAGCCAAATCCTTGTATCCATGAATCTTTGGCTCACATAGGTAAAGTGCTCTCCCATGTTGATTAGTGACAGTACCAATAACTGATTAGTGGCGACTTCTGAATAAACTGATTAACGTGTTAAGCTAATTAAACTAAAAGATGAAAGTTGTGTTTGGTATGGGTTTGGAAGAGACCATGCTATGTCGTGGGAGAGAGGCATTTCACTTCTCTATCTTAAATAGTTAAACAATGCAATTAATCCATTGTTTAACCCCCTTGAACCTAAATAATTTGGAGAATTTCTTTTGACTTAACTCTGTTAAGAACCACCCCATGTTGGGGTAGAATTTAGTTAAAGTTAACTTTACTAGGTGAGAAAAATGGATAAAACTTTCTTTTTCTCACTTGCATAAATCTTCAAATGCCTTATTGCAGATGAACTCCGACGAAAATTCAATTTTCTTATGATGATGAATAGCATTTCTTTCGCTAACATATACACTTTTATCCATTGCATAACTCAATTGAGCCCGAAAATTCATTTTTAAACCCAATTGGTGATTATTCCCCACATTAGGGCAGAGTAGTTGAGTTACTGCATTGAGACACCATGCTATGAAGGGTCGATCGAAGATGAAGATAATGAGAGTTCAGAAACATTGAATTGTTCAAGAGCTTATGGCATCGTGAAAGCCCGAGTCTAACTAGTCATTGAGTATATTGAAAAAATGTGTTGAAAAAGTCGAAAGAAGAAGTTCATAGAAAAAAATGATTGGCCAAAGGCCCAATTATTGGAAAAGAATGAGAGATGTGGTTGAACGCCAAGTTTGTAAAAATCATCCCCAACAGAGAAGCAATGATCTGCCTAGCTGCAAAAAGCAAGTGTTGGATTCTCATAGCCGATAGAGCATCTACTAGGATAGAACCTAGAAATGAGGAATCGAACTAGTTGGAATATGTTCAGTTTTAGGTTTCAAAATATATAAGGTAGGTTCTAGGTTTCAAAAATTAAAAAACCTGTCTCGACAAGTAGGTTTCAAATTTTAGGTAGATGGAATCTGAAACCTAAAACTTAGAACTTGGAACAAGTTTGTGTGTGTGTGTGTGTTTGTTTTTTTTTTTTCTATGTCTTCGCGTGATCCTATTCAATGGCAACCAATGATGAGTGTATAATATAAAACCATTAGTCAAAGTTTCAATTTTATGACCAAGACTTTTATTTTGCTAATGTTTCTTCTTGTGTCCAAAAATAAGTTGTGATCAGTGAATTGTAGCAATAAGCAATAATCATTAAAGAATGTGATAATTTATTGTAATCGTTCAATTAATAATATATATGGAATCTGGGTAAATTTTGGGATTGACCTTGGAATCTATGATAAGGTAGGTTTTAGGTTTCAAGGTATGCAAGATAGGTTTGAGGTTCCGAAAAATGAGGAACTTATTTTAATGAGTAGGTTTCAAGTTCCAAGTGAAATTTGTATGAAACTTGAAACCGCTCATCCTTAGCATCTACATGAGAAGATAATCCTCAATGAAGGAGAAGATTGGTAACGATGCCAAAATGATTACTAGCTTCAAACCCTACAATGAAAAAAATCTTTGAGTTAACAAGTCCTTTCGTTTTTCAATCCATTAGGCATTACCTAAGCCTACAAAACGTACCTTATAAAATCTCTTCAGCGGATTATGACACTTGAATTAACATGGGAGATTCAAATATCAAAAGCCTCATCGGAAAAAGTACGGATAAAATTGTTTTTATCTCATATAATTGTTGCTATGTCATTTTGTCTTCTTTAACTTTTCCAAGTTGAAATACTATATTATCTAAAATCGCTTAAGGATTTTTTTTTTTCCGTCTCCTCTTTAGCCATTTCTAACTTCTAAAACTTAATGGTTTTTGCATTATCCAGAACATTCAGATCACCAATGGTGGACGTCATTCAGACTCTTCCACAACATCAATTGGTATAATTAAGAAAAGAACGAATAGCGTCAAATCACATCGTATGTTTAGTAGCTTAATATAAAGGTTTCTGTATTTTGATGTTTTCAGTGCTTTAGCCTTTTATATCCATGGCTTTTCATTTCTTCGAGGTAAGTACACTATTAGTGCCAAAAGTTGTGTACGGCGCTCACTTTGGTGCTGAAAGTTTCTGTCGGATTACTTAAGTGCCAAATCGGAGGAAAAACAATTACTTTAATGCCATCGTTGAGAGATTCCGGCCAAAATAATTATATGGCTTTTATATATAAAAAAAAAATAATCGACGTGGCAAAAATTGAAGAAGACTGTCCACGTGGAATGGCATAAAACGACGCTGTTTTCCTTTCTTCATAAGAAACGACGTCGTTTTATGTCATTCCATGTGGACTCACTTACAAAACAATGCCGCATTGCTCTATGACCAAAATGGCATCACTGAATAGGGACTAAAATAGGATTTGTATCATACGAACTATGATTCTCACTCGACACCGGCCATAGGTCGCTCACCCACCATCGTTCGCTCGCTCGTCGTCACTCACCTGCCATCGCTCACCTGCCGTTGCTTGGCCACTGCTGTAGTTGCACTGTCGTTCATGGTCATTCGTTGGCTGTGTTCCCAACTCTCACTCACTCAGGTTTGTCATGTTCTCTACGTGGGTCAATTTAGTGAAAAATTTAGGGTTTTGACAGCCAAGTTAGGGCTAAGAGGGAAAATTGAGAGCTCGGCTCAGGGGGAAAGTGGTGGGGATCTCACTTTTATGGGGACCAAATAGAAAAATTTAGGGTTCCTTCGTTTTTTTTTTTTTTTTTTTGGGACCGAATAGAAAAATAGGGCGCCGAGGGGAAAATGGGGGCTCGACTCGAAGGACACAGTGGTGGGATCTTACTTTGTTTAATTAGTTGGACTGCTTCTGTGGGGGACCGAATGTGATTGAATTGAAAAATGGGTGGTGGGGACCTCACTTTGTTTATTCAATTCGGCTTCCTTTGTTTCTGTAAAGGGGTTGAATTGAATAAATTGGTCGCATTTGTTTCTTTCGATAAAATGACAAGGACCTGCATGTGAAGTTGCTGATTCTGTCATGTGGTCCCAAAAACTAATGATTTTTTTTCCTTGGGTGCAGCATCGACGTGGATGAGAATCAGGTAGGCATCATTGTTTACTATGGTGGAAAGTTTGTTATTGGCGCCGATGATTGAGAATATACTGGTGGAAATGAATGTACTATCTATGTCAATGTTTGGAAGCCATCATGTATTGATTTTGTGAGGGATTTTGTGTATTTTTTTACGATACAAAGTGTAAAAACTACATTATCGTGTTCCTAGGAAGGAATTGAAGGATAGCTTGAGAATTTTTAATAACGATAATGGTATTAAGGATATTATTTATCATTATTTTCACGGTGACGAAGTTAGGATATATGTTGAGTATTATAGTGATAATGAAGATGGTGAGGATAAGGATGAGGATAGGGATGAGCAGACCACCACCGAAAGAGGATAAGTGAGGGATCTTACTTAAGCAAGTAATCGGGTCAGGGATGAATTTAGGTTAGATGAAGGGCAAAATGAGAGGGAGAGAAGTCGTGCTGATATAGATGAACAAACTCGGAGATGTTCTGAAATCTTGGGTGAAGATGTGGACGATGAAGACTTCATTGGATTAGAATGGGAAGTTGCTCTATCCAGTAAATCGAAAGATGGATATTTGGTTTCAATAAGTTTCCCAAGTGACGAAGATAATGATGAACTCGCACAATCAAGAGAAAAGTAAAGGGAATTTCTCAGAAAATTTTTTGTAGCTTCAGGAAAGAGGCCCGAGTCATGAAATAGAGATGGAGCTTCGGTTGAAGATAATAGAAGTGAAGATGAAGAAATTTACGGCGATGAAATTGCTGGTTCGAAGAATGAACTTGGCAATGATGATGAAGAACTTGTTCGTGGAAGAAAAATTAAGTATCATTGCTATGATCCGACTGTTGATAAACATGTTTTGTCTGTGGGCATGAGATTTGACGATACCAAACAGTTAAAGGAAGTTGTAGTTAAGAACTCCATTGCTGAACAAAGGAGCGTTGAATTCATTAGAAATATGAAAGAATTTGTGAGAGCTAAGTGTTCACAACCCAATTGTTTATAGAAGCTCTATGATGCGTTGAGTATGAATAGGTCATTCCAGATTAGGTCATTTTATGAGGAGCTTATTTGTCCAATTATATTTAATAATAAAAGGGTAACTAGTGTGTGGTTATCGAAACATTTTTTTTTTTCAATACTATCAAAGCAATGCCCGAGATCAAGAGTCCTTAGTTTTAACGCAATTAGAGGTTAATGTGTCGAGAAATCAATGCAAGAGAGCTAAGTTGAAGGTAATGAAAATATTGATGGGTTAGTATAAGGACGAATATGCGCATGTATGGGATTATGTTGACACTTAAGTGATCCAAAATAAACTTTTGGAACTAAAGTGAGCGCTGTATACAACTTTTGGCACTGATAGTGTACTTATTCATTTCTTCCTTAATGTTCCTTAGCTGGCCACACTATCAAAACATTTGTTACATAGAGCACACACTTCAGATTTTAATCACCTTCGGATCAAACAAAGAGGCCAACAAGAAAAAGTGCAGCCGCAAACGGACTCGCTGGCATCTAAGACTCAACACCACGAAAACTGGAGAACGTAATCTACCCCTCACTCCTCTCGTTCAAATACAATATGCGCGCATGAAACAAATTAATATCCATGCGAAACCCAGTCTCTGATTCAAAATATCAATCAATGAATACAAAAAAGAAGGAAAAAAAGAAACGGACAGGCACCGACTAAAAACTGCTCTGTACACAGTCTACGTTCTCTAAGGCCTACAAAACGAGATCTAGCACCAAAGGCGGCGCAACCTTTCCTAAACGCAAGGTCAAGTCGTCCTCCATCGGCAACGAGTTCAAATCCAAGCCCGTGACTCTCTTGCTGTTTGATTTCTTCAACACTAGCACAGGCTTTGCGGCCACCGCCGCCAAGCTTTCCAGCATGGCCGCCCTGTGCCTCCTCATGTGACCGCCGAGGGCTTGGCCCATCGGGAAATCGAGGCCGCATATCGAGCACTCGTGCGTCTTCGGCTTGGCCGGTGAGGAATCTGCTGCGTGGCCGAGGTGGAAGAGATCGCCGGAGATCAGCTTCAGCTTCTTGTGGCTGGCTTTGTGCCCTCCGAGAGCCTGGAACGAGGAGAACTCGCGGTTGCAAGTCTTGCACGCGAACATTCGCTCTGTAGGCCGCGATTTGCGGTCCGGCGATGCCGAGTCGGTGCTCTCGCCAACTCGGGAGAGGAGCATCAAGCAATTGGCCCTGGCCAGGGCTTCGACCTCCACGGCCTCTCGGTCTCTCTTCACCATCTCTGGAAGTCTGTAGTAGAGAATGTGAAATCGGGGTGTCTGATTTTTCTGGTTTCTTCTTTCGCTTGCTGAGTCGAGATGAATGGTCTGACAGGGTGTGGAGGAGTGCGAGTCTTATATATAGGACGAGAAGCGAGGGGTGGATGATGACCTATCCGCTTACGCTTAGCTGAAGTGACGAAAAGGCCCTCGAGTTTCTCGCGGAAAAAGTAGGAAGGATGGGGATGGTGTGGCGGTTTTGCGTGAAGATGAAGGGCAAACATGGCAATGTGAGCCGCCGAAGGAGGGAGAGCGAGGATAGCGTGTGAACGCGTGTGAAACTGGGGAAAGTCGTGACGAGTGAGCGAGGCTGAAGTTTCTTTGTCTTTTCTAGAAGCTTTTTAGCTAGCGCTGTTGGTGTTGTACGACCAATCAAGGCGCGTGTGCAAGAATATCGGGAAATTTAACTCTTTTTCGTTCCGTAAAATTTTGTGACAGCAAATCAGAATATTCCGAAGACCTTCTAGGGTCTTCTAGTCTAATATTACAGGAGGAAATTATTATTTCCTCCTCTCAGCATTGGCTGGATTTTGATCTAAAACTACTTATGCAAATATATTATAAGAGATAAAAAATGGGATTTGAAAAATTATGAATTCAAGACCTTCTAGTCTAAAATCATGTAAAATTTTGTGAGATCATTATTAAATATTCTAAAAACTCAAATTCTTAAATGAAAGTTGTGCTTAATATTTAATCATAATAATGCTTTGTACTTCTCATTCATTGATTCCCACGAAATAGATTAAGGAACATGAATTAGGCCAATATTTCTATCCCATTGCGATGAGATGAACTAATCAATGTATTTTGGAAGGACGTGGAGAAAGTATGATGGGCATATGAGGCCAAGACCTAAAGAAGACGGTATATATCAAAAAGCTAATTAAGTAGCTAAAAACCTTAGAAGGGGGTCCATATGAGTGCGGGGTACTAGGAAGGAATTAACTCACGCGCCAAGAAAGAACGTGGATGGTGCTGTCGCTCTGGAATCGCAACGTTTGGCGAGGGGGTGAGTCATCCGAGACGTCATCCGACAGCAGCCAAGCGAAGCGATGACATAGAGGGAACGCGGGAGCGTAAGTCGTGATGTCACCGCACTTATTCAATAGACAAACCAGCGATTGGATGGTCCGTTGCTACAAAAATAGAATGCAAGGCTAAATTCACGTGTATCCGAGATCACTTAACACAAGTCCCGCAAACACTTTTAGCAAATCTCCGATTTTGTTGTGTGAACGGTAATAGACTGATACTTTCCACCATGAGTAGTTGAGTACAGCGTCAGCACACTCTTCTCATTACATAGCTTCTTCAATATTCTTGTACAGGGAATTCCACCTTGTCTGTGCATCTAGAGGAAGTTCCCAATTTGCCTTCTTTGTGTCATATAGAGGATCCCTAACTCTTGATTCCCAAATATGGTGCATTCAACGTATCGAAACTGCCCACGTATGGTGGCAATAGAATAATAAAACTAGCTTACATGCACAAATTATTCCAATAGTATTGGCACCTAAATTTACAATTATTTAGAAATTAATCATGGTAAGGTTATGATTTTGTTTGCTTGAAAATATTTCTGTTCGCCATATCTCTAGTTTTATTAATTACTTTGATTTGTCGAGTGTTACATTATTAATTGCGTACTTGCACGATTATCCATTGCATGTTAATGGCTTAGAACGAAAACTAGCCAACGCAGCCTACAAAATATTTTTGAAATAAAGTGGAAAGGCACCGACATGATGTTCAATTAATGTTGGCATAGCCAAATCATCATTTCCATGAATCTTTGGCTCACATAGGTAAAGTGCTCTCCCACGCTGATTAATGACAGTATCGATAATTGACTAGTGACAACTTTTGAATAAACTGATTAACATGTTAAGCTAATTATATTAAAAGTGAAAGTTGTGTTTAGTATAGGTTTGGAAGAATTCATGCTATGTCTTTGGGAGAGAGACATTTTACTTCTCAATCTTAAACAGTTAAACAATGCAATTAATATGTTGTTTAACCCCTTTGAGCCTAAATAATTTGGAGAATTTCTTTTGACTTAACCCTCTCAAAAACCACCCCACATTGGGGTAGAATTTAGATAATGTTGACATTATGAGGAGAAAATGGATTAAACTTTCTTTGTCTCACTCGCACAAATCTTTGAATGCCTTATTGCAAATAAACTCCAATGAAAATTTAATTGCCTTATGATGATGAAGAGCATTTCTTTGGCCATCATATACACTTTTATCCATTGTATAGCTCAATTGAGCCCGCAAATTCATTTTTAAACCCAATTGGTGATCATTCCCCACATTAGGGCAGAGTGGTTGAGTTACTGCATTGAGATACCATGGTCTGAAGGGTTGACTAAAGATGAAGATCCTAAGAGTTTAGAAATGTTGAATTGTTCAAGAGCTTACGACACCGTAAAAGCCTGAGTCTAACTAGTCATTGAGTATACTGAAAAAATGTGTTGAAAAAAATCCAAAAAAGAAATTCACGAAAAGAAATGATCGGCCAAAGGCCCAATTATTGGAAAAGAATGATAGATGTGGTCGCGAAGGCCAAATTTGTAAAAATCATCCCCAACGGGGAAGTAATGATCTCCCCAGTTGCAAAAAGCAAGTGTCGGATTCTCATAGCCGATAGAGCATCTACTAGAGGTGAGTATGGTTCCGGGGTAGAACTTGGAACTAAAAAATTGGACTAGTTGGAATATGTCTAGTTTTGGGTTCCAAAGTACATAAGGTAGGTTTCATATTCCAAAAATGAAAAAAACTTGTTTCAACTGGTAAGTTCCAAATTTTAGGTAGGTGGACTTGGAATCAAAAACCTAAAACTTGGAACAAATTTTTGTATGTGCATGTGTGTTTTTTTCTAAGTCTTCGCATGATCTTATTCCATGATGTTTGATGATAATTGTATAATTAGAAACCACTAGTTTAAGCTTCAATTTTATGACTGAAACTTTTATTTTGTTAATGTTTCATATTCTTCGCGTGTCAAAATATTAGTTGTGATCAGTGGATTATAGAAATAAGCAATGGTATTAAAGAAAGTGATAATTTACTGTAATCATTCGATTAATAATATATGTGGAATCTGGGTAAATCTTGGAATCGATCTTGGAACTTGTGATAGGGTAGATTTTAGGTTCAAGGTATGCAAGGTAGGTTGCAAGTTTTGAAAAATGAGGAACTCGTTCTAATGAATAGGTTCCAGGTTCTAAGTGAAACCTGTACAGAACCTAAACTCGCTCACCTGTAGCATCTACATGAGAAGATAATCCCCAACGAAGGAGAAAATTGGTAACGATGCCAAGATGATTAAAAAAATCTTTGAGCTAATGAATCCTTTCTTTTTCAACTAATTAACTAAGCCTACAAACCGTACCTTACAAAATCTCTTCGGCAGATTGTGACACTTGAATTAACATAAGAGATTCAAATATCAAAAGCCCAACCCAAAAAGTATGGTTAAGATTGTTTTTATCTCATATAATTGTTGCTATGTCATTTTATCATATTTGACTTTTCCAAATTGAAATACTATATAATCTAAAATCGCTGAAGCATTTTTTTTCATCTCCTCTATAGCCATTTCTAATTTCTAAAACTTAAAGGTTTTTGCATTATCCAGAACATTCAGATCACCAATGGTGGACAACATTCAGATTCTTCCACAACATCAATTGGTATAATTAAACAAAGAACCAAATCACATCGTATGTCTAGCAGCTTGATATAAAAGTTTCTGTATTTTGATGTTTTCATCGCTTTAGCCTTTTATATCCTTGGCTTTTCATTTCTTCCTTAATGTTCCTTAGCTGGCCACACTATCAAAACATTTGTTACATAGAGCACACACTTCAGATGTTAATCATCTTCGGATCAAACAAAGAGGCCAACAAGAAAAAGTGCAGCCGCAAACGGACTCGCTGGCATCTAAGACTCAGCACCACGAAAACTGGAGAACGTCATCATCCCCTCACTCCTCTCGTTCAAATAGAATATGCGCGCATGAAACAAATGAATATCCATGCGAAACCCAGTCGCTGATTCAAAATATCAATCAATGAATACAAAAAAGAAGGAAAAAAAAGAAACGGTCTGGCACCGACTAAAAACTGCTCTGTACACAATCTACGTTCTCTCAGCCCTACAAAACGAGATCTAGCACCAAAGGTTGCGCAACCTTTCCTAAACGCAAGGTCAAGTCGTCCTCCATTGGCGGCGAGTTCAAATCCAAGCCCATGACTCTCTTGCTGTTCGATTTCTTCAACACCGGCACAGGCTTTGTGGCCACCGCTGCCAAGCTCTCCAGCATGGAGGCCCTGTGCCTCCTCATGTGACCGCCAAGGGCTTGGCCAATCGGGAACTCAAGGCCGCATATTGAGCACTCGTGCTTCTTCGGTTTGGCCGGCGAGGAATACGCTGCGGGGCCGAGGTGTAAGAGGTCGCCGGAGATAAGCTTTGGCTTCTTGTGGCTGGCTCTGTGCCCTCCGAGCGCCTGGGAGGACGAGAACTCGCGGTTGCACGTCTTGCACGTGAACATCCGCTCTGTAGGCCGCGATTTGTGATTCGGCGACGACGAGTCGGTGCTCTCGCCGGCTTGGGAGAGGAGCATCAAGCAATTGGCCCTGGCCAGGGCTTCGACCCCCGCGTCCTCTCTGTCTCTCTTCACCATCTCTTGAAGTCTGTAGTAGAGAATGTGAAATCGGAGTGTCTGATTTTTCTGGTTTCCTCTTTTGCTTGCTGAGTCGGGATGACTGGTACGACAGTGCGCAGTGGAGTGCGGGCGACTCTTCTATATATATATAGGACGAGAAGCGAGGGGCGAGGGATGACCTACTCGCTTACGCTAACTGAAGTGGCGAAAAGGCCCTCGAGTTTCTTGGGGAATGAGTAGGGAGGACAGTGATATCGTGGCGGCTTTGCGCGAAGATGAAGGGCAAACGTGGCAGCGTGAGCCGCCAAAGGGAAAGCGAGGATACCGTGTGAACGCGTGTGAAAACTGGGCAAGTCGTCACAGGTGAGCGAGGCGGTACTTGCTTTGACTTTTCTAAAAGCATTTCGCCTGCACTGTTGGAGTTGTACACGCCATCGAGGCGTGTGTACAAAGATATCCGGACAATTGAACTCTTCTTTATTCCGCAGAAATTTGTGAGACAAATTCAGACTGTTCCGAAGACCTTCTAGTCCAAAATCACAGAAGGAAATTTAACTCGTAGGCATAAGAGATAAAAAAGGGGAACTTGCAAAATTATGAATTCAAAACATTCTAATATAAAATCATGTAAAATTTTATGAGACCACTATTGATTGTTCTAGTCCAAATGAAAGTTGTGATTTAACAATTAAACATACTAACGTACTCTACTTCTTATCTATTGATTTCCGCAATGTACATTTGGGAACATGAAATTAGGTCAATAATTCTCTACCGTTGCAATGGGATGAACTGACCAATGTATTTTGGAAGGACGTGGAGAAAGTATGATGGGCATCCGAGGCCAAGACCTATATAACACGGTAAATATCAAAAAACTAATGAACTAGCTAGAAACCCCAAAAGGCGTGGACCGTGCAGTCGCCATGGAATCGCAACCTTCAGCTAGGGGAGCGAATCAACGTCACCCGACAGCAACCAGGCGAATCGATGAAATAGAGGAAACTGGGGAGCGTTAATCGTGACGTCACCGCGTTTATTTAGGAGACATACCTGCGATTAAATGGTCCACAGCTACAAAAATTGGATGTAAGGCTCACTTGCTTCCAAATTCACACGTATCCGAGATCATTTAACACAAAGCGTGGGTTCCATTATCGAAAACACGCAACGAGTCCCTAAACACCTTAGCATATATCCAATCTTGTAGCGTGAACGGCAAACTTTCCGCCATGAGTAGTAGAGTACGACGTCAGCACACTCATCTCATCGCATGGCTTCTTCAACATCTTGTACGGGAAATTCCACCTCGTGAACGAGCATCTAGAGGAAGTTCCCAATTTACCTTTCTTGTGTCATGTAGAGGACCCCTAACTCTCGATTCCCAAATATGGTGGATTCAACGTATTGAACCTACCCATGTATGGTGGCAATAGAATAATATAACTAGCTTACACACACAAGTTAATGCGGTAGTGTTGACACCTAAATTTACAAATATTTAAAAATTAATCATGGTAAGGTTATGATTTTGCTTGCTTGAGGTATTTGTGTTGGTCATATCTCTAGTATTCATTTATTACTTTGATTTGTTGAGTGTTACATTATTGATTATGCACTCGCATGATTATCCATTGCATGTTAGTTGGTTAGAACTAAAAGAGGATAGACACCGACATGACATTTGATTAATCTAGCATAACCAAATCCCTATATCCATGAATCTTTGGTTCACATAAGTAAAGTGCTCTCCCACATTGATACTAATAACTAATTAGTGGTGACTTTTGAATAAACTGATTAACATGATAAGCTAATTGCATTAAAAGTCGAAAGTTGCGTTTGATATGGGTTTGGAAGAGTTCATGCTATGTCTTTAGGAGAGAGGCATTTCAATTAGGGGCGAGCAAAAAGAACGACCCGAACCGGGAACCACCTGAACCAAACCGAATTGAGCGGTTGGGTCTAGTTCCTAGAAACACCGGTGATTGTTTATTCAGTTCTCGATTCCAGGAGTAGAACCGACTAACTGGACCGATGATTAATTTTTAAATGTTTAATTTTTTCTTAAATTTATATAAAGATCTAATTTAAACTAAAATCTTCATGAAATGGAAAAGTGCTATGATTCAAGGCCTTCCTCGGTACTTTTGAGACAACAATCTCACATGTGGCCAAGAGACCACCGAAACCCTTCCTCGTTCCTCACTATTTGAAGTGAAGAGGAACCCTACTTATTAGTTTCTTTTTCCACTTGATATGGTACTATGGCTTCAAGAGCCACACCCTTGTTCTTCACCCTCTCTCTCTTTCTCTCCCTCCCTCGCCCGCCCCCCTCCCTCACCTACAAGAGACAAGGCCCTTCAAGCCTTCAAGAGCTCCGCATCGAGCAAACACTCAGAGAGTATAAGAGATATTGTCTATAAAACCCAAGCCAGGCAACATCTTTAAATGTGTTGTCAACGGCCTTCTTAGCTAAGATTGAGCGTGAAATATATGAAGTGTGATCGATGCTCACACAAGTAGAGTTACATTTTTTTGCACGTGGGAACATGTGTTTCAAACACATGCAATCGGTTCCATTGGACCGCTTGGGAACCAAATTGAACAATTGGTCTAGTTTCATTCGGTTCCAACTTCTTTCGGTTTGATCCTCGAGTTTGAAAATGGGGAACTAGTCCGGTCCCTAGTTTCAAGTGGGAATCGAACTGCCTGGGAACTGATCAACCCTAATTTCACTTCTCTATCTTAAATAGTGTAGTAATCCATTGTTTAACCCTTTTGAGCCTAAATAATTTAGAGAGTTTCTTTGGACTTAACCCTGTCAAGAACTACCTCACATTGAGGCAGAATTTCGTTAAAGTTGACATTACAAGGTGAAAAATAAATAAAACTTTCTTTTTCTCACTTGCATAAATCTTCGAATGCCTTATTGTAGATGAACTCAAATGAAAATTTAATTGCCTTATGATGAAGAAAAACATTTCTTTCACTAGCATATATACTTTTATCCATTGCATAGCTCAATTGATCCTGCAAATTCATTTTTAAACCCAATTGGTGATCATTCCCCGCATTAAGGCAGAGTAGTAGAGTTACCGCATTGAGACAACATGGTCCGAAGTGTCGACTGAAGATGAAGACTCTGAGGGTCTAGAAACGTCGAATTGTTCAAGAGCTTATGGCATCGTAAAAGTCTGAGTCTAACTAGTCATTGAGTACGTTGAAAAAATGCGTTAAAAAATCGAAAAAAGAAATTCAAAAACAAAAAAGATTGGCGAAATGCTTGGAAAAGAATGAAGGATGTGCTCGCAGGCCAAGTTTGTAAAAATCATCCCCACCGGAGAAGCAGTGATCTCCCCAATTGCAAAAAGCAAGTGTTGGATTCTCATAGCCAATAGAGCATCTACCGGGGGTGAGTATGATTTTAGGATAGAACTTGAAACTGAAGAAGACTAGTGGGAAAATGTCTGGTCCAGATTCCAAAAATTAGGAAACTTGTCTCGACAGGTAGGTTCTAAGTTCTATGTAGGTTCCAAGGTGCGCAAGGTAGGTTCCAGATTTCAAAAATTAGGAAACATGTCTTGACAGGTAGGTTCTAAGTTCTAGGTCGGTAGAACCTAGAACCTAAAACTTAGAACTTGGAACAAGTTTTGTGTGTGTGTGTGTGTGTGTGTGTGTGTTTATTTATGTCTTCGCATGATCCTATTCCATGGTGTCCGATGATGAGTATATAATTTGGAATCACTAATCTAAACTTTAATTTTATGATTAAGACTTTTATTTGTTAATATTTCATATTCTTCACGTGTCCAAATATAAGTTGTGATTAATAGATTATAATAATAATGATAGTCATTAAAAAGTTGATAATTCACTGTAATTATTTAATTATTAATATAGGTAGAATTTGAGTAAATCTTGGAACTTGTGATAAAGTATGTTCTAGATTTCAGGGTATGCAAGTAGGTTCTAGGTTCTAAAAGATGAGGAACTTATTCTAACGGACAGGTTCTAGATTCCAAGCAAAACCTGAAACCGATCACCCTTGGCATCTACACGAGAAGACAATCCCCAATGAAGGAGAAGATTGATAACAATGCCAAAATGATTACCAGTTATGGACCCTACAATGAAAAAACCTTTGAGCTAACCATACTTTACAAAATCTCCTTAGCGGATTATGACACTTGAAGTAATATAGTTGATTCAAATATTAAGAGCCTCACCCAAAAGGTATAGATAAAATTATTTTTATCTTATATCATTATTGCTGTGTCATTTTATCATCTTTTGATTTTTCCAAGTTGAAATACTAGATTATCTAAAATCGCTAAAGGATATTTTTGTGTATCTCCTCTTTAGCCATTTCTAACTTCTATAACTTAATGGTTAAGCAAATCACCCGTCGTGGACAGGCTCTTCCACAATATCAACAAGTACAGTTAAGCACGAGTAGCATCAAATTACAAATGAATATCCATGCGAAACACAGTCTCTGACTCAAAATATCAATCAATGAATACAAAAAAGAAGGAAAAAAAGGAACGGTCAGGCACCGACAAAAAACTGCTCTGTACACAATCTACGTTCTCTACAAAACGAGATCTGGCAGTAAAGGCGGCGCAACCTTTCCTAAACGCAAGGTTAAGTCGTCCTCCATCGGCAACGAGTTCAAATCCAAGCCCGTGACTCTCTTGCTGTTCGATTTCTTCAACACCGGCACAGGCTTTGCGGCCGCCGCTGCCAAGCTCTTCGGCATGGCGGCCCTGTGCCTCCTCATGTGACCGCCAAGGGCTTGGCCAATCGGGAAATCGAGGCCGCATATTGAGCACTCGTGCGTCTTCGGCTTGGCCGGCGAGGAATCCGCCGTGCGGCCGAGGCACAAGAGGTCGCCGGAGATCAGCTTCGGCTTCTTGTGGCTGGCTGTGTGCCCTCCGAGCGCCTGGAAGGAGGAGAACTCGCGGTTGCACGTCTTGCAAGCGAACATCCGCTCCGTAGGCCGCGATTGGCGGTTTGAGTCGGTGCTCTGGCCGACTCGGGAGAGGAGCATCAAGCTGTTGGCCACGGCCAGGGCTTCGACCTCCATGTCCTCTCTGTCTCTCTTCACCATCTCTGGTATTCTGTAGTAGAGAAAGTGAAATTGAAGTGCCTGATTTCTTCTGGTTTCTTCTTTTGCTTGCTGAGTCGGGATGAAAGCCAGCGGTGGAGTGCGAGTCTTATATATAGGACGAGAAGCGATGGGCGAGCGATGACCTAATCGCTTACGCTAACTGGACTGACGGGGATATCGTGTGAACGCGTGTGAAAACTGGGGAAGTCGTCACACGTGAGCGAGTGAGCGAGGCGGCACTTGCTTTGACTTTTCTAGAAGCTTACGCCTGCACAGTCGGAGTTGTACGCGCAGTCAAGGCGCGTGTCCAGGAACATCCGGACATTTGAACTCTTTTTCATTCCATAGAAATTTGCGACAGCAATTCCAAGTTCCAACCGTTCCGAAAACCTTCTAGTCTAATATTTTGCGGAAATTTAACTCCCGGTTGGATTTTGATCTAAATCAACTCGTGAAAATATATTATGAGAGAGAAATGAGAGATCTGGATAATTTTGAATTCATGACTTTGTAGTCTAAAATCACGTAAACTTTTGCGAGATCACTACTACCTATTCTAAAAATTCAAGTAATTAAATAAAAGTGTGATTTAATATTTAAATATATTAATGCACTATACTTCTCATCCATTGATTCCGGTGAAATATATTAAGGAACATGAAACTAGGCCAATATTTTGGAAGGACGTGGAGAAAGTATGATGGGCATCCGAGGCCAAGGCCTAAGAACACGGTGATATAAAAAAGCTATTGAAGCAGCTAAAAACCCCAAAAGGTGGTCCATGCTAGTGCGGGGTACTGGGAAGGAGTTGACTCACGCGCTACGAAAGAAAATGGACAATGTTGTCGCTATGGAATCGCAGCGTTTAGCGGTGGGAGCGAGTCATCAGAGACGTCACACGACACCAGCCAGGAAAATCGATGAAATAAAGGGAAACGCGGAGCGTAAGTCGTGACGTCACGGCACTTATTCAATGGACAAATCTGCGATTAAATAGTCCGTTGCCTCAAAAATTGAATGTAAGGTTCACTTGCTTCCAAATTCCCACGTATCCGAGATCATTCAACGCAAAGCATGGATTACATTATTGAAAACACGCAAGAAGTCCCTCAACACTTTAGCAAATCTCCAATCTCGTAGCGCGAACGGTAAGAGACCAACATCTTCCGCCATGAGTAGTAGAGTGCAGCGTCGGCACACTCATCTCATCGCATGGCTTCTTTAACATCTTGCATAAGGAATTCCACCTCCTTCCTGCGTATGGAGAAAGTCCTCAATTTGCCTTCCTTGTGTCATGTAGAGGACCCCTAACTCTTGATTCCCACTTATGCTGGATTCATCGTATTGAACCCACCCATGTATGGTGGCAATAGAATAAGAAAACTAGTGGAAAATGTGTGAGCATGGTTTTAGAGTAAAACATAAAATCGTAGATGGATTGATGGAGACCTATCCAGTTCATGTTTCAATGCATATAAGATAGGTTCCATATTTCAAAAATTGGGAAATCTCTTTCGACGGATAGATACCAATTTCTAGAATATAAAAGCTTGAACAATTTTTTGTATTTTTCTTGATTTCTATTTTGCGTGATCTTGCGGTATTCCTTGACATTCGATAATGAGTATATAATATGGACCCACTAATATAAACTTCCATTTTAAGATTGAGACTTTTATTTTGTTAATTTTTCATATTTTTCTTGTGTCTAAATATAAATTGTGATCAATGGGTTGTAATAATAAGTGACTGTCATTAAAAATGATTTACAACAATTATTCAATTAATAATATAGGTGGAATCCAAGTAGACCTTAGAAGTTGTGATAAGGTAGGTTTCAGATTTCAGAATATATAAAGTAGTTCTAGATTCTAACAAAATGAGAAACTTGTCCATATAGATAGGCTTTAGGTTCCAAAAAATATGAAACTTGTTTTAATAGGTAGGTTTTAGGCTCCGGTGAAACATATAAAGAACCTGTAACCATTTATCCCTAGTGGAGAATGTCTTACATGCACAAGTTAATGCAATAGTGTTATAGTTATCCTGGTGGACCCAGCGAGTTTCCTACGACCACGACGTTTCTCCAGACCTTCTGGTGCTTTCGTCCAGTTCCCGAAGGGTCTCTCAACGTCCATAGGTGCCCACACCGGTCCTGCCGTCGTGACCAGGACCAGTCACCGAGCCTTTTGCCGAGTTTTCCTTGCTGGTTTAGGCGACTCCAGCAACTCCAGTCTTCAGTCCAACCGTTGGTCTTCCAGCAACGTCGAGGCAGTCTTCAGGTTTCCTGATGATCTTCCTGCATCGATTCCACAACACCAGCAGCTTTCGGTCACATCCAAACAACTTTCAGGTGAACGTTCGGCCAGCTGCTTTCAGCGTCGCGTCTAATGAATCCTTGCCATGCTCAATCTATCTCTCTGCTGCATCTGAACTTGTTTTTGCAGGTTGTTGCGACCAAATTTTCAGGTGCACCACCTAAAATTAGGCTAATGGATTGCTAAACCTAAACTTAGCTCGGACTCTCCCAAGCTCATACTAACTCGCGATTTATGTTCAAATATCTAGCATGCCAAAGGGAGTCGCCATTAATCAATTTGCGGTAGGTCGATTAAATTCCTAAGTAAAATAATGGAATGTAATATTTTACTTTTATGAACCAGAGACTTTAAGTACAGGAACTTGGTTACACTAGATTTCTAGTGTCCTTTCGATACCTTTCTCTTTTTATTTCGAAAAAATGTTTGGCAGACAATTGAATTGATTTTAATTCACTTTTCTAACGTGTTAGGCGATCATGTAGGTGCACATACCATCAATTTAACACTTAAGAAAGCAATTAAATAATGTAGATTTTACCTCAAAGCAACGAAAACATCTACGTTGTTAGATTGAAATTCATATCAGTAATCATAGATATGATTTCTAATTAACAAGCAATCACTCAATTTTTGTTTTCACTTTTTAACGAGAATATAGTCCATATGCAATGCTTCTAATTAAATAATATGGCATGGCAAAATGTCCTAAACTATATGAATGAGTAAAATTTTTTTGTGATTTCTTAATGAACATGTAATAATTAAATATGTAATCTAAATTAACCAAAATGACCTAATTCTAATGACGTGCAATGCAATGCAATGACATACAAACTTATTTCAACTAAAATGACATGCAACATGCAATTTAATATGCGAGCTATATATCATGCAACATTTATTAAATGGCCCAGTTTAATGACGAGCAATTTCTAATTAAATGAACCTAACAACAATCACTAAATGACGTGCATTTCATGAATCTAATTCTATATGACGTGCACAGGATTTTTTATTTTTTAATAAGAACATGCAATCTATCTATGATAAATTATTTAAACCTATAATTAATAAACATGCAATCCTAATATGCAATGACGTACAAAGAATGCCCTAATTCTACATGATATATGCATGATGATTTTTTTTTTTGTGTTTTTTATTTATTTATAAAATTCGAAATTAAAATTGCCAAATAATTAAACATGCAATTCAAATTAAAAAAAAAAACTAACATCCTAAATGAATGCATTTTTTTGGATTTTTTTATTTAAAATTTGAAATAAGAAAACTTCCTATCCTAGATATGTAATTTAATTCAAAGATATCATCTAACCTAGATATCATCTAAACATGCATTTAAAAAAAATGACTAACTAACCTATTATGCAATCAATCCTAATCTACATGGAATGCAAAATGCAATTTTTTTTGTATTTTCGAGATAAATGGAACAATTAAAAGATAAACACTAAATCATCCATGATCATTGAAAATATCATCCACCACTCAAATTGAAATTCAAACTTAATTATTTCGCTAATAAAATCGATAAATTGATCTTAAGCCTTAAAGATCAAGATATCAATTTTACTCATGCACGATTAATTATTCCATCTATAGCCTTATAGATGAAATAAAAATTCATGTGCGGTTGCGAATCGAAGCTATAGATCGGGAATTTCAATCGTGCATTAGGAAATATTTATCAAAACTAAAATAAGATAAAGTAAATTTACCTAAATAAATTAAATCTACCTAAAAATAAACCTATCAAATAAAATAAAACAAATTTCTACCTAAATTTGGATTTTTCAAAAATCCGATAGGTTCAAGTGAACCACAATGGAGGCTCGGTGCGGCTCGTGGGGATGGGTCACCGTGGGTGGTGGTGAGCGACGGCTCGTGCTCAAGTTACGGGGAGTCTTGCGATGTCAGACGGCAACTCCGGCGTTTGTCAACCAAACCGAGGGACCCGTGATGATGAAAGCTTGAGCACAAAGTGCGGTAATAGCCATTGACAAAGCGAAAGCTGCGAGCACGTAGGGAGCGGCCGTTCTTCACCCGTGTCGTGCGAGGGGCTTGACAATCCTCCAAGTGGGTGTCTTGAACTTGACCACAAGGAAAACTTGACCAAGTCAAATCGCACTTCACAAAAAAAAAAAAAAAAAACCCCAAACGTCAATGTTGGATCACCGTCACTGCCACGTTTCTTTCTCTATTGTGGCCATCTCTCCCTTTCTATTTTTTGTGGACACCATGGACTCCTTTGCTGGGCTATACTTTGAGGGAACTAAAGCCACAAAGACGAGGCTTTGAGACTTGCCAATATTGGATTTGTTCGCAGCGAAGTCTGGTGCCTCATCGAAGCTGGTTGGCGTTGGGATTTTGACAGCTCGTCGGGAAGTAGCAGCACCGGTAGAGATCGCAGCTGCGTTGTTTAGCAAGGAGAGGCGCCGATTAAGAGTGAAGAGTTCTTGGTGGAGCTCCCTCTCCTCTCATGTATATTTTTTCTAGTGTCTACTCTCCGATTCTGATTGCCGACCCTCTCTTCCCTCATAAACCAACACGCTCTCTAGATGTGCCGTCATAAATGTTGACTGTGTGCCCCTTGTGCAGCCATATATTTAATGTGTGGCCTCCACCTCAAAACCCTAAGGGAACAAATCTATTTATAGGCCACCGATTAGGTTTTCAATTTTTTCAAACCGATATCCACGAAGATTTTTTTTTTTTCAAACACAATATTCGTTTTGTCGAACGCAATATTTGTTTTTCCACTTGCCCTATCCGAATTAATCATATCCCGACAAAATTTCAAAATTTCTATTTTCCCACAAGATAATTTTCAATTATTTAAAAAACATGGGTTTGGGCCAACTTGTTTTCTTCGTGGGCCCTGGCCCATCTAATTTGAATCCATCCGCTACCGGTCCAATAAAATGCAAAAAAAAATAAAAAATAAATGCATCTAAATTTATATGCTATGTAATTTATTTATTTTTTTTTTTAGAAATTAATCCATAATAAATGACTAAACAAGTCGCCAAAATTTAGGTGTTAACCCAGGTTAACTAGAGACCAATATGTACGCCCATCAATTTTCGACGGCATTATTAATTCTGACAATGCCCACCCGTCCAACCACCGCGTACGCTGCCACACCGTCGTGCCTTGATCGCTTCCCATGATTCTGGGGACATCTCTATTCTGACATCTCGAGCTTGACCATACCACAATGAAGCTTACATACCTGATTGGTCCCTCTCTCACACTCTCATCTCCAGGGGAAGAGCCTAAAAGGGAGGAACACGCAGCACAAAATCCAAATGGAGTCAAGGGTCAAAGAGGTGGGTCTTACGAGAAAGTGGAAGAGTGGTAAAAGAGAAAAGAAAACAAGTGGAGGAGCAATTTGTTGTTTTCAGGCGGTCTTCCAGTCAACAAACCAAGCACCACCGAGCTAGCCTCCAACGTGTCCTTCGAGAGCACCCCCGGGGAGTCCACACCGATCTAAATAGTTTCCTAATTCTTTTGCTTAGTTGAATTTTCAAATTGCCTAATTTTGAATTATTGAAATCTAACATGATATTCTTGAGATTTTTAGGCATGCCCCAATTAAAAAAATTCCTGTATCGAAAATCTTAATAATCAAAATTTGGAGTTGTAAGACATAAGATTGGAATTTTAATTATTCCGATTGCCTTTGTTTCCTAATTTGGATAGGGTGAATATATGGTTTATATGGGCATATTCTATTGCATATTTTTATTTAAGAAATTTTTTCTACTTTGGAAATACAAAAAAATTGCATTGCATAATTGGATAGAATGCACTCATATTTAGGGACCATGTAGTTAATCAGAAAATTACCGACCAAAAAATATTATAAAGTTATCTGATATAGAATAGGATTTAATATAAATTATTTCGTAAGTTTGAATTAGGTAATCACATATTTTAAGTATTTTCATATTTTCGCTTTAAAGAAAACCACAAAGCATAAAAATGTCATATAGAAATAGTTGCATCAATTTCATATTATCACTTGCTACGTCATCATTGTTGCTATGTCATCTCATGCCATGTTATTGCCACGTCATTATTGCTGCATCAATTTCGTGTCATTACCACATGATCCATCTCATGCCACACATCACTCATGTGATGTCCTTTATGCCACGTCATCATATTTTCATCTCATAATTTCTACGGTATTTAGTGATTGCATGATTAGGGTCATTTAATTTAAAATGCATGTCATGTTAGAATAATTTTCAATAATGTTACTTATAGATAGAATTATAACATTTATATAAATTGCATATCACATGTCATGTCAAGTTAGTCACACGACAATAACTTCAATTAAAATTGCATCTCATGCATTGTTTGGTTTCCATAAACAATAAAAAGTGAAAAAAAAATAATTAATTAAAATTGCACAATGTTATGATTTTGCTTGCTTAAGGTATTTGTGTTTGTTATATATCTAGTATTTATTTATTACTTTGATTTGTTAATTATGCACCCACATGATTACCCATTACATGTTAGTGGCTTAGAACTCAAATTGGCCAACAGTGCGTACAAAATATTTTTGAAATAAAGAGGAAAGACATTGAAATGACGTAAGATTAATCTAGCATAACAAAATCCTCATATCCATGAATCTTTGGATCACATAAATAAAGTGCTCTCCCAAGTTGATTAGTGGCGATACCGATAAGTGATTAGTAGCGACTCTTGAATAAACTGATTAACATATTAAGCTAATTAAATTAAAAGCCAAAAGTTACATTTGGTATGGGTTTGGAAGAGTCCATGCTATGTCTTTGGGAGAGAGGCATTTCACTTCTCTATCTTAAACAGTGCAATTAATCCATTCTTTAACCCTTTGAGCCTAAATAATTTGGAGAATTTCTTTTGACTTCACTCCGTCAAGAACCACCCAATGTTTGGGCAAAATTTAGTTAAAGTTGATGTTACGAGGTGAGAAAAATGGATAAAACTTTCTTTTTCTCACTTGCATAAATCTTCAAATGCCTTATTGCAAATGAACTCAGACAAAAATTCAATTGCCTTATGATGGTGAATAACATTTATTTCGCTATCATATGCACTTTTATCCATTACATAGCTCAATTGACCTCACAAATTCATCTTTAAACCCAACTGATTATCATTCCCTACATTGGGGTAGAGTACTCGAGTTACCGCATTGAGGCAGCATGGACCGAAGATGAAGACCTTGAGAGTCTAGAAACGTTGAATCTTTCAATAGCTTATGGCACCATAAAGCCCAAGTTTGACTAGTCCAGGAGTGTACTGAAAAATGTATTGAAAAAAAAAAAAAAAAATCACAGAAAAAAAAAATTTGGACAAAGGCCCAATTATTGGAAAAGAATGAAAGATGTTGACGAAGGCCAAGCCTGTAAAAATCATCCCCAACGGAGAAGCAATGATCTCCCCAATTGCAAATGGCAAGTGTTGGATTCTCATAGCCAATAGAGCATCTATTAGGGGTACGGTTCTAGGATTGAATCTAGAATTGAAGAAGTGGATTAGTGGGAATTTGTCTAATTTCAAGTTTCAAAGTACACAAGATAGGTTATGAGTTACAAAAATTGAGAAACCTTTGTTAGGTTAGGTTCCAGCTAAGTAGAACTTGGAACCTAAAACTTAGAACTTAGAATAAGCTTTTGTGTTTTTTTTTTAATCTATTTTTCATGCAATCGTATTTCATAATGACCAATGATGATTATATAATTTAAAACCACTAGTCTAAGCTTCAATCTAAATGTATGATACTTTTATTTTGTTAATGTTTCATATTCTTCATGTGTATAAATATAAGCTGTGATCGGTGTCTTATAACAATAAGTGGTGGTCATTAAAGAAAATGATAATTTAGTATAATCATTCAATTAATTATATAGGTGGAACTTGGATATATCTTGGAATTTGTTGATGTTGTCTTGAATTCCACAAATTCAATCAGGAAATCTAGTTAGGCTTGAAGATTGCAGACTATTTGTTTCCTAATATATTTCCTAGATTTGGGGTTTCATATCTTTATGGTGGAATTCCTTTCCTACTAGGTTTAGGAAAGTGGGGATCTATAGATCTATTTATTTTAGTATTGTACCTTGTACTTGATTGATACGCTCCAATAGGAAATCGTCTCTCTCTTTCTCTCTTGTGGACGTAGGCGGATTTTTCGCCGAACCAAGTAAATCTCCGTGTTCTTGATTATTCTTGTTTACTTTTCTCATTTAGTTATAGTGTTCTTCCGCACATCAGAATCGATTCTTGAACCTGCGATAGGGTAAGTTTTAGGTTACAGGATATGCAAGATAGATTTCAAGTTCCAAAGTTCTAAGGGTAAGTTCCAAGTTCAAATAGAATTTGTACAAAATCTAGAACTGTTCACCCCTGACATCTACATGAGAAGACAATCCCCGGTGAAGGAGAAGATTGGTAACGATGCCAAAAATGATTACTATCTTCCAACCCTACAATGAAAAAATCTTTGAGCAAATGATCCTTTTGTTTTTCAACCAATTAACTAAGCTTACAAAATGCACCTTATAAAATCTCTTTGGTAGATTATGACACTTGAATTAACATAAGAGATTCAAATATTAAAAGCCTCACCCAAAAATATACAGATAAGATTGGTATAAATTTAGTCATAAACCTTTTAATTCGACTAATTTAATCCTAAACCTTTTCACATTGGTATTAATTCAATCCATCCGATCAATTTAAGCTAAAAATTGCTAATGTAGACTTTGGTAGGCTGACGTGGCGAGTCCAACATTAATGATAATATTTTAATAATATTTTAATAATATTTTTGAATTTATTGAATTTTTAAAATTATTAATTTTTTATTTTTTATTTTTTTTTCCTTTCCCCTTCTCTTGCTTTTCTTTTTCTTGTGACTAGCGCTAGCCACAACCATGGCCAACAAGGGTCAGCCTCATCAGGCTGAGGGTGAGCACCAACCGTCTAGGTGCGGCCACGTGGCCACGCAAGGCCCCCCTCACTAGATCTAGCAAGGCCGACTCTCGCTTAGGCTAGAGTGGCTAGCGGCCTTGCCACGCCTCACTTGAGCAAGGGCCGGCCTTGCTCATCCTCGCCTCGGCAAGGGCAAAGCCCGACGAGCCTCACCCTAGCCTAGGCGAGGGTCAGCGAACCATAGCAAGTCACCGCCGACACACCTGAGCCATGGTGAATGACCCAACCTCATCGTTGAAGCCTCCATCTCCAAACCCGATGGATCCATTGGCCTCAATGGTGTCAATTCCCCAAAATCCATCACTAAATCCTAAAACCAATCCCAATCACCACTCTCTCACTCCTCTCACTCCTCTCCCTCATATCTCATCCCCTCCTTTGCCTCATTACCCTTGGTAATAGCAACAACGGGCACAATCGCAGCCATAGCCACACCCTCAATCGCTCGCCTAGGCACTCACCCTCGGCTCGACAAGGCTAATCCTCGCCTATGGCCAATAAATGAGACCTCACCCAAGCGAGGCTAGCCCTCATCGGCCATGGATGTAGTTGATGGCCGACACTGGCCACCGGAAAAAGAAAGGAAGAGAAAGGGAGAAGGAAAGAAAAAAAAGAAATAAAAAAATATTTAAAAATTCAAAAATTCAAAAAATGTTAAAATATTATTAAAATTGTCCACGTCAACATCAGTTATGCTACGTCAGACAATTAGCATCCACATCAGCAATTTCTAGCCTAAGTTGGTTGGATGGATTGAGTTGGTAATAATGTAGAAAGATTTATGACTAAATTAGTCAAATTAAAAGATTTACGACTGAATTGGTATTAATGCAATATGTTTAGGACTTTTTTGGTACTTTTCTCGTTTCTATCTCATATAATTGTTGCTATGTCATTTTATCATCTTTAACTTTGGCAAGTTGAAATACTATATTATCTAAAATCGCTAAAGAATATTTTTGTCCATCTTCTCTATAGCCATTTCTAACTTCCAAAACTTAATGGTTTTTGCATTATCTAGAGTAGTGGACACCATTCAAATTCTTCCATAACATCAACAATTATAGTAAAGCAAATAACGAGTAGCATCAAATTACATCGTATATCTAGCAACTCCATAAAGGTTTTTTCATTTTGATGTTTTCAGTGCTTCGGCCATTTAGGGTTGTTGACGCCTAAATTTCATTTTCTTAAATTAGGTCTTTTTTTATTATTAATTATCTTTTTTCCTCTTTTCGTATAATAAATAGTAAAAACAAATCAAAGAAAAAAACAAAACAAAAGCAAAAAAAAGCAGTAGCAGCAGCCTCCCCCTTCGCATGGGCCCCTACGCCCCATCCTTCCTCCTCGGCCGGCCCAGTCGGATCTTCTTCTCCCTCGCGCCTCTGCAACGCACGCGCGAGGGCGCGACGCCGAAGGGAGATCGTCGCACGGCGACGCACGTAGAGCAGAGGAGCAGCTAGCGTCGGATGGGACGCCGTCTGGTCGCCGGAGCCGCTCGACACGAGGTGGATCGGCGGTCAAAGTTCCGTCGACCGGCCACCCTCGCCTATAAATACCGCCGTCCCCGCCTCCGTTGAAGGCACACGCAGCAGCCGGCAAAGCTCCGAGCCCCCCTGAGAGACTTCAGGGAACTCAGAGCGAAGCAAGGGCAAGGCGGTCGGGTCGCGAGCTCGCCGATCTCCCTCCGAGAGACTTCGAGGGAGACCGGTGGCGAGCAAAACCCAGATCCGAGCTCGCGGCCAGGAGAGAGAGAGAGAAAAGGGGCGCACCCTCCGCCGTCGCCGCCGCTCACCGCCACCACCTTGCACAGGTAGCCGTTGCCGTCGCCATCCCCCTCCGTCGCTGCCGTCACCGCCATTGCCGCCACGTCGATCCGCATCGTTCCTCCTCGAATCGGGAACCCTAGGGTTCCCGATTTTTTGGGTCGGACCGGGTCGTGGGGGAACCGGGTAGGGTTTTCACCGGTTCCCCCAAACGGCACCGTTTTCAAAAAAAAAAAAAAAAAAAAAAAAAAAAAAAAAAAAGGCAAAAAAATCAACGCGTTCCGGCTTTTATTTTAATAATATTTCAAATAAATAAATAATTTATTTTCCAAAAAAACTGAAAAATATTTTATTTTTGAAAAATATTAAAAAATATTTTAATTTCCAAAAAAACAGAAAATATAAAAAAAATATAAAAATAATTTTATTTTCGAGAAAAATCAAAAAAACTTTATTTTCGAAAAAATATATAAAAAAAATATTTTTATTTTCCCAAAAAAAAATCAAAAATATTCCATATTTTCCAAAAATGCCAAAATTTCAGAAAAGCCAAAAAGACTTGTATTTTTCCAAAAATACCAAAAAAAAAAAAAAAAATCCCTTTTATGTCCAAAAATTGGAAAAATGTTCAAAAATGTTTTTTTTTTCCAAAAAATGAATGGAAAATCCCTAAAACATTCAAAAAGCCTCGGGGTTTAAACAAGGTTAGGTATCGAAAGGGCATTAGTGATTAACTAGTGTAATTAAGTCCCCGATCCTAATTTCTCTCGGTTGCACAGAGCGAATATTTCTCCCAATATTTCGCATGGGTTTCTAATCAACCCATCACAAATCGATTAGTGGCGACTTCGTTTTAAAAATTAACTTACAGGTTAAAAACTTAGACTATTAAAATCGTGAATTGGTGGACTTGGGAGAGTCTAGGCTTAATTAACCTAGCCGAGCCATTAGCCTCCGCTAGGCGCCCGCCCCGATCGGGCGCCGGAAAAAAAGAGGTCGCGACAAGGGTTTGTTTGGCAACTTGCCAAACAGTGAAAATTTCTACTCTTTTGTCTCGGGAGTAGATTTGGAACAGAAATTCGTTTGTTTGTTTTTTTTTTTTTCTCTTTTTCTCTTCTTTCTTCTTGTTCTTCTTCCCTCTCTCTTCTTCTTCAATTGCCGCCATTGTTGCCACCCTCCACTGCCATCGCCACCGGTTGCCAACGACTGGTGCGATGAGCTCGCCCAGCCACCGGCGAGGCCAAGCTTGGCCTGTGGCCAGGCGAGCCTCGCTCGAGCCTCCCCCGGCCACTGGCGAGGCTTGGTTGAGCTGTGGCTAGGCGAGGTCGAGCCTCGCCTAGTGGCTAGCGAGGCTCGACCTCGCCAGATCTGGGTGAGGCTGCTTACCCAGCCATGGCTCGGTCGAGCCACACCGGCAGCTAGGCAAGGCTCGATTGACGAGGCACGGCCTCACCGAGGGCCGGCGACACTCCGATGAGGTCGCCAGCCCCAGTCTAGCCGATCGCCAATCATCCCAAGGCTGGTGATCGGCAACCTTGAAGAAGAAGAAGAAGAGAAAGAAAGGAAAAAAAAAGAAAAGAAGAAAAAGAAAAAACTAATAAATTTATTTAAAAATTAAAAAAAAAATGATTTGAAGTAAAAAATTTGATGACAAAGTGCCAAACACAATTCTATTTCGGCAATTGAAATTTTGGACAATTGCCAAACAGTTTAAAATGCTTAGAAAGTGTACTAGGAATAGAATAAAAAAGAATAATTTTTTATCAGAAATTATTTTGGGAATAGACCATGGCTTTTCATTCTTCCTTACTATTCCTTAGCTGGCCACACTATTTAAAACATTTGTTACATAAAGCACGCACTTCAGATTAATCATCTTCGGAACAAACAATGAGGTTGACAAGCGAAAAGTGCGGCCGCAATCGTACTCGCTGGCATCTAAGACCTCAGCACCACGAAAACTGCAGAACGTAACCATCGTCTCCCTCATCTCGTTCAAATACAATTTGCGTTCATGAAACAAATGAATATCCATGCGAAATACATTCTCTGATTCAAAATATCAATCAATGAATACAAAAAAGAAGGAAAAAAGAAGGAACGGTCAGGCACCGACTAAAAACTGCTCTGTACACAATCTACGTTCTCTAAGCCCTACAAAACGAGATCTAGCACCAAAGGCGGCGCAACCTTTCCTAAACACAAGGTCAAGTCGTCCTCCATCGGCGACGAGTTCAAATCCAAGCCCGTGACTCTCTTGCTGTTCGATTTCTTCAACACCGGCACAGGCTTTGCGGCTGCTGCCGCCAAGCTCTCCAGCATGGCGGCCCTGTGCCTCCTCATGTGACCACCTAGGGCTTGGCCGATTGGGAAATCGAGGCCGCATATCGAGCACTCATGCGTCTTTGGCTTGGCTGGCAAGGAATCCACTTCGTGGCCAAGGCGCAAGAGGTCGCCAGAGATCAGCTTCGGCTTCTTGTGGCTGGCTCTGTGCCCTCCGAGCGCCTGGGAGGATGAGAACTCGCGGTTGCACGTCTTGCACGCGAACATCCGCTCTGTAGGCCGCGATTGGCGGTTTGAGTCGGTGCTCTGGCCGACTCGGGAGAGGAGCATCAAGCTGTTGGCCACGGCCAGGGCTTCGACCTCCGCGTCTTCTCTGTCTCTCTTCACCATCTCTGGAATTCTGTAGTAGAGAATGTGAAATGGAAGTGTCTGATTTTTCTGGTTTCTTCTTTCTTCTTCTTTCGCTGCTGAGTCGGGATGAATGGTATGACAGCGTGCGGCGGAGTGCGAGTTTTATACATAGGACGAGAAGCGAGGGGCGAGCGATGATGACCTACTCGCTTACGCTAACTGGATTGACAAAAAGGCCCTCGAGTTTCTTGCGGAATAAGTAGGCAGGACGGTGATATCGTGGCGGCCATGCGTGAATATGAAGGGCAAACACGGCAACGTGAGCTGCCAAAGGGAGAGCGAGGACATCGTGTGAACGCGTGTGAAAACTGGAAAAGTCGTCACAGGTGAGCGAGGCGGTACTTGCTTTGACTTTTCTGGAAGCTTGTTGCCTGCACTGTCGGAGTTGTACACGCCGTCAAAGCGTGTGCACGAGAATATCCGGACGTTTGAACTCTTTTTTATTCCATGGAAATTTGTGTGAGCAATCCCTACGGTTCCGAAGAACCTCTATTCTAATATTCGAGGAAATTTAACTCCTGCAAATAGTTTGGATATTGATTTAAATCTGCTCGTGGAAATATATTAAGAGGGAGAAATAAGGGATTTGGACAATTTTGAATCCAAGACTTTCTAGTTTAAAATCATGTAAAATTTTACGAGATTACTATTAATTATTCTAAAAATTCAGGCTTAATGAAAGCGTAATTTAATATTTAAATGTGCTAGCACGCCCTACTTCTCACCCATTGATTCTAGTGAAATACATTAAGGCACATGAAACTAGGCCGATATTTCTCACCCGTTGCAATGGGATGAGCTGACCAATGTATTTTGGAAGGACGCGGAGAAAGTATGATGGGCATCCGAGGCCAAGACCTAAGAACACAGCGATATAAAAAAGCTAATGAAGTAGCTAAAAACCCCAAAAGGCGGTCCATACTAGTGCGGGGTACTGGGAAGGTGTTGACTCACTGCTACAAAAGAACGTGGACAATACTGTCGCCACGGAATCGCAGCGTCTAGCGGTGGGAGCGAGTCATCAGAGACATCACACGACAGCAGCCAGGCGAATGGATGAAATAGCGGGGAACGGGAAGGATAAGTCATAACGTTACCGCACTTATTCAAAAGACAAACTTGCGATTAAATAGTCCGTTGCTATAAAAATTGAATGTAAGGCTCACTTGCTTCCAAATTCACACGTGTCCGAGATCATTCAACACAAAGCATAAATTGCATTATTGAAAACACGCAAGAAGTCCCCCAACACTTTAGTAAATCTCCAATCTCGTAGCGTGAATGGTAAGAGACCAGCAGCTTCCACCATGAATAGTAGAGTACGGCGTCGGCTCACTCATCTCATTGCGTGGCTTCTTCAACATCTCGTATGGGGAATTCCACCTCGTTCTTGCGTCTAGAGGAAGTCCTCAATTTGCTTTTCTTGTGTCATGTAGAGGACCTCTAACTCTTAATTCCCACTTATGCTGGATTCAACTTATTGAACCACCCACGTATGGTGGCAATAGAATAATAAAACTAGTGGAGAATGGGCGTGAGCATAGTTCCAAAGTAGAACTTGAAATTGAAGATGAACCAATGGAGACCTATCTGGTTCAGGTTCCAATACATATAGGGTAGGTTCCGGATTTCAAAAATTGGGAAACATGTTTCAAGGGATAGATACTAATTTCTAGGATATAAAATCTCAAACAAGTTTTTGTATTTTACTCGATCTATATCTTCGCACAATCCTGCAGTATTCTTTGGCATTCGATGACGAGTGTATAATCTAGAACCACTAATATAAAGTTTCATTTGAAGACTGAGGCTTTTACTTTGTTAATTTTTCATATTTTTCGTATGTTTAAATATAAGTTATGATTAGTGGATTGTAACAAGTGATAATCATTAAAATTGATTCACAATAGTCGTTTGATTAATATTATAGGTGGAACCTGAGTAAATCTTAGAAGCTGTGATAGGTAGGTTCCAGATTTCAGGATATACAAAATAGTTCTAGGTTCCAAAAAAATGAGAAACTTATTCAAACGGGTAGATTTTAGGTTTCAAAAAAATGAGAAACTTGTTCTAATAGATAAGTTTCAGATTTTGGTGGAACCTATAAGGAATTTATAACCACTCACCCTGGTGGAGAATGTCTTTTAATGCAATAGCGTTATACGTCCAGGTGGACCCAGCGAGTTTCCTGCAACCCCAGCGTTTTTGCAGACTTTCTGGTGCTTTCGTCCAGTTCCTCAAGCGTCCCTCAACGTCTATAGGTGCCCACACCAGTCCTGCCGTCGTGACCTGCACCAGTCACCGCGCCTTTGCCGAGTTTTGCTTGCTGGTTTAGGCGACTCTGGCAACTCCAGTCTTCAGTCCAACCGCCATCTTCTAGCGACATCCAGGCAGCCTTCAGGTTTCCTGATGATCCTCCCGCATCGATTCCACAACACCAGCAGCTTTCGATCACGTCCAAACAACCTCCAGCTGCTTTCAGCGCCGTGTCCAACGAATCCTTGCCGTGCTCAATCTATCTCTCTGCTGCATCTGAACTTGTTTTTGCAGGTTTCCCGGAGACCAATATATATGCCCATCAATTCTCGACAGCATTATTAATCCCGACGAGTTCAGATGATGCCCACCCGTCCAACCACCGCGTACGCCGCCACACTGTCGTGCCTTGATCACTTCCCGTGATTCTGGGGACGTCTCTATTCTGACATCTCGAGCTTGACCACACCACACTGAAGCTCACACACCTGATTGGTCCCTCTCTCTCTCTCAGCTCCACGGGAAGAGCCAAAAAGGGAGGGACACGCAGCACAGAATCCAAATGGAGTCAAGGGTCAAAGAGGTGGGTCTTACGAGAAAGTGGAAGAGTGGTAAAAGAGAAAAGAAAACAAGTGGAGGAGCAATTTGTTGTTTTCAGGCGGTCTCCCAGTCAACAAACGAAGCACCATCGAGGGAGCCTCCAACATGTCCTTCAAGAGCACCCCCGGTAAGTCCACACCGATATAAATAGTTTCCTAATTCTTTTGCTTAGTTGAATTTTCAAATTGCCTAATTTTAAATTATTATGATAACCACTGGGGTTTGCCCCAGTAGCCACATTTCCAACATGAAATGAGGAGGTGAAGGTTCAAATCCTCACATTTTCAGGGGGGTTGGGGTAGGGACGAATTTAATTTCAAGTGTGGGTTTTGACTCTTACGCCCTACAAAGAGGCAGGGCAAAAAGTCTGAGAGTAAGAGTTAAAATAGAAGTAGAGTAGGACCGACTGACCAAAAAAAGAAATCTAACATGATATTCTTGAGATTTTTAGGCACGCCCAATTAGAAAAATTCTTGTGTTGAAAATCTTAATAATCAAAATTTCGAGTTGCGAGATGTAAGATTGGATTTTTATTATTCCGATTGCCTTTGTTTCCAAATTTGGATAGGGTCAATAAATGGTTTATATGGGCATATTATATTGCATATGTTTATTTAGGAATTTTTTCTACTTTGAAAATACAAAAAATTGCATTGCATAATAGGATAGATTGCACTCATATTTAGGAACCATGTAGTTTATTAGAAAATTACAGACCAAAAAAATTAGAAAATTATCTAATATAGAATAGGATTTAATATAAATTATTTCATACATTTGAGTTAGGTAATCATATATTTTAAGTATTTTCATATTTTAGCTCTAAAGAAAACCACAAAGCATAAAAATGTCATATAGAACTAGTTCCATCAATTTCATGTTATCACTAAGTAGGTCATCATTGTTGCTATGTCATCTCATGCCATGTCATTGCCAAGTCATCATTGTTGCATCAATTTCATGTCATTACCACGTCATCCATTTCATGCCACACATCATATATGCCACGTCATCATATTTTCATGTCATAATTTCTATGTCATTTAGTGATTGCATGATTAGGGTCATTTAATTTAAAATGCATGTCATGTCTGAATAATTTTCAATAATTTTACATATAATCAGGAACCACTAGTCTAAGCTTCAATCTTATGACTGATACTTTTATTTTATTAATGTTTCATATTCTTCACGTGTCTAAATTTAAGTTATTATCAATGAATTATGACAATAAATGATGGTTATTAAAGAATGTGATAATTCAGTATAATCATTCAAATTAATGATATAGGTGGAACTTGGGTATATCTTGAAACCAACTCCAGAACCTATGATTTCAAGGTATACAAGGTAGATTTCAGGTTTCAAAAAATGCGCAACTTTCTTCTAATAGATAGGTTTTAGATTCTAGTGAAACCTATACAAAATCTAGAATTGCTCACCTTTAGCATCTACACGAGAAGACAATCCCTTGTGAAGGAGAAGATTGGTAAAGATGTCAAAATGATTACTAGTTTCAAACCCCACAATGAAAAAATCTTTTAGTTAACGAGTCATTTCATTTTTCAACCCATTAACTAAGCCTACAAAGCATACCTTACAAAATCTCTTCAACAGATTATGACACTTGAACTAACATTGGAGTTTCAAATATTAAAAGGCTCACCTAAAAAGGTGCGGATAAGATTTTTTTTTATCTCATATAATTGTTGCTATGTCATTTTATCATCTTTTACTTTTCCAAGTTGAAATGCCATATTATCTAAAATCGCTAAAGAATATTTTTGTCCATCTCCTCTTTAGCCATTTCTAACTTCTAGAACTTAATGGTTTTTGCATTGTCTAGAACATTCAGATCACCCATGGTGGACATCATATAAATTCTTCCACAACATCAAAAAGTATAGTTAAGCAAATAACGAGTAGCATCAAATTACATTGTATATCTAGCAGCTCGATATAAAGGTGTTTGTATTTTGATGTTTTAAGTGCTTTAGCCATTTATATCCATGGCTTTTCATTTCTTCCTTACAGTTCCTTAGTTGGCCACACTATTAAAACATTTGTTACATAGAGCACACACTTCAGATGTTAATCATCTTCGGATCAAACAAAGAGGCCAACAAGAAAAAGTGCAGCCGCAAACGTACTCGCTGGCATCTAAGACTCAGCGCCACGAAAACTGGAGAACGGAATCATCCCCTCACTCATCTCGTTCGAATACAATATGCGTGCATGAAACAAATGAATATCCATGCGAAACCCAGTCTCTGATTCAAAATATCAATCAATGAATACAAAAAAGAAGGAAAAAAAAAAAGGAACGGTCAGGCACCGACTGAAAACTGCCTGTACACAATCTACGTTCTCTAAGCCCTACAAAACGAGATCTAGCGCCAAAGGCGGCGCAACCTTTCCTAAACGCAAGGTCAAGTCGTCCTCCATCGGCGACGAGTTCAAATCCAAGCCCATGACTCTCTTGCTATTTGATTTCTTCAACACCGGCACAGGCTTTGCAGCCGCGGCCGCGGCGGCCAAGCTCTCCTGTATGGTAGCCCTGTGCCTCCTCATGTGACCGCCAAGGGCTTGGCCTAGCGGGAACTCGAGGCCACATATCAAGCACTTGTGCGCCTTCGGCTTGTCCATCGAGGAATCCACTGTGTGGCCGAGGTGTAAGAGGTCGCCAGAGATCAGCTTCGTCTTCTTGTGGCTGGCTCTGTGCCCTCCGAGCGCCTGGAAGGATGAGAACTCGCGGTTGCACGTCTTGCACGCAAAGATCCGCTCTGTAGGCCATGATTTGTGGTTCGAGTCGGTGCTCTGGCCGACTCGGGAGAGGAGCATCAAGCTGTTGGCCACAGCCAGGGCTTCGACCTCCGTGTCTTCTCTGTCTCTCTTCACCATCTCTGGAAGTCTGTTGTTGCTTGCTGAGTCGGGACGACTGGTATGACGGTGTCCGGTGGAGTGCGAGTCTTACATATAGGACGAAAAGCGAGGGGCGGGCGATGACCTAATCGCTTACGCTAACTGAAGTGGCGAAAAGGTCCTCGAGTTTCTTGGGGAGTAAGTAGGGAGGATAATGATATTGTGGCGGCTTTGCGTGAAGATGAAGGGCAAACATGGCAACGTCAGCCGCCAAAGGAAGAGCGAGTATACCGTGTGAACGCGTGTGAAAACTGGGGAAGTCGTCCCAGGTGACAAGGCGGTAGTCGCTTTGACTTCTCTAGAAGCTTTCAGACTGCACCGTTGGAGTTGTACACGCAGTCAAGGCGTGTGCACAAGAATATCCCGACATTTGAACTCTTTTTTATTTGGGATAAGTGCAATAGAAATCATAAAACTTATTACATAAATACAATTGTGTCTTAAAACTTACAAAAAATGTAATCAAGTCCTAAAACTTGTCAAATTGGTTCAATTGAGTCTTAAAGTTAACACCGTCAGATCTAACAGAAAATGCTAACGTGGCATTTTAAATGATTTTTCATTTTCCGCGTAGCTTTTTAAAATTATTTTCCACAATCGATCCGCACCGTGTAAGGATCGATCCATCGAAGATGCCATTCATTTTCCATCATATTTACAAGAGAATAGTACAGACGGAGATCTATCTATCTAAGCCTAAGTGACATCTGAACTTTGAAACAAAATCAGCCAGGAGTCTTTTTATGTCCCTATTCTCCTTGGTGGCTTGGTGATAGGCGAGATGTTTGCCCTCCAAAATTGACTCTGTTCTAGCATTGATCTCCTCCAAATCCACAGGACATCTTAATATGCCTGGACCCTCTTTCCAAGGCTCATCATCATCTGTTGGCAAATAACGATATCCTCTTCAAGAATAGTCAGCAAACTGGGTATCCCATGAGGCACAGTGTGGTCAGGACCCAATGCTTGGATTCTTGCTACTCACTAGCTGCATTGTGCCTATAAACTAGTATCCACTCCATCATCTTTTGGATGTCATCCTTGACCTGGCACCACCCATTACGAATCTTTTGAAGGTGTCGATTGTAGTCGACACCGCTTTTAAGCTATTCTTCCAACTTATGAAAAGGAGATGGTACTCCAATTCTTGATAAACGAGTCTAGCGCCTTGTAGAAAAAAAGCCGGAACTCGTGGAAGTCTTCCCCGAAGCGATGCGTGGGAGGAAGGTGTGTAGGCTCGCCATCATAGACGAGCGTGATGACCTCCCCGAGGTTTTGTAAGGTGGTCAATCAAGAATGTGAAGGTCAGAGCAAGCTTTGCGATCAACTTCCTCTAGAGGTTCAAGCAAGCATCCCTGGAAGACGCAGTGCTAGAGGAAAAGGAAGAGGAGTTTGCCATGGATGTTGAAGTTAGGAAGTCTTCAACCAGCTCTAGTTAACACTCACAGTGATCAAATTTTGAACGGATGAAGAGTTTCACAAACACTTACTAGGGTTTATATAATGGAGAAAAGGAGGGAGAATTACCAAAAAAGTCCTAAACCTATTGCAATTGTGCCAATTCAGTCCTAGACCATTTTTTTTTGCCAATTTAGTCCTAAACCTTTTATGATTATGTCAATTCAGTCCATCCGGCCAAAATTGGCCGGCTGGTGCTGACGTGGACGCCGGCTGGAGACAGTTGGCTGGTGAATGATTTTTTAATATTTTTATTTTTATTTTTTTCAATTTTTTTGAATTATTTTCTTTTTTTTTCCTTACCGTCTTCTTCCTCCGGCTAGAGGCGAGGGCGGCGAGGTCGGTCTCGCGGCCACTAGCGAGGCTCGCCTCCGCCGGCCAGTGGCGAAGGCGAGCCTCGCCCGGCGACGGCGAGGCCGCCGTCACCCAGCCAAGGCGAGCAATTTGAAGCTTGCAATTAGGCCTAAGTTTCGGCCCACTTGAAGTCAGCCCATCAGCCCGCGAAGCAAGTCCAGCCCAACTCAACAACAAATCTCAATTTGGGCTAAGATTTGTTGAGCCAAGTTTAGGCCCGGTCCAAGCCTGTTGGTGTCGTCGTGAGCCCAAGTTTGGCTGCCGGCGTGGTGTTTTGGTCTTCTCTTTGCACAAGTGAGTTTTACTCACTAATCCCTACTTAGTAGACTAATGATGATTATGGGTTGATTAGATTTAATTAAGTGCAATTAGGTTGATAAATTAGAGTAGAGTAATTAAATTAGTGCCTTAGCAATGCATGTTAGACAAATTGTTAGTGATATTAGCAAGTAAACTCGTGTTATTATTTATTGAACGAGCCTCAGAAATTTTCCAGGTCTGTTTCGACATCCAATCGGGCATTGCGGGCCTAAATTAGATTTCTTGCTATTTATTTAATATTTTTGTAATTATTTATTTATTTATTTATTTTCCGGAAATTAGGCTAGGATAGCCGACAACCGGAATTTCGTGCTGATCGCAGTGGTGATCTCTGTTTATTTAATTGAATACCTGATTGTGCAAATTGAGTGAAATTGTGTGGATGGGTATTCTATTTCAAAAATGGATAATGTTGGTAATTAAATGAGAGATTGATTATGCAACATATCACGCTAGCTCGATGAGTAAGGATGTCGTCTCGGAGAAAGGCACTACATTATACTGGCTTGATGACTCAATATGTCGCCTCGGAGAATGCATGTGGACTCGGTGACTAGATATATCATCTTGGAGAATGAATAGTATATTATGTCAACTCAATGACTAAGTGCGTCATCTCGGAAAAAAACGCTATGTTACGTTGGCTTGATGACTAAGTATGTCATCTCGGAGAAAGTCGTTATGAGTTGTTGGCTCGTTGAGTTGGTACATTACCTTAGAGAATGCACGTGGGCTCGGTGACCAAGTACGTCATCTTGGAGAATACACGTGGGCTCAGTGATTAGATTTATCACCTTGGAGAATGCACGTGGGCTCAGTGATTAGATTTATCACCTTGGAGAATGCACGTGGGCTCGATGACTAGGTATGTCATCTCGGAGAATGCACGTGAGCTCGGTAATTAGATATATCAGTTTGAGAATGGATGGTAATGGCTAGAATGACCGGGGAATGGTCTGATTGACATTGTATGGTATTAGCTCGGTGACTTGATAGGTCATCTCGGAGAATAGGTATTATTGAATGCACCGACTCGGGGAAATGTCGTATTGACATGTAATCAACTAGGTCGATTGATCGATGTTTCAATTTGCAATGATTGATTGGGTGCCTATTGAACTGTATTGAATTGCAGGTGGAATATGAGGTCAAGGTAAGTCCTTTGACCCGTGATGTGCATAGACAACCCTTATGGCATATGGTTTCCTAATCGGGTCTTAGGAGATAGAACTCGCTGAGACATTGTCTCACTGGTTATTGTATAACCATTTCAGGTTCTTAGGTGGTGTTGGTTAAAGACCAAAAGCCTCAGAGTTAGAAGGTGAAGACCGAAGAATCGGCGTCCTTGTCTAACTAGTTAGTCATAGGACAATTCTATTTTAATGAAAGTTGATTTCTTTTTGTTGGCTTTAGTGTATAAACTTGTGTGTTTATAAAAAGGTCTTTTGTGAAAAATTAATCCTACTTTTCTATCTCATTATTTTATTTTATGGGGATTTATATGCTTCCGCATGCACATATTAAAATAAATGGGTCGGCGATGCGTCATGGGATGTCGCTATTATATCAACCAAGTAAGGTATGGACGCGTGTTCGAGGATCAGGACGTGACAGAGGCTTAATCAGATCGACTCAATTCAGTGATTGAGAGCTAAGAAAAATTAGAGTTCCGAAACTCACTGTAGATTCAAACTCCTCCATAAAACGCTTCCTAAAATCCTCCCTATAATTAAGGACAAATGGCCACTTAAAACACACAAAAAAAATTAAAAAGAAATCGATCTATTAAAATCAATCTAGCGCACTCACAAGAAAAAGGAAAAAGCTATGGGATTAAGCTTTCTCAATGAAGGAGAGTTGCATGTGCTTCCTTTCGTCTTCGATCTCCTTAACAACGAAGAGATACGAGCGATCGAAATTGAGACGATAAAGTAATTGATCACATAAATTCTACTTAATAAAGCAATATCTACAAACGAAACGGAATGAAATGAAAGAGAGAGCCTACCGTGGGTGATTGCGTAGCTCCATGGGATGGACCATGACCACCTTACGCTCCATTGCTTGCTCTTGGATGGTTTTTTGCATAGATCTACACACCAAATATGGTTGTAGTGATCAAGTCACAGTTTTGAAAAGGACAAATTATCTCCTACCCAAAGGGAACAAATCCAATTGCCACCACGCTTCTCAACCTACGTCACAAATATTTCTATCATATTGTCACTGACCTACAAATTAGCTACTACAAACAGTATCTTTCCTCTTCAAGCATGGAATCTCACTCTTTTGCAGTAGCTTTTTGGAGCTGCATGTCACTGAGAATTGAGGCTTGATCAAATCGACTCAATTTAGTGATTGAGAGTTAAGAAAAATTAGAGTTCCGAAACTCACCATAGATTCGAACTCCTCCATAAAACGCTTCCTAAAATCCTCCATATATTTAAGGACAAATGACCACTTAAAACACACAAAAATTTAAAAAGAAATCAATCTATTAAAGTCAATCCAGCGCACTCACAGGAAAAGGGAAAAAGCCATGGGATTAGGCTTTCTCAATGAAGGAGAGTTGCATGTGCTTCCTTTCGTCTTCGATCTCCTTGACAACGAAGAGATATGAACGATCGAAATTGAGACAATAGAGTAATTGATCACATAAATTCTACCTAATAAAGCAATATCTACAAACGAAACGAAACGAAAGAGAGAGCCTACCTTGGGTGATTGCGTAGCTCCATGGGAGAGACCATGATCACCTTACGCTCCATTGCTTGCTCTTGGATGGTTTTTTGCATAGATCTGCACACCAAATATGGTTGTATTGATCAAGTCACAGTTTTGAAAAGCACAAATATCTCCTAACTAAAGGGAACAAATCCAATTGCCACCATGCTTCTCAACCTACATCACAAATATTCCTATCATGTTGTCATTGACCTGCAAATTAGCTGCTACAAACAGTATCTTACCTCTTTAAGCATGGAATCTCACTCCTTTGCAGCAGCTTTTTGGAGCTGCATGTCACCGAGAATTGAGACTTGATCAGATCGACTCAATTCGTTGATTGAGAGCTAAGAAAAATTAGAGTTCCAAAACTCACCGTAGATTCGAACTCCTCCATAAAACGGTTCCTAAAATCCTCCCTATATTTAAGGGTAAATGGCCACTTAAAACACACAAAAATTAAAAAAGAAATCGATCTATTAAAATCAATCCAGCGCACTCACAGGAAAAGGGAAAAAGCTACGGGATTAGGCTTTCTCAATGATGGAGAGCTACATGTGCTTCCTTTCGTCTTTGATCTCCTTGACAACGAAGAGATACGAGCGATCGAAATTGAGACGACAGAGTAATTGATCACATAAATTCTACCTAATAAAGCAACATCTACAAACGAAACGAAATAGAGAGCCTACCCTAGGTGATTACGTAGCTCTATGGGAGGGACCATGACCACCTTATGCTCCATTGCTTGCTCTTGGAAGGTTTTTTGTACAAATCTGCACACCAAATATGGTTGTTGTGATCAAGTCACAGTTTTGAAAAGCAGAAATATTTCCTAGTTAAAGGGAACAAATCCAATTGCCACTACGCTTCCCAACCTACGTCACAAATATTTCTATCATGTTGTCATTGACCTGCAAATTAGCTGCTATTTACAAACCCACTAGGAGAACTGGCGGTAAATACATTGTTAGTGCCAAAAGTTGTATAGGACGCGCGGTAAATACATTGTTAGTGTCAAAAAGTTTAAAAAATGATCATTTTGGTGCCAACGCCGATCGAATTGACCGGAAATTTTGGAGAGAGAGAGAGAGAGAAGGCATGGCATGGGCTTTTAGTCGTCTTCTTCCCCGAAGATTAGCACTAGCACCAGCCAGCAACAACACTTGTAGCGCACCAACACCAGCATAACTCTGCCTCCTATTCGTTCAACATTGTTGACAAGTCCAAGCTCTTATCCTCCTCCTCTCCTCCTCATTCTCCTTCCCCCTTCAAAATGACCCACTTCAGCCACTCCCTGAGCAGAGCCCAATCCGTCATCTCCATATGCGCCCTCTTTGTTTCCCTCGCCCTCCTCGTCTTCGCTCTCTCCACCTTTAACCCCCCTTCTTCTCCTCCTCCTCCTCCTCCTCCTCCTCTGCCCTCGTCTCCTATTCTTCCCGTTGCTTCTTGCCTGAGCAACAACCTCAGCCTCTCCTCGCTCGCCTAGTCAAGCAACTATGACGAAGCCGAGCGACGGTGACCGAGTGACAGTGGCTAAGCTAGCTAGGTCGGCGTTGGGCAAGGATCGGACAAAAAAACCCTAATTTCAATCCCCAAAAAAAAAAAAATCCCAAATGAGTTGTGCGGCGTCATTTTTGTGAGGCCATCCACTTAGGATGGCAAAACGACATAGTTTTTTTAAGGAAGATGGAAAACGATGTCGTTTAAAGGTCATGTTGATTTTTTTTTTTTAAAAAAAATTTAAAAGCCATGTAATCATTTTGACCGGAATCTCTCGCCGGTTGCACCAAAGTAATCGCTTTTTCTCCGATTTGGCACTTAAGTGATCCAAAATAATGTTTTGACATCAAAGTGAGCGACGTACACAAGTTTTGGCACTGATAGTGTACTTACCCCAAGAGAACCGATTTCTCAAATATAATTAAACAAGCAGCTTGAAGGACTCTCAACAAGAAAAAAGAAAAAGAAAAAGTGTAATAAGCAAAGGCTCGAAACCTTAAGAGTCATCACCTTCACAACCAATGTGTAGTGATATGAAAATAACAGGGTATGTCCAACAAACAAATTATGTCCCTCCCACATCGTGAGAACCTAAGATATGGCCACCAAATCTCCAAGAACAATTGGCACAATACCATATCTGCACGAACGACGTACTTCAAAAGGAAAATTTAAAATCACTCAGTCTTAACCAAAAATAACTAGAACATCGATTTTCAACCGACCAGCTTTATAGAATACAATAAGCACATAAAACCTTCGTGAACATCATATCAGCTTGCTTATAACAGTCTAAGATTGGAATAGGAAAAAGAAACACACAGTCATATCTACATTAAGGAACATCATTAACAATGAACCAGCCACGATTCAATCAACCTCCACACACAATGAAACTCATTGAATAGCAAAAATCTGGAAATCATATCACATAATACCAACCAGCTTTATAGAATACAACAAGCACATAAAACCTTCGCGAACATCACATCAGCTTGCTAATTATAGTCTGAGATTGGAATTGAAAAAAAAAACACAGAGTCATATCTACGTTAAGTAACATCATTAACAATGAACTAGCCACAATTCAATCAACCTCAACACATGACGAAACTCATCGAATCGCAAAAATCTGGAAATCTGGAGTATCTCTAATTCCTCCCCTCTAATCATCATCCTTATTTCGTTCTCTCGACCGTCTGCGGAGGGCACGGACTTGATCGGAAAAATCATCGAACCAGATTGCGGGAGAGCGAGCTGAGATGAGACTATCCAAGCGTGCAATCTACCGGAGATAACTGAGGGCGAAAAAGGAAATAGGCAGATCGAGCACGTCGAGAAAGCGATTCACGTAGAGCTAAGGGGATCAGTTCACTCACCAGACCGTACGCAGGGAGGGGAGATCATTGAGTCGAGGGGGAAGCGACGGAGATCGGTGCGGGGCGGCGGCTGAGCTAGAGGAAGTGGCCGGAGCACGAGAAAACCGCTGGAAAGCGAGATGGAGCGATCGGCGAAGCGCGAGCGGGTGAGGAGTTTTTGAGCGCGATCGGCGGTTCCCTCTTCTTTTTTCGCCCCTCTTTGGCAAGAAAAAATGAGAGGAAAAGCAAAAAAAAAAAAAAAAAAAAAAAAAAGGGGAGAGCGAGAGGAGAAAATAATTTTTTTGGAAAAATCGATATTTTCCCTTAATCTGACGTGGCGAAGCCCCAGCTCCACCCGCGGCTTCGGCGGGAGGTGGGGGCACGCACGTTGTGAATTTGGGGAGGGTGACGGATGGTCACGTTTTCGTTCGGGCTCTCCCGTGCTGACGTGGACCCCTTCCTTAATGGCCGCTTGCCATCACATGGTCAATGATAAATTGTCTGAGAATTAAAAATTTGTTTCGAAAAGAGAAAAAAGGAGTGAATTTTGCCCTTTTCTGAAATTAGTAAATGATTCTAAGGTGATTTTCGCATTTTGACTAATTCTTTTGGACCCCATTAATCGTTGACTAATGCATGGCCTTACAATCTAACACTTTATCTTGCATAAGTAGATGACATCGATGTCATTACCCCTTGAGCACAAAAAAGAAAAAGAAAAAAAGAATTGATCCAATCTCTAGTCATGTGGCTTGAACATCTATTGTGTAGATACCATTTATTCTCTTTCATTTTTACCTATGACAAATAACTTTTATATCTTTTTAAATTTTTGTTCCACATGAACATGAGTCCTTTTCTATTAGAGAAAGCATCAAATCTCCAGTTGATTATTTTTTTTATTTCTTCCAATCAATTGGAGATTCATGCTTATTGCCTCTCTTAACTTTTTATAGGAATGGCTGTATTTCCTGCAGTTATATGATGTGAATACGGCACGTTACGTTATTCGCAAACAACAAAACTCTGCATTTGCTGGTTGTTTTGTTACATTTGCATATCCTGAATAAACCAGAATTTGTGCGGGAGGAGTTACAGACAAGCATTTGTGCATGCACATGCAAGAGGGCATGTTTGGGAATGTTCGCAAGAAAGTATTGTTGTCTTGTTTCCTCCGCTTGAGGCTAATATTGTATTATGGGGTTAAGAATAGCACAAATGCCATAATCTTTTCACATCACTCGTGTCATAACCTCTTTTTTTTTTTTTTTGCTCATTTGAGTACAACAAATTTGAAAAATTGATCACTTTAATGTTCTTGGCAATTTGCATCGCCGAAGAATAAGACGTGGACATCGGTTGTCCTATGTGACTTCGCCAGCGTTCACATTGACAATTTTTTAAATATTTTTTCATTTTCCTTTTTTTTGCCCTTTTTCCCCTCGCTGATGTTGAAATAAAATATGAAAAGAAAAAAAAAAAAAAAAATATTCAAAAAAATTTAAAAAAAAAAATTAAAAATATCTAGGTTGGATGGGAAATTAATAAAAAAGTTCACGTAAGATGATTTGCTAGAAATGGCTTTCAAATGATTGATTTGACCCCAATCTAAATAATTTCCTAATTATTTTGGTTGGTTGAATTTTCAAATTGCCTAATTTTGAATTATTGAAATCTAACATGATATTCTTGAGATTTTTAGGTATGCCCTAGTAGAAAAGATTCCTGTATTGAAAATTTTAATAATTAAGAAGTCCAGTTGTAAGACGTAAGATCGGATTTTTTATTATTATGATTGCCTTTGTTTCCTAATATGGATAGGGTGAATATATGGCTTTTATGGGCTTATTATATTGCATATTTTAATTTAAGAAATTTTTCTATCTTGAAGATACAAAAAAATTGCATTGCATAATTGGATAGATTGCACTCGTATTTAAGAACCATGGAGCTAATAAGTATAGACTGCGCTCATATTTAGAATTGCAGATCTAGGAACCATGTAGTTGATTAGAAAATTACTGACGAAAAAAAGTAGAAAATTACCTAATTTAAAATAAGATTTAATATATATTATTTCCTAATTTGAAGTACAGAATCATATATTTTAAGTATTTTCATATTTTTAACTTTAAAAGAATGCCACACAACAACAAAAATAAGCCTTAAAAAATTAGTTGCATCAATTTCATGTTGTCACTTGCTACGTCATCATTGTTGCTGTGTCATCTCATGCCATGTCATTGCTATAGCATTAATTCCATGTCATTACCACATCATCAATGTTATGCCAGCACTTGCCACATCATCTATACCATGTCATTTATGCTACATCGCCGTATTTTCATGTCATTTAGTAAGTACATGTCAAGTTAGAATAATTTTCAAAATTTTTACTTATCGTTAGAATTAGAATAGTTAGATAATCTGCATATCACACGTCTTGTTAAGTTAGTCACATGAACATAACTTAGATTAAAATTGCATCTCATGCATTGCATATAGTTTAGTTTCCATAAACAAGAAAAATTGAAAAAGAATTAATTAAAATTGCATGATTATTTAGCAACTATGTTTAGGTTAGGCATGCATTTTTTTATTAACACTTTGCAGATATTTGGGAATTAATCATGGTAAGGTTATGATTTTGCTTGCTTAAGGTATTTATGTTCGCCATATCTCTAGTATTTATTTATTACTTTGATTTACAAAGTGTTACATTATTTATTGTGCACTCGCATGATCACCCATTATATGTTAGTGGCTTAGAACTAAAACTAGCCAAGATTGCTTGCAAAATATATTTGAGACAGAGAGGAAAAGTACCAAAATGACGTTGGATTAATCAAGTATAACCAAATCCTCATGTCCATGAATCTTTGGTTCGCAGAAATGAAGTGTTTTCTCACATTTTACTTAGGTGTCTAATCGATCCATTGATAATTGATTAGTGTTAACTCTTGAATAAACCGATTAGCATGTTAAGCTTATTAAATTAAAAGCTTAAATTGCATTCGGTATGGGTTTGGGAAATTCCATGCTATGTTTTTGGGAGAGAGGCACTTCACTTCTCTATTGTAAATAGTATAGTTAATCTATTGTCTAACCTCTTCGAGCCTAAATAATTTGAAAATTTCTTTTGACTTAACCCTATCAAGAACCCCCCATATTAGGGTAGAATTGAGTTAAAGTTAACATTATGAAGCGAGGAAAATGGATAAAACTTTTGTTTCCTCACTTGCATCAATTTTCGAATGCCTTATTGTAGATGAATTCAGATGAAAATTTAATTGCCTTAAATGATGAATAGCATTTCTTTCGTTATCATATACAACTTTATCTACTACATAGCTTAATTGAGCCTGCAAATTCATTTTAAAAACCAATTGGTGATCATTGCCCACAATGGGGCAGAGTAGTCGAGTTACCACATTGAGACAGCATGGGCCGAAGTGTCGACTAAATATGAAGACCCTGAAAGTCTAGAAATGCTGAATTGTTCAAGAGTTGATCGCAGCGTAAAAGCCGAAGTCTGACTAGTCCATGAGTGTATCGGAAAAATGTGTCGAAGAAAGAAATTCACAAAAAAAAGATCGGCCAAAGGCCCATTTATTGGAAAAGAATGAAAGCTGTGGTTGAAGGCCAAGTTTGTAAAAATCATCCTTAACAGAGAAGCAATGATCTCCCACGTTGCAAAAAGCAAGTGTTGGACTCTCCTAGCCGATAGAGCATCCACACGAGAAGACCATCCTTGTTGAAGGAGAAGATGGGTAACGATGCCAAAATGATCACTAGCTTCAAATCTTACAATAAAAAATCTTCGAGCTAAAAGTCCTTTCATTTTCCAACCTATTAACCAAGCCTACATAATGTATCTTACAAGATCTCTTCAACAAATTAAGACACTTGAATTAAGGGAGAAGTGCCAAAAAAGTCCTAAACCTTTTGGTTTTGTGCCGATTTAGTCCTAAACTTTTTTTTGGTGCAGATTTAGTCCTAAACCTTTTTATATTGTGCCAATTTAATTCTTTCCGGCCAAAATTGGCCGGATTTTGCTGACTGGACGCCGGCCGGTTGACGTGGCCGATCGCCGCCGACGTGGACAATTTTTAATAATATTTTAATATTTTTGAATTTTTATTTTATTTTTTATTTTCATCTTCAACCTCCAGCCGGTCACCGGAGCTTGGCGACCGGCCAGAGGTGACGACCGGCGAGGTCGAGGTCAACCTCGCCGGCCACCTCGCTAGTGGCCGCGGCCTCGAGGGCGGCCTCGCGCCGGGCAGCGAGGCTTGCCCTTGCCGGATCCGGCGAGGGTCAACCCTCGCGCTCGCCGGATCCGGCGAGGGCGAGCCTCGCCGCCCTCGAGGCCCGGGCGGCGAGGCTCGCCCATGGGCGGCAAGGGCGAGCCCCGCCAACTCGGCCTCGCAGCCCAGCCTCGAGGGTGGCCTCGCGCCGGGCGGGCGAGGCTCGCCCCACCGAACCCGGCGAGGGTCGACCCTCGCGCTCGCCGGATCCGGCGAGGGCGAGCCTCACCCGCCGGCGCGAGGCCGCCCTCGAGGCCCGGGCGGCGAGGCCGACAGTGCCCTCGCCGACCATGGGTGAGCCTCGCCGCCCAAGCCTCGAGGGCGGCCTCGCGCTAGGTGGGCGAGGCTCGCCCTCGCCGGATCCGGCGAGCGCGAGGGTCGACCCTCGCCAGATCCGGCAAGGGCGAGCCTCGCCCGCCCGGCGTGAGGCCGCCCTCGAGGCCGGGCGGCGAGCCTCGCAGCCGGAGCGAGGCCGCCCTCGCGGCCGCGCCACCGGCGAGGTGGCCGGGCGAGGTCGACCTCGACCTCGCGGGCCGCCGCCCGGCCGGTTCGCCAAGCTCCGGCGACCGGCTGGAGGTTAAAGATGAGAAGAAGAAATAAAAAAAATAAAAAAATAAAATTCAAAAATATTAAAATATTAAAATATTATTAAAAGTTGTCCACGTCGGCTGATCGAGCCACGTCCAACCGGCCGGCGTCCGTCCAAGAAAAATCCGGCCAATTTTGGCCGGAAATGACTAAATTGGCACAACATAAAAAGGTTTAGGACTAAATCGACAAAAAAAAAAAAAGGTTTAGGACTAAATCGGCACAAAGCCAAAAGGTTTAGGACTTTTTTGGCACTTCTCCCCTTGAATTAATGTAGGAGATTCAAATGTATAAGCCTCGCCCGAAAAAAGTGCAGATAAGATTATTTTTATCTCATATAATTGTTGCTATGTCATTTTATCATCTTTAACTTTTTCCAAGTGGAAATACTATATTATCTAAAATTGCTAAAGAATATTTTTGTCCACCACCTCTTTAGCCATTTCTGAGTCCTAAAACTCTAGGTTCTCGCATTATCCAGAACATTTAAATCACATGCTTCTTGCATTATCCACACAACATTCAGATCACCAATGGTGGACGCCATTCAGATTCTTCCACAACATCAACAGGTATGCTTAAGTAAATAACGAGTAGAATCAAATTACATTGTATATCTAGCAGCTCGATATATAGGTATAAAAATCAACACTCACGAGCATTCTTGATGTTTTCAATGCTTTAGCCATTTTTTTATCCATGGCTCTTCATTTCTTCCTTACTGTTCCTTGTCTGGCCACACTATTGACACTTTTGTCACTTTCTCAACAACCGGATTGCAGATTATACTTTGCTCTGCTGTGAAAATATTCTGTGCTCGGCAGAAGGATACAACTGTCGGAGAGGTGCGTCTCACTTTCGACTTCTGACTGCAGAAGTATTTTGCAGTTGCTATTGCTAACTAACTTGGTATAGAAATACAGTTATACAGAAGTTACCTGGATGTCTGCAGTTCAATGCACATACCTGCAGCTGGATTTCTAGAGTGTTCTAGTATGTGCAGAGTCCTTAATGATCAGGTAGTACACCATCGCCGAATGCGCGATCTTTCTTTTTGTCCTTACCTTGGAGATTGGTCTTCAAATTCAAATATTACACGCTCAATTGATGGCCACCACTGAAATTGCTGGGCCCTCTCGAAGTAGGTCAATCTCGAGAAGATAAACTACGAAAGAATAGCATGAAAAGTTGGTGAAGCAGATATCGCATTGGCATTGCAGGTATTGGAACAAGATGCTTTCCTCATCATCTTACCTATAGCTTCTTCCTCATGATATTTCGAAGTCCGACATTCACAATTTACTATATTATGAACAGGGAGTTCGTTTCTTCCGAAATCGTCTTCAGTAGAGCTACGAACGGTGGCCACAAACTCATTACTTATCATCTTGTAACTCAAAACTCTATCGCTCTTCAGTTATCTGGTCACTCTGATTTCAAGGTTAGCATCAGCTCTTCAGGTTCCGTTATGAGAAGAAGAAATTGCAACAAGTCAAGTTATGGGTAGTGATCTTAACATATCGTGCCAGCCACATCGTCTCCGGCGCCTAAACCCAGAATTTTTCAGGGAAAAACAACCAAAATACGCCTTAGAAATTTTAACGTGGCACCGAAGCTTTGACGGGATCGAGTCAACGACGACTGATTCGTCACACAGAAATTGCGAGTCTTGAAACAGTCGGAGCGGATCGGAAACGGCGAGCTGACCTTTGGGGCGGCGTAGGGGTTCGTGCGGTTGGTAGCATGGTCCAGAACCGCGGCCGTGACCTCTAGTGTTGCCGGATCCGGACTTTTTGTTGCTCTGGATGAAGTTATCGAGAGACATGCAGAGAGCGCTTGACATGTCATCTCGGGGTGGAGAGAGGGTTTCCAGCGACAAGAGGAAATGATTTAATAAGACGACCCAAGGATATATAATCGAATGTCCTACACATCATCAACTGGTGTCGTGGTGTAGTTGGTTATCACGTCAGTCTAACACACTGAAGGTCTCCGGTTCGAACCCGGGCGACGCCAAATGTGCCTTTTGGAAATATTTTTGCCTGGTGAGGTTGGTAATACTTCACCGTCTGCTTAAAGAAATTAATCATGCATGGATCCGATTTGATTTTAGATCTAACAATTGATTACTTAGCAAAAGAGTTTTATATAGATTTTCTGCATTGGCCCTTGTTGAGTAATCTTGAGATAATATATTGCACATATGGAACTGCAGAATTTTATGCCAAATGTGCATGTAGCTATTGTCTCTCTCTCTCTCTCTCTCTCTCATATTTGAGGCCTGTTGCGTTACCCATCTTTAGATTTAGGGCGATTGAGCTTGGTATGAGCCATCCATGCTAAAGTGATTTGGTCTGAAGCCTGAAAGATTTACTCATGCATCAGTTAGTGTGGCCATTTTCCCAATGTGGTATAGATGATTCCCGAATTATCGCTTTTTACTGGGGATTTGGAGCAATTCCCTCTAATTGCAGAGGACGACCATGGGCTATTGTCAATATGACCTCATTGGCCAAAGGCCGGTCTCATCATATTTACAGATCTAGTATTGTCATACAATCATGTGGGAGGGCACTTGGCACGGTCCATCCTTAAATGAGATTTATTGATTCTGAGTGTTGCTAGGAAGGATGTTTTAAAATCATTTTAATGAGGAAGATTTCTTTGTAAAGAATGGTCCAAGTTGGCTATGATGGGATCATAGCACTTCAGAGCGTGGAGCTTCTGTTCAATCGTCATCAAATAATTTCCGACTCCTTGTAGAGTGGCCAATCCATCCTTCAAGTCTTGCAAGGTGGCCGATCCATCCTTCAAGTCTGGCAAGGTGGCCATTCCATATTTCAAATCTTGCAAGTTGATCATGCCTTCATTCAAGGTTTGAACTTCTCCCTTCAGCTCCTTCTGATTTGCACGCGCTTCCCTCATCGAATTGACCAGTTTACAGATATTTGAATCTCATCAACAACTGGGTTGGGCACTGGCTCTAACTCTTGCATGCCTGATTCCCCCTAAGTCTGAGCCATGTTCTCATTTTTTGTTTCTTCTTTTTCTTCTCACCATCAAGAACCTTAATCAGTTCTATTTTTATCTTCTTCTCTCTTTTCCCATTTCTTCCTCTATCTCCTTCATAATTCTGTCAACCTCGGATTGATTGACCGTTTGTTCTGCTACCTCTGCAGCTTCTATCATCTCTGTATCTTCTGCCATCTCTTCTTCTGGCGGTTGTACCTCTGGTTCCAGTTCCTCCTCAGCAACTTTAGCTTCTTGCCGAATCTCACTTGTCTCCCTTTTTTTCAATGTCCTCATCGTCCATTTCTTTTGTAGGCTCCTTATAATCCCTTTCTTTGCATGAATGTAAGGAGTGTTAAATCTGCTAGAGGATTATTAGCCAATCATATATAGAGAGAAGCCAATTAGTATATGAATAGGCCTGCTAAGATGGGGATTGAAACTCCTTATAAAGTTGTTTTTTCTCCATTATATACCTGATGAAATTAAAAATTGTGCTCTTAGCTTATAAGAATAGGACGGGAAAAGTGTAAAAAATGTCTTAAACATTTTGTAATTATGCCGATTTAGTCGTAAACCTTTTATCGCTGCCAATTTAGTCCTAAATAGTTTATTAGTGCCAATTTAGTCCTAAACATTTTGATTTGGTGCTAATTCAGTCATTCCAACTAATTTTGACATGATTTTATTGAATGAGCACTAGTCGGCAGACATGACATGGCCAGTACTGATGTGGACAACTTTTAATAATATTTTAATATTTTTTGAATTTTTATTTTATTTTTATTTTCCTTTTTCTTTTATTCCTTCTCCTCCTCCTTCCCCCATCTAGTCAATAAAATAAAATAAAATAAAAAATCGAAAAAATATTAAAATACTATTAAAAGTTGTCCTCATAAGCGTTGATCGTGCCATGCTAATCAACTAGCGCCCAGTCAACAAAATCCAACTAAAATTAGCCGGAAAAGACTAAATTGGCATCAAGTCAAAATGTTTATGACTAAATTCACACCAAGTGAAAAGATTTAGGACTAACTTGGCACCAATGAAAGGTTTAGGACTAAATTAGCATAAATGAAAAATGTTTAGAAATTTTTTGACATTTTTCCTAGAATAGGGCTATTACTATATAGACCCTTTGTACTACTGTGTTATAGTTGGACTATATGCTTCTGATTAGTCTTGAGTGAAATCCTCAATTTACCCAAAACAACATGATTTGGGAAGCGATATGAAGATTGGTCATAAGTAAGTGGCTCGGTAAGAATTCGACAAATTTTATAAATAAACTTTTTATACTGATTTTAAGGAAGAGAAAGCCTGATCCCCATTTGTCATTTTTGCATAGAGATGAATTTCGCGTCACAGTTCTACATGACTTCATGCTTATGAAATTACTACCAACCTAAACATCTTCCTTCCGGTACCACCGGCAACTTTCTCTCTCTATCATGTGTGTTTCGTAGCCACCACAATTGATAAGGACTTGAGGGTAAGCCCTTGCCAACGCTGACAACTCTGTCTCAAATTGTGGTAGATTACATGTCATATCCCTCGAATCACGCCAATGGCAACCGACCCTGGAGCCTCCCTGAACCGAGACCCATCAACGAAGGAATGCAGCCAAAGGGGTTATTGGGAGAACAATAACAATCCTGACAATATTATATTAACACAACGAAATAAAATAATCACTTCTCTTGTGCAAACTTAATAGAAAACAATGCAATAGAGCAATTAGCAAGCATGCAAATAGAAGGTAATTTTACATGGAAAACCTCTTCAGTACGAGGAAATCAAAACCACAAGACCGGACTCCATCCAAAATCTTCACTATTAGCAAAATTAGGTGAACAAAGTTCTTCTCTAGCTAATACTAAAGGTACATAGCAATAACAATTTCAAGAACACGATTCTTGGCAATACATATAAACTTCACAAGAGATCAGGAATAAATCTCACTAAAACAGAGGTTTGATTCAACCCATGAAAAACCCGCTGCAAGGAACACAAATTGACCTCTCAGCTTGATGAAAACTAGACAACACCCTTATTTATAGACTTTCTACTCTCTCTCTCTCACTACTGCCTCACTTCAATCATTCCTTTCTGGCTACCACATAAAAATAGAGAGAAACCCTATTTATTTAGTCCAATATAGCCTCCCATTATTTCTCAATATGTATTATTATTTGGGCTCAAAGCCTTTGGGCTTCCTTCATATGAAAGTGAACTCAGCCCAACAGGGAGACATAAAGAAGATAGACCAGCGTAGACACAAGAAAAGACGATGCAGGTAGGTGGCAACACGCCGGGTGGCCGGAGAAAATCAACAACACGGTGGCCGCGTGCTTCGGCGCCTGATGAAGCGAGCTAGCCAGAAGCAACCGAGAGGACGATAGAGACTGAGGAGGCTAAAATTTTGCCCTTCCATGGACACAGGGCGCGTTCCTAACAGCTCAACAGAATGTAAGAGGAAATGGGACCCATGATCGCACGCCTTTCATGACCTGTCCGTTTCCTCGAAAACGATCTCCCATCAAGTATTTACGGTCGGCTTTAGATTCCGCTTTTATCATCAGTGCCACTGCCATGTACAATTCCTTACGCAGTACATGAATGTGAATAGAAGAGAATCATGCCTTCATTACGCATGTTCGTCACGACAGGGCTTCGAAGGAGCACTAGTATGCAGTCGCATCATTTACGTTCAGTTCCAAATTGCCTTTGTCATTACATTCAGGTGTCGATCATGTTCGGATCTAACAAAGAGGCCAACAAGGAAAAGTATAGCCGCATGTGTACTCGCTGGCAAAATGCAGTGTCTGATTCAAAATATCAATCAATGAATCCAAAAAAGCAAAAAAAAAAAAAAAAAAAAAGAAGAACAGTAAGGCAGCGACTAAGAACTGCTCTGTACACAATCCACGTTCTCTTAGGCCTACAGAAGGAGATCTAGCACCAAAGGCGGCGCAACCTTTCCTAAACGCAGGGTCAAGTCGTCCTCCATCAGCGACGAGTTCAAATCCAAGCACATGACTCTCTTGCTATTCGATTTCTTCAACACCGGCACAGGCTTCGCCGGCTCTGCCGCCAAGCTCTCCGCCATGGCGGCCCTGTGCCTCCTCATGTGACCGCCAAGGGCTTGGCCCATCGGGAAATCGAGGCCGCATATCGAGCACTCGTGCGTCTTCGGCTTTTCTGGCGAGGAATCCGCGGTGCAGCCGAGGTGGAGCAGGCCGCCGGGGATCAGCTTCTGCTTCTTGTGGCTGGTTCTATGCCCACCGAGCGCCTGGAATGAGGAGAACTCGCGGTTGCACGTCTTGCAAGCGAACATCCGCTCCGTAGGCCGCGATTCGCGGCTCGAGTCGGTGCTCTCGCCGACGCGGGGGAGGAGCATCAAGCAATTGGCCCTGGCCAGGGCTTCGACCTCCCCATCCTCTCTGTCTCTCTTCACCATCTCTGCAAGTCTGTAGAAAGGGAATGCGAAAGGGAATGCGAAATGGAATGGTCTGGTCTGGTCTGGTCTGCTGTTTCTGGTTTCTTTGTTTGGCTTTGCTGAGTCGGGATGTCTGGGATGGAGAGCGTGTGGCGGAGTGCGAGTCTCTTATATAGGACGAGACCGATGACGTGTATGCCCCATCCCATCGCCCACGCCAAGTGAAGTGACGAAAAAGCCCCTATGTTCCTTGGTGAGTAAGTAGGGATGACGCGTTAATATGAAGGACAAACGTGGCAACTACTGGCCACCAAAGCGAAGCGAGGATAGCGTGACCGCGTGAAGTGTTATGCGGGAACTGGGAAGTAGTTGCTCCGAATTTTCCAGAAGCTTTCGCTTGACACTGTTGGAGTTGTCGAGGCGCGTGTTGAACAATATCTGGACATTTTAACTCCTTTTATTCCGTAGAATTTTGTAAGAGCAATTCCAATTGATTTTTTTGTTTTTTCTGAAGAATTTTAATACTCCATTAAAATACCCGTGGAAATATCATGAGAGGCGCAAAAAAGGGATCTAGAAAATTTTGAATTTTGAAATTGAGACCCCCATTTTCAATTATACTTAAGGATTTTTTTTCTTTTTTAATAATCCGGGAGGTAAACTCGCAAAAGCGACGCAATGGGAAACCCACCATCCCGACATCACACTTAAAACACCAAGCACCTCTACTAGGTTTCGAATCCATCACCTTTGGAGAAGAATCAACGGAGCCTTTATGTAGTAAAGCCACCACGGCCGGTGGCTCTACATAAGGATTATTGTCAACCGTTTTAAATCCTTAAATTAAAAGAGTGATTTAGTTTTCAAATAGACCGACTTATTCTGGCGAAATATATAAAATTGGGCCAACGATTTGTCGACCATTGCAATGGGATGAACTAACCGATACATTTGGAAGGATGTGAAGAAAGTAGGAGGAGGGTTCACCCGAATCGACGACGATGGCAAACCGAGACCAAGGCCAAAGGACGCGGCTAATGTCAAACTTCCGAAAAGCTCGGAAAGGAAAGCGAGGGGAGCGGGGCGAAAGCGATGCCATAGAGGAAACGGTGGAGCGTGAGTTGTGACGTCACCCGCATGACACTTGCTTTTTCTTTTTTCTTTTTTTGCCCGCATGACACTTGTTGAATCGACAAACTTGCAATCAAATGGTCCATTTCCTCTAGAAAGCATTGAATGCACGGCGTTCCCCTCACCGGCGTCCTCATTCACACGTATCCGAGAACATTTTGAATCGGACTAATCTCCACGGACGTACATAATTGCGTACCGACGGGTTTTTGACAAAAAAGGCGACATGCGCAACTAGGACTAGCCACCCGTGTCGGGCCTAACATGGTTGGCTTGACCCTTCTTTAATGTGAAACTTAGAAAAAAATTAAGAACCTCACCAGCATCCTCATTCACATGTATCTAAGAACATTTTGAATCGGACTAATCTCGATTCTCTACGGATGTACATAATTGCGTATTGACAGGTTTTTGACAAAAGGTGACATGCGCGACTAGGACTGGCCACCCGTGTCGGGCCTAGCATGGTTGGCTCGACCCTTCTTTAATGTGAAACTTAGAAAAAAATTAAGAAGAGTTTAATTTGTAAATTGCAATACTCCATAAAGATCACAAGAAATGGAAATATAATAATATCTAAGATATATAAGAAAATGCGTTTGCATTTAAAACGATAAAGCATGCGTTGCATTACTGAAAACCTACAAGAAATCTCTTGACATTTTAGCAACCCTCCTGTATTTCTCACTACATGCCTTCTTCCACATCTTGTTCGTGGAATTCGACTTCATTCTTGCATCTAAATGGAATTTCTTAACATGCCTTCCTAAGAGAAATTTGTTAAAAAGTTTTAAACTTATTGTACTTTTAACAATTTAGTCATAAACATTCCAATTTCACCAATTCAATCATAAACATTTTCACTTTTTATCAATTAAGTTCATTTGTCCAATTTTAATCGAAAATCGCTGATGTGAAAGCCAACATTACCACATAGTACATAGACAATTTCTAATAATATTTTAATTTTTCAAAAATTTTATTATTTTTCTGAATTTTTTTTTCTTTCCTTTTATTCTTTCTCCTGACTTTTGCCGATCACTGGCCACTAGCAATAGGCAACGCGTGGCTCGACGAGGCTCGCCCTCACCCAAGCAAGACCCAGCAAGGGTCAGGCCTCGTTAGGCTAAATCTAGCGAGGCCGGCCCTTGCTTAGGCCAAGGTGGCCTAGTCGGTCAAAGGCCACGCCAGGCAAGGCCACCCTGGCTTGGGCAAGGGCTAGCCTCAACACAACCGACCCTTGCCAAGTCTCACTCGGGCGAGAGAGAGCCTTGGCAAGGGCTCCCCTCAATAGATCTAGCAAGGTTGGCTATCGCCTATGCTAGGGCATTTTCTCTTAGCGTTGCCTGGGCAAAGGCGACACCTAGCGAGGTTGCCTTGGCTTGGGTGAGGGCTCGCCCAATCAGGCCTCACCTATGGCAACCGAGGCCAGCCCGCCTTGCCATGGCTGGTGGTTGCCCATCAATAAAAGAAAGAAGAAAGGGAAAAATAAAGAAGAAATAATATATATATCAAAATTTGTCCATATCAAAACTTGTCCATATCAAAACGATCATGCCATGTAGAGCGGCCGGCATCCACTTTAGCGAATTCTGACCAAAATTGATTAGATGGACTCAATTGACTAAATATAAAAAGATTTAGCCTTTTTTGGACAATTTTCCCGCCTTCCTATTGTATGACAACAATATCGTGTGTGCTACACCCATTATATTCCCCGCTTCGCCGAAATGAGATGATCGCCCTTTTTGTTTGAAATTTGAAATTCGAGAAATGGCAATATCTGGGTCATCACCCTATAAAATAGTTTGTTTCTTTTACGTACTCAACATTTTCCACAAGCGACTGAGCTTTACGAAACTTAGGTGAGGAATCTTGCGCTGCTTCCTCTCTGTGTTCCTTTTCTTCTTTAGTCTTGTTTCCGAAACGCGGATATAAGTTCCTCGTGTGGTCCGGTCATATGGAGTTGGGGAGCGAAACTTCTTCGCAACTGCCAAACCGCCTTCGAGCATTTGGTTTCCCACTGCCACTCTCACTCTATACCTCGTCAGAAATAATATTGTATAAATGTTAGATCACATCACATGGATTAAAGTCTACCTAAACTATTGATGAGCTCATGGGTCGTGGCTATGCATTTCCAGCCACTTCTAGAGGAGCGGAAAACAAGAAAAATGGAGGGAAACTTCGTGCACGCGCATACTTGTGTGTTACAACTCAATCAGATAGGATCCCTCAAATCTGTACATTGACTTTTAATACATTGTAAGTCGCTTTCTTGTTTTGCTTTTTTAGGTTCTGATCGAACTAGTGCAATGTATTGTCACCGTCACCTATAATGTTTTCAAGTCTTTTATTGAGTCCCTACTTCAAAGGAAAGGAAACACCGTAGTGTTTTTGACAAAGCGAACTTTTTATGCCGATTTTAAGGAATTGAAGGCCTGATTCCCATCTACCATTTTGCATAGAGTTGAATTCGTGTCACAGTTCTACATGACTCCAAGTTTATGAAATTACTACCAACCTAAACATATTTCTTACCAACGGCAACTTTCTCTCTCTAATATGTCTGTTTCACAGCCACCACAATTGACAAAGTCTTGAGGACAAGCCCTTGCCAACGGTAATGACAACTAGGGTCGTCAAATGGGTGGGTTGGGTTCAGTTTGGGTCGAGTAAAAAATGGTCCGATCCATATTGACCCATTAAACCTATTTTAACCCATTTTCATGTAGTGTAAATTTGATGACCATACTCAACCTGACCCATATTATTGAGATGCGATAATATTTAACTTCATCAAGAAAAACCCATTCACACCTATTTAATCCACTTTAAGCTATTCACGCACGCACGCACGCACGTATGCACGTTACATGAATAAAAAATTCACATCAAATTAAAAATGTAAATTAAAAAATAAAAATTAGTAAATAAAATAAAAAATGTGAAAAACCTTAAATTAAAAATACTTTCGAAAAATTATTGATAAGAAAAAGTTTGATTAGTTAATGATCGACATGAAAAATAATATTTTTTTGTAACAAGTCTTCTCGGATGCAAGAATGCATAACTTCTTAGTTGTGATTTATCAAATTAAAAATTATATTGTAATGTTTAGAATTTCTACTTCAATATTGATTGAATTTTGATGTGGACAACATCGAGCTTTCTCTAAAAATACTTCTCCTGTATGTATATGGATATATATCTACCAAAAATATTTTTAAAAAATAGAATTTGTAATTATTTTTAAAATTTTGAATTTTTTATTATTATTTCTTTTCTTTATTTTTCTTTTCTTTTCTTCTTTTCTCTTTTCTTTCTTCTCCTTCCTTCTTCTCCCCCCTTGTTCCTCCGCTAATGGTGATCGACCCGAGCCCCAAGTCTCACCAAATGGACGAGGCTCGAGCCTTGCCAATCGTCAATGACCTTGAGCTCACCTGAGGTCAACGAGCTCAAGCCTCGCCTGCTCGGTTGTCGGCTATCACTGCGTTGGCCACCGGCTAAGGAAAGAGGAAGAAGAAAGGAAAAAAAAGAAAAAAGAAATATAAAAAATAATTCTAATTTCGATTTTTATGAAAAAAAAATTATAAAGTTAAAGGGGAAAAGAGAGAGTGTGAGATTTGGGGTGGAAATGGATTTTTAAGTTCAACTCATTTAAGAATCATTTAACTAGTCTTTTCAAAATGTAAGTGACCCATATATAACATACTTCAAAATGTAAATGGCCTATATTTAATCCATTTATGACTTAAATGGATCAAATATGGGTCAAAGACCCATTTTGACCTCTCTCTCTCTCTCTCTCAAATTGTAGCAAGTTACATGTCATAGACCTCAAATCACGCCAATGGTAGCTGACTCAAAGCCTCACCGAACCAAGAACCACCAGTGAAGGAATGCAGCCAAAGGGGGTGATGAGTACAATAACAACCTTAACAATATCATATTAGCTCAACAAAACAAAACAATCTCCTCTTTTGTGCAAATCTAATAGGTAACAATGTGATAAAGCAATTACCAAGTGTGCAAACAGAAGGTAATTTTATGCGAAAAACCTCCCTGGTCACGAAATTGGACTCCATCCAAAATCTTCACTATCAATAAGATCGGGTGAACAAAGTTTTTCTCTAGCTAATAGTAAAGGTACATAGCAACAACAACGTCAAGAACACCATTATTAGCAATACACACAAACTTTGCAAGGGATCAATGACAAATCTCATTAAAACACAAGGTCGGTTCAACCCAAAAAACCTGATGGTTGCAGCACAAATTGACGTCCAATCGTCAGCTTAATGAAAACCAGACAACACCCTCTTTCTCTCTTGCTACTACATCAATCTAATCATTCTTTTGCAGCCATCACATAAAAATTGAGAGAAGCCCCGTTAATTTACGCCAAAGAAAACCTCTCATTATTTCTCCACATGGATTATGCATGAAAGTGAACCCAGTCCAATACGGAGACATGAAGAAGACTGACTGGAGTACGACCCAATAAAAGACGATAAAGGTAGGTGGCAAGTTGCTGGGTGGCCGGAGAAAATTAACGACGGGTCGCCATCTGCTTCAGCGCCTGACGAGGCGAGCTAGCCAGAAGCAACCGAGAGGATTATTGAGCCTGAGAATGAGGCGAGAATTTTTCCCTTTCGCATGAGGCGCGGATCTAACAGCTCAATAGAAGGTAAACGGAAATGGGACCAACGATCGTCCGTCTTCCAAGACTCGTCCCTTTCTTGAAGACGATCCCGCGTCAAGTATTTTTGGTTCGCTTTTGATTACACTTTTATCATCGGTGCCATTGTACAATTCCTTATGCAGTATATCCATGTGAACAGAAAAAAAAATCTGCCCCCGTTCCAAATATTCGTTGCGACATGACTCTGAAGAAGCGATCGTACGCAGTCGCATCGCTAACGTTCAGTTCCGAATTGCCGTTGTCATTACATCGAGCACACCCCAGATGCGAATCATCTTCGGATAAAACAAAGAGCCCAACAAAGAAAACTATAGCCGCATATATGCTCGCTGGCACCACGAAAACTGCAGAACGTAATCATCCTCTCACTCATCTCGTTCAGACATAATATGTGTTCATGAAACAAAAAAATGTCGATGCAAAATACAGTGACTCAGGTTCAAAATATCAATCGATGAATACCCAAAAAAGAGAAAAAAAAAGGAATCCGGCATCCACTAAAAACTGCTTTGTACACAATCTACGTTCTCTAAGGCCTACAAAACGAGATCTAGCACCAAAGGTGGCGCGGCCTTTCCTAAACGCAAGGTCAAGTCGTCCTCCGTCGGCGACGAGTTCAAATCCAAACACATGACTCTCTTACTGTTTGATTTCTTTAACACCGGCACAGGCTTTTCGGCCGTCGCCAATCTCTCCGCCATGGCGGCCCTGTGCCTCCTCATGTGACCGCCAAGGGCTTGGCCGAGCGGGAACTCGAGGCCACATATCGAGCACTCGTGCGTCTTCGGCTTGGCCGGTGAGGAATCCGCGGCGCGGCCTAGGTGGAAGAGGTCGCCGGACAGCCTCGGCTTCTTGTGGCTGGCTCTGTGCCCTCCGAGCGCCTGGAAGGATGAGAACTCGCGGTTGCACGTCTTGCACGCGAACATCCGCTCCGTAGGCCGGGATGTGCGGTTCGGCCATGACGACGGGTCGGTGCTCCCGCCGACTCGGGAGAGGAGCATCAAGCAGTTGGCCATGGCCAGGGCTTCGACCTCCGTGTCCTCTCTGTCTCTCTTCACCATCTCTGGAATTCTGTAGTAGAGAGAATGTGAAACCGAGGTGTCTGCTTTTTTCTGGTTTCCTCTTTTGCTTGCTGAGTCGGGATGACAAGTCTGACAGTGGGGGTTGGAGTGCGACCCTTATATAGAGGACGAGAAGCAAGGGGCGAGCGATGACCCGTACGCTCACGCCAAGCGGCGAAAGGGCCCTTGGAGTTTCTTGGGGAGCAAGTAGGGGGGATCATTGTGGTGGCTTTTGCGTGAATGTGAAGGGCAAATATGGCAACGTGGGCCGCCAACGGGTGAGCGAGGATAACGCGTCACCGCTTGTGAAACTGGGAAGTCGTCACAACTCACAAGGGAGCGATGCCGTAGTTTCTTTGACTTTTCTAGAAGCATTTCCCTTGCACCATTGGAGTTGTCCAGGCGTGTGTTCAAGAGTATCCGGATATTTTAACTCTTTTTATTCCGTAGAATTTGTGTGAGCAATTCCAACTGTTCGGAAGACAATTTTGTGATGTAATATTCGAGTATTTTAAGAGTTTGAGAAGATTTAAATTTCGAAATAGGAACTCTTGACTTTAATACCACGTAACATTTTATGGGACATCTATCGTCTGTTCTGAAAAACTTAAGTTATTAAAATGAATGCGCGATTTGGCATTCGGATATGCTAATGCACTCGACTTTCTCGGCGTGACTCGTGAATCGATTTCAGTGGAATATATTATCGAATATGAAATTAGGTAAACCGTCTGTCAACCACTGCAATGGGACGAAACCATCCAATACATTTCGGAAGACCGTGGAGAAAGCGGAAGGAGGGTTCGCCCGAATTGATGATGATGATGGCATCCGAGGCCGAGACCTAAGAACACGGTAACACCAAACTCGTAATGGCCGGCGTTCATCTTTTACTCGTTCCAAAAAGCTCGTAAAAAGTAAGAGCTAAAATCAAAGGGCGGACCATTCGACACGAGGGGTGGGTACTGGGAAGGAGTCACGCACGCGCTATGATTGCGTCACCACGAATCGATCAACAACAAATCACGACGCTTCGCGAGGGGAACGAGTCACCAGAGACGTAAACATGATAGCAGCAGCAGCGGGGCAAACCGATCCGATTGGGGAAACGTGGAGCGTAAGTTGCGACGTCGCCCGCGCTCATCGTATGGACAAACTTGAAATTAGCGGTCGATTCCTAGAAAAATTGAAAGTACGGCTCACCTGCTTCCCGATTCACACGTATCGAAAATCATTTAAGTCAGATTAATCTCCAATGCTCCATAGATGTACGGAAATTGCCCACGGATTAGGTTAGATACGAGAGGCAGCGGGAGTGATAAAACTGGTGGCGAGCGTTTTACACACACGAGTTAATGCAATAGCCCACGCACCATACACGGAAAGAAAATCCTATTGCAAACGGGATTTTGTTGTTAGATCAGATTCATACCAGGGGACGCTAATGACTTTTTCAGAGTTACCAAATTCATTGATATTTCTCGTTATTTCGGCAGCCGCATTTCAGTAACCATGTGGGACTATTAACTAGGTTGTGCTTAGCGTGATGCTAGGCCTAGATGCGACCTTCTAAATAATTCTCAACGGGTGAGCTGTAATTTGAATTAAACATCTACCGCATCCAAACTAATCATAATCATGATAAAAAGAAACTAATAAAGCACTTAATCACTTGACCAAAACTTTCGGAATTTAATAAAAAAATAAAAAATTAGCGAATAATGATATCACGGGTGTCAAATGTCATTGATGTGGTCTAATTCAACCAATCAAACTTCCCCAATTCGCTCCAGTGATGATTGCCCTTTTGCAGTTTGAAATTCAAGAAGTGCGAAAATTTGGGTCATGGCCGTGCGAAATACTTTTGTTTCTTTTTTACTCACCCAACATTTTCCACAAGCAGCGAACTGAGCTCAAGAAACTTAACCCATTAACGTTTGTGGGGCTTCCTCACTCGTGTTCCTTTCCTCCTTAAGTCTCGTTGTTCGAAACGCGGATATAACTTCTCCTCACTGTCTGGTCGGATGGAGCCGGGGAGCGAAGCTTCTCCCCACCTACCAAACCGCCATACGAGATTTTGGTTTCCCACTGCCACTGTCACTTTGTACCTCGTCGAAACGAATATTGCGCGACTATTCGATCACTTGGAAGTTAGCGTTATCCAAGGCATCGATCGGGTCCCACGAACAGAATCAGGTCGCGACTAGTGGCGAATGCGTTCCCGGTCACTTTCGGAGGAGCGGAAAGACAGAATAATGAGACGGAAGGTTCGCGCACGCGATTGCTTAATTCGCTTGTGTTTTACAACTCGAATCAGATGAGAACCCCCCACATGCGATGCTTTGGATGCCACCTTGCGTTTTGGTGCGTTTGAATGTTTCTGGTAGACGGCCACCTATAATGTTTTTCGTCTTTTATCGAGTCCCTACTTAAGAGCGAAGGAAACTCTCTTGTGTTTTCTCGGCAGGAGAGACTGTTCTTATGCGCGTAGCTTCAAGAAAAAGGGTTGATCGACCTTGGTGTGCACATGCTGCGAGCGCCGCCTAACACCGACCCTTCAACTCTCTCTATCTCTCTCTGTGACAGCGACTTGGACTGGTCTTTTCTTTGGCTCTGATTTGGCCGTCCTCGTTCAAAAAGCATATGGCCTTTTTCATATGGATCCCATTTCTCGGTGTTCTTTTGAACGCGAAATGATGGAACTGCTGCTGTGTGTTTTTCAACGGGAACGACTTTTACTGCTTTTACCTTTCGGAGAAAGTGCAATTGAAATGTGAGGTTCTTTTCGCTCTCTGAAACATAACGCGTCTCTCTCTCTCTCTCTCTCTCTCTGTGGCCATGCGTGTTTTATCCACCTTAGCCTTGTTATCCTCGACGTGACATGGTCTTTCTACGTCAGACATTTCAGGAGGAGAAGATATGTTCCTTCCTCTAGGTTAATTCAACTAACAAATAAAGCTTTAATATCTGATTCTGATTCCAACAACATCCAAGCACGTAATTTTTGACTCGGATGTATGGGGGTTGGAGAGAAGTTAAGCCTCATCAACGAAAGTGTAACTTCACACATTCCAATTTCGATTTCAACAACATCCAAGCATGAAATTTTTTGATTGTGCTGGAAAAATTACCAAAAAATGTCTTGAATATATTGTACAAATGTCAATTCAAATCTAAACTTTTCAATTTGGCAAATTTAATCCTAAACCTTTTAACAATTTACCAATGAAATCTTCGGCCAATTTTGGCCAGCAGTCATCGACATAGATGATTTTTGCAATTTGTTTTTAAATTTTCTGAATTTTTTCTTTTTTTTCTTTTTTTTCTTTCCATGTCAATGATACCCAACTAAAATTAACAAAATAGCTACTTTGGCAAATTGTCAAAGAGATTTATAACTAATTTGGCCAAATTGAAAAGACTAAGACCAAATTGTCATCCGTGCAATAGATTAGATCTTTTTGATAATTATGCCCGGCGTGCTTTCACATTCTTCTTGCATTGCTGAATGCCCATGTCCAAGATCTTATGGAACAAATCTTACGAGTGCCAGATATGTCAACATGCATTTTCCACACAATACATGGTTCACGCATTTTAATTATTGTCTGACCCACTGCGTTGGTTGAAAACGTTCTCTATTATGTAATAGACTAGCTTTGGAAATTATGCGCGGTCTGCAGTTTGCATCCAAACTGTGTTCGGCAAGTTTTAGATGGAAAAGAACATGTTTTCTTCGGGATCTATACTTGGACCAGTCGAAACGTTGAGCCTGACTTTTCTTTATGTAGCTTTAGGAAAGGGCAATAACTCATGGCAGTTTCGCAGAAAGTGAAGCCTAAAGGATTAGGATAACGAGGCTTCTGAAGCTCAATGTTTGGTGTTAGATACTCGTGAAAATGTCCGTAGGCTGGTGCAGCATCTTTACCTTCGTGGAACCTTTATTGGCAAATGTAAAGACTTGGATGACCAACCGACAGCCCACGTATACAAATTAAAAGAAACAGGTTTTGAAGGCTCAAAACAACGGGAAGAAAGCTCAAAACCAGGGGTACAAGACCGACAAATCGGTTGAGAGACGTTGTACAAAGTATAAGTCGACCTTGGAGTGCATGTTTCACCCACTCCTCCACCTTCACCGGCGCAAGCAGCTACTATCCTAAAACTATTTTGTCTGAATTCTAGGATGTAAAACATTAGGAGTATTCCTTTTTGGGTGCAGAAAAAAAATTTACACTTAGGAATTAGGGGCCATTCGGGTGGAGAGGATAGTCTCCACCGCAAAAACCTTAATACAAGGTTTATCTCAAGATGTGACATGTTTTGGATAGGATTAATGAATGATAAAGGTTTCACTATTCTAATAAATCAAATCAACTGACATTGCAACAAACTGGGAAGGATAGGACCGGACTTGCGTATCGGGTGGTGGAGGCATTTTCAACCGTTTTTGAATACTTCAACTATCAGATAAATATATGATTTAATATCCAAATAGTGTAATTCCCCTTCTTACACGGTAAATCAAACTTCGATGTAAGACTAATCATAAATATATTTAATAGACGAGACGAATAAGAAGCCTGACAAGATTTGAAATCAGGATTTCATACTCTAATGTCAAGTAAAATTTGGTGAGTCATCATTAGGTGTTTTGAAAACTTAAGCCGTTGAAGGATGCGGAGAAAGTAGGAGGAGGGCTCGTCAGGATTGAATTTGATGATGGGCATCCGAGGCCAGAACCTAAGAACACGGGTATATCAAAGCTTCTACGAACAGGCTCGCGTTCCCTACTCGGTTCAAAAAGCTTATAAAGTAGAGGTAAAATACCAAAAGGCGGGCCCGAGGAAGCTGCAGTCACGCGTTATGGAAGAACGTGGCCGATGCGCCGCTATGGGAACGATTGACAAATCAAAAGATTCCCAACGTTTAGCGTCAGCGGCCTAGCGAAAGCGAATTCAGTAGAAGACACGGTGGAGCGTCAGCTATGACGTGACTGCACTTTTTTAAATGGACGCACTTCAAATCTCAATGGTCAATTGCTGGAAAATTGAATGTACGGCTCACCTGCTTCCTGTTTCCCACGTATCCGAGATCCTTTGACTCCGATTAATCTCTATAGATCTATGGTAAATATGTCGAGATTCTCCTATATTGATTTTGAAATAAATTAATGATTAGTTTATAAGTATGAGAAAAAGTTTTATCTCTTGAGCTAATTTTTAAAGCAAGAAAGATTCAAGATTGCCACCACCATACAAATCAAATAAGTTATTTACGTGACACAACAGGTATGACTAAGACTAGGGGCCTATCGAGCCCATGTGTTGGGCCCCACATAGTTGGCCGGGCCCCTTTTTTGGACATAAAATTATAAATTGAGGAAGGCCAATTTCACTTCATCGAAGAAGAAAGCACCCTTCTTATTTACTAATATGATCGACATTATTAAAACGGAAAATCACAATTTAGACTTTCGTTGTGTCAGCACACCTATCTCATTGCACAACTTCTTCAACATCTTGTACGTGGAATTCCACCTCGTTCTTGCATCTAGAAGAAGTTCTCAATTTGCATTTCTCGTGTCATGTAGAGGACCTCTAACTCTTGGTTCTCAAGTCCTATGGATATAACGTATTGAGCCCACCCAAGTATGGTAATAGGACCATAAAACTAGCGGAGCATCTTACACGAACGAGTAAATGCAATAGCACCTGCACCATAAATAGAAAAAAAATACTATTGCATACGAGATTTAGCTTATTAGACTGGATCCTAACTAGGGAAATGATAGCGTTGCATTATCTAAGGTGACGCTAAACTAATTGACATTTCTAATTATTTCAGCAACCACATTTTAGGAACCATACAAAAAATATCAACTAGGCCCGGGGCACGGGCTAAAGCTTGACCTTCTGAATTATTCTCAATATGCAAGCTGTAAATTGAATTAGAAATCCACCGCATCCAAACCAAGATAATCGTGATAAAAAATAAAGTTAAGCACTTAATTACTTGACTAATTATTTTGGAGACAACTTTTTACTTTCCAAAAAATATAGTGTGACAGTGATATGATTCGACCAATTGAATTTCGCTACTTCGCTGACTTGATGATCACCCTAACAAATTTCAATTTTGAAATGCAAGAATATTAATAAATAATGTATAAATTAGAAAAAGGTGAATGTCCGGGTCATCGCCGTATAATATACTTTTGCTTCTCACTTACCCAACACTTTCCACGAGCGACTGAGCTCAGGAAACTAAACCGAGGAATGTTTGGGGTTCTTCCTCCACTCGTGTTCCTTTTTCTTCTTGAGTTCTTATTGTTTGAAACGCGGATATAACTTCCTCTCGTTGTCTGGTCGTCTGGGGTTGGGGAGGGAAACTTCTTCCCAATTGCCAAACCGCCTGAAGGCTTTTGGTTTTCCTGCTGCCACACTCACTTTATGCCATACACGGAACCATCGCAAGTCGATTTTTGTTTTGTAACATCTGGTCGCAAGCGTGGGACGCGCACCTATGATGTTCCTTTTTTCTTATATTGAGTCCCGGCTCAAGAGGAAAGGGAACTCTCTCTCTCTCTCTTAAAGCGGCTTGAGCTATACTCATTTGGCCTTCCTCGTGTAAAGAGCATACTGCCCGTTCACATGGATCTCGCTCTTTGGTGTCCTTCTGAACGTGAAATGATGAATTATCGTCTATCATCTCGACCAGAACGACGACTGCGAGTTTCTAGATTTCGCAGAAAAGTCCAAAATGAAACGTGAGCTTTTTGCTCTCTGAAATTTAATGCATCTCTCTCTTCCGGCCCATGGCGTTTCATTCACTTCGGCTTTATTATCCTCAACGTAACATGGTTGTCTACTTGTAACATTTCAGAAGGAAAACATCATTCTTCCTCCTCTTGGTTAACTCAACCAATTATTAAACCTTCAATTATGATTCAAATGTTTGCATGGGCAAATGTAATTAAATAGATCTGGTCAAAATCATGCAACTAACCTGCAACAGCGTACATGATCCAGAATCTATCTTCTGTATTGCCAAACTTAAATTCGACATCGTATATAGAATACTTCGCAAGTAGACCTGATCATGAGTCTGGCGGTCCAATCCTTAAATAAATTTTTTGTCGCGTGCAAACTTGGACAACATATTAGGTCCAACCTATGAGTCCAACTAGTCTTAAGACGCCCGTTGCAAACATGAGAATTACATCAGCAACGAAAGGTGGGGACGAAAAAATACAAGTGTAGAAAGAGCCATCCGGAGTGCCCCTTTGGCAAGAGCATTTGCCGCTCTTTTGGCAGCGCGCCCGAGTCACTGAAACGGGACCGCTGTAGAATCACTCAAAACACATTGGGTCGCTTAAGACACGAGACTAATCCCATGTTACGTCCACCGTCGCGATCCCAAGAACGTCACCTTTCACCGAGACTCGCACCCGTGTTTTCTACGGTGTTACTTTTCGTTCACTTGGCCCCCTGGTGTTCAAACCAAGATAATTGCTTTTGCTTAGACCCGGACGCAAGTCTCTCGCGTGTTTACCTTCACCCGCAACGGACGGCAGCTTCCTACCACGGTCGTGCTTTTACATGCTTCACGTTATGCCGAATGCCCGAGTCTATCTCATCGAACAGACTTAGTTATCTGGAGCAAGTCAACCTCCGAGTGGCAGACGCTTCCACGTTCAGGATAAACATAACACGCGGTTTGTATATTTTAGTCATGATGCGCGCTCTGCACTTTCGCATCCGAACTGTCGGAGTCCTGGACAGGGTCTGAGCTTGGACCATTCAGAAAAGTTATCCTAACTTTTCTTATGTAGCTTCAGACCAGAAAAGGAGCGACAACTCCCAGCAGTTTCGCAGAAAGAGAAGCCTAATAAAGAGTAGGAGGACGACGAGGTTTCTGAAGCTCAAAACGTTTGTGCAAGATACACGTGAAGATGGTCGGAGGCCGGTACAGCTTACCTTCGTGGAACCAAATCGAGGGAGAGGGAGAGAGACTTGACGGGTCAAAACAACGGGAAGAAAGTACGATAGTGAACGATTACGCGTTGTTCCACTCCTAATCTTAGGCTCCCTGAAAATCTTAATCCAAGGTAAAATTTCAAGCTATCACATGTTTTCAATCGGATTAATTTATAATAAAGATCTGGCGATTGAACTAATTTCGAAAGCGAAAAGGTTATTGGCTAGGCTCATTCTAATAGATCAAATAAATAAATTATAGAGCCAGAATTACATATTGATTGTTGAGGGCAATTTCTCGGGCAATTTCTCCGAAATAACTTGTATGCAGAATATCATTGTATATTCTTCAAATTTATCAACAAAGCTCTCCGTTTATGTGCTCCCACGAATTTCTAAATATGAACAAAACAAAAGGAGGTATCAACAAAGAAAACGTAATTAAGAAATGATATTATTGCAGCAATACAAGTGCTATTGATCGAATGTAATACTTGTCCGATTAACTTTTCAAGCATTAAAAACTGTGTCGGTTATCATAATCTATGCAATCGATTCATTTACATCTTATTTTTGAGCTTCTTCACTTTTTTAAGAATTAAGGGGTCCTTCCGAGGCAACGGAGGAGCGATTGAAATCAAGTAATTCAAGACGTCATGTTGAACCGATACGTAAATTACTGTAAAATGAATGTTAAAAAATAAAAACCCTTAGATATATGAACAACGATCATGTGCGTGTGTTTGTGTGTGTGTGTACGTAGGCATGCTGATGGGGTTGAATTGGAATGGAAAGATTTTACGTGACAAGCACCCCATGGGATGATGGGAGGGCCCGTGGTCAAACGTGCAAAGCACGTCGGTTGGGCCGTAGTGCACCAACTTGTGACAATTGACGAAACGAATTTATTCGGTGGTGGACCTGGGCCGGGTCCCCAATTTTTACACTACCCGCTATAGCACTTAAAATAGATATGATCACCTTGTCATGACCTACCAAATAGAAAATCCTGTCACCTAACATCTAAAGTCACATGGATTCTTCGACCAAAAAAAAAAGTAAAGTCACAATGGATTTCTTCAATAAATTAAAAAAGAAAAAAGAAAATTTGTTTCAGCAAGAAAGTGGCAAGCATTAATTTTTGCTGGTGTCATCTCAAATAGCTAGAATCTTAGCCCTATTTGTTTATTATCCGACAAAAGCAAAAGGTACTTTTTCCCTTTTATGGCAAAAACTATATTATTACATACATTTATAAATATTTTGAAAAGGTGCTTCCTAAAAGTTAATGTATAAACGTCACATGTATGTATATATGCGTGTCAAATTATCAAATGTTTGAATTTTAAGGAAGTCAACATATGTCCTCAAAATTCAAATGGAGCAAAATGTTACGTATCAATTATCATACATGTAACATTATACATCATGTGTAGGCTAGATTTTGATCTAAGCTCAAAGCGTGGAAATATATAACTAAAAAAGCAAATAGGAGTCTGAAAATATTTTAATTTGGGACATCATGCTATGATACCATATAACAATGTAATTTGCTTGTATAGCTCATTGTACAATAAAAAAAATTGTATAAGGTACTGCTTAACAGAAAAGGGAAAGGAAGAATCTAGCAAATATTTGGCTAATTATAAGAGATATACCGAATATTATTTAATTAACAAATAAAAAGCAAATCTTAACTAATGATAAAAGATACTCGAGAGATTAAAAAAAAACACAAAGTAAATCTTCATCAAATCTTCCCTAATACTCTCCCTCAAGTTGACACATGGAGGTCATGAAAGCCCAACTTGTGTAGCCAAAAATGTAAACCGACCTCGACCAAACGCCTCGGTAAGAAGGTCTATCGATTGAAGTCAAATAGATATGTACCCGATTCTAATGACAATGGATTGCACATGTTCTTCAAAATAGCGACAATCAATTTTTGATGTGTTTTGTTCGTTTGTGAAGTGTATAAGGCAACTCGATTGTCCCGATAATAAGCCATTGCTTTGTTGTGCAATATCCCAAGGGATGCAAGTAAAGTGCTCAATTGTCATATTGCCATAGTGCAATATTTAGCTTCAGCAGAGTGACGAGTAATTGATCGCCAAGTGATTGGATAACTCGCCCAATCAAAATCACAAAAAGGTAGTTAAGTGAAGTGAAGCTAAGATCTCATGCTTTAATACTATGCGAGAAATCATGATTTGCTGTATTGCTCATTGTACAATATAAATATTTATACATGGTGAAGATTCACTTTGTTGTTTTGTTTTTTAATAGTTGGTGTCTTTCTTATGGTTAATTAGGATTTACTTTTTGATTCTTAGTTAGAATGACATTTTTTAAATCTCTTATAATTAGTCAAAGATATTTGATTAGTTCCAACATGGTATTAGAGTAAAATTTCATAAGTTCAAATTTTTCCATACCCTTATTTACTTCTTCTATTACATGTTTTCATAGGTCAAAATCCAGGTTAAGTATAAGGAAATCGTCAGAATATTTAAACGGACATCTTCATTATAACGGTGGTCCCCTATAATTTTACCGCTTAAAAGAATGATTATGCATTGATAAGAGTGCACGCTCTGTATCAATGGGTCTTTTCAACAATGGTACCACTGCTCAGAGGATTATCACGGTCCCGGCCATTCCTCGATCCTCATAAAACTGACTCCGGGCGAGATGAGTGCGAGATAATGTTTCTTGAAGAGACACATGATATCTTGATACTCAAAATTTGCCATGGAAACTCAGTTCTCTCGGGACGGTGAACCTTCTCCTTCTCCGAGCTTTCTTCCTCGATTTTCAGGCGCTACACATGGAAATTAGCACAGCATTCTCTCCATTCTTGGCTTTCTTTAACCTCGCACGTGAGTGCTCAAAGCCCGTTAAAAGTCAAGAGTGGGGTGATAAACCCTAGACGCACCCACGTTGCAAAGTCAAATCATCAATCCTATCATCAAAGCTTTGATGGCATTTGCTTAGAGAAAAGCTAACGAAACGAGACTAAACGCCAAAAATTAAGGTACCAAGAGAGCAAAGGTTAGCGATGACCAAAAGTTACAAGTTGAAAACGGACAAAGCAATAGACAGAGAGAGAGAGAGAGAGAGAGAGAGAGAGAGAGACTTTTGTTTATCAGTCCTTAGCACCGTCACCAACTTTTGCTCCTCTGCACTCGAGCCTGCTGTGCTCGCCGTGCCTTGCAAATTGCAATGCGCAACGCCCAGCCTTGGTCAACCCTTATATTTCGCCTTGGTTTCTAGGGTTACATTCCCGTCTCTTCGTTTTTCCTTCTACTTTAATATGGATTTCATGCCAAAAAATGTCAGTGCATCCATCACAAGTGTCCTTGATCTCTTTACCTGTGTCCACTGTCCAGTTTCAGTTTAGGCAACTATTTAAATTATACAGACATATCTTGTGATGAGGTGCAGACTTACGCACACCGATGACATATAGCGACAATGATCACATTTTACTGGTTTCGCACTTGTTTGTGGCCGGGAGGAAATCTAGACAGAGCAATCCAGCTCTTTCTCAATGGTTTGTAAGCCTCGCCATGCATTTCGCCTCCACTTTCATTTAACCCCGTTTCAGTCATTTGCATTTGCAAGATCCCCTATGTTCAAAATACATGAGAATATCCGAAATGAGTGGACAACGAAGTTAAAGAAGAAAGATATCAACTAAAGACATAAAATCCAGTGCGGTATGTTAATATAACCTAGCACTTTCCTTATCAAGTTCAAAGAAAATATCAACTTTTAGATTCCTCCGGGGAGCAGCAAGCGAGGAACATTAGATCTGCGTCATTAAAGAGGGATGGCATCATGACGGCCATCATTTATTGGCCTGTTAATCGTATAAAACACAAGTCGAAAAGGTAAATGTGACCGCACCGACGCAACCAGGCACAGTACATCCTCGGTCCAAGATTTGGCAACGCAGTAAAGCCAATAGCTGGCACGATGTGAGACCCTTAGTACGAACCCGGCATCGAAACGATTAGAGTCCAAAGCAGAGGACAAAAGGGTCTCTCGCTTCGTAGCTCGTTTGATGCTAAAAAGAACTACACTTGCTCGACAACCAAGGGCGAAGCAGGAGCAAGGCGTCGTGACTGCACAGTGTAGCCTTGGATAATTCCTACAGTTCTCTTGTCCTAATGCTTGACTTAAACAATAAAAGCCAAACTTCAGACAACATGCTCCCGCAATAATAAAACCATTTTCCAGATTCTTGATCGGAGGCCTGCGCAGATCCTCCTCTTCATGTGCCATTAGTAATTGCTATCTATCATCATGTAAATATACACATAAGTTAGTATTTCTTGCAATAGAAAACGACTATGTAAGTGAGCCGAAAACGACAAATTGTAGCACTGTAAACGTGCGTTACTCATAGAGTTCCGAAGAGTTACATCGACCCTAAGATTACACTAACGAAAACAACTGAAGCTACATACACATGACAAACGACGAAGAGGGCCCTGACCAAAATGCTTTGAGCTGTAATTCTAATCGAGTTTGCTCGGAAAGATAAGGAAGAAGAAAGAAGAAAAAGAACAGTAAAATATGAACACGAGAGCTCCTCGGCTCCTCACCGATCGGCATTGTAAGAAGACGATCTCTTCAATGCCGGACCGACCGCCTCCTCTTTCGTCTTGGTCTCGATCACGCTGCCGCTGAAGTACTCCTTATCTTCCAATCTTATCCCCGCCAAGTCCGGGATTCTCGCCGAGGCCCCCGTCGCCTGCTTGCGGCCGTTATCGGCTGCTCCTCCGCGGGGCAATCTCGTCTTGTAGTGCCCGATCAGCGACAGCCCTTGATCTTTATGTACGTCGCTCCGCAGTCCTTGAACGAGAGGGAGCCGCACGATATCAGCTGCATCAGCACCGACGTCGCCTTGATCTTGCCACTTGGGAGGTTCCCCGCCGCCCGATCCGGTCCGTCCTCTTTGCCTCCGCCCGGGCCTAATATCAGCCGTCCATCGGCCTTCATCAGGGTCTCCAGCGTCTCGGGGCTCGAATCGGACGGTGGCGGTGAGATCTCGTCCCTGCTCAGCTCCGTCGTCTGATTTTGACCTGGATTTTGACTTTGACTGTGACCCGCCCCGTCGGCTCCATCTCCATGGAGCTCACGAATCTCGCTCTCCCTCTCCTTAACGTGTCGCCTCCGCCTCCTCTTGTCGTCCGTCTGAGTCGACGCGTCCGCCGCCGCTTTCGGCGTTGACTCGCTGTTGGAGTCGGCCTTGTAGACCTTGTACTCGTGGAGGTCGATCGAGCTCCACGACTGGTTCCTCCGACGAGCGACGACCGGGAAGTCCGATTCGTCGCTCGATTTCGGCGTGTTGATCGGCTTCGGAGAGCGGAACGACACCGACTCGAGAGGCCTCGCGGTCGAAGAAGACGACGACGGAGAAGGCGACTCGAGGAGCTCCGATCCCTTGAGCACGTACTCGTTGCCGTGCGATGGGTAGATGAAATCGTTGTCAGCCAGATCGTGCCACACGAAGCCGTTCTTGTAGCTCCTGCAAATTGCATTTCGGGGAATTTCAAGTTGTAATGAGTCCGCCAGGATCGATGAAACAGGACTTGCGAAGAAGATCAGTCGATGTTGTACTGCATATTTTCTCGAGAAAACTCACCGTTTGGAAGACCAGGAATACATGGCGGCCATGCCTTTGCCACGGAGGAGGTTCAAGCGGTTAATCACATCTGAGAAACGAAACAGAGAAACAGACATCGTGAGCGTATCCTTATCATGCACGTTTCTGAACTGAACGAAACCGGAGGGAAAATCCCGCTCGATTACCGAGAAAATAGCTCGAGATGAACAAACCGAAGAGAAAATTTCAGTTAAAGAAGCGCGTGTATCGCCGATGTAAAACTTCCACAGAAAATAGAAAATGGGTAAGCGCCTATGTTTTGTGTGTTTCCCTCGCGAATGTCGAAAGTTCAAACGGGTCGAATCATTTGCAATTGCCAAGTGAATGTACACAAACAAACTGTAAGAGCCAAAAGCGGCCGCCGCTGCTCAGAGCCTCAGACTCACCCAAATGCTTTCGAATTCTCGTTTCTCTTCCAATAACATCCGCAACCAAAGCGATGACTAAAGGACAAGCGAAAGAAGACAAGAAAGAAACCAGGTAAATTACCAGAGAGAAAGAGTCCTTCGGGGGAAGAGAGAGGAACTTCCATGAAGTGGGGTTGCTCGAGCTGGCCGTTCCTGGAGAGGTAGTACACGACGGGGACTCTTCTCTCGGCGCTACCCTTGCAGGGCTTGGAGGGTTCGGCCCAGACCTTGGTTCTCTCCGGGCTGGTCTCTCTGTCCTTCCATCTCTTGGGGATCTGAAGCTCTGACGGCGGTGTCGTCCCCGTCGTTCTCGTTGCCCTGGAAGTGACGGCCATTGCTTTTCTCTGCATGTTGAGGAAAGAAGGAACAGAAAGCGCAGAGTAAGGTCGCTATAAGAGGAGTCGAGACTTGAGACCCGAGGACCCTATGTGGGTAAGTGTAAATTCTACGCTCTGTTACAAGAAGGTGAGCCAGAAAAATGCAGAGAAAAAGTCATGTACCCACCCAGGGAGAACAGTGAAGAGGAAGGACGGGAAAAGAGGGGCAGAAAGGGTTTTGTTTTTATAGTCAGATTCAGAGAGAAAGAGAAAGAGAGAGAGAGAGAGAGATGTGAACGAGGAAGGAGAGGAAGGGGGAGAACCGGGGGAATTCAAAATGAGGATGCGGCAGACAACAGCTACCGAACAAAAGAATGGTTATTTTGGTTTTCAGCACTCCCTCTGTCCTAAGATCCTAAACCTAGTTTTGTATATACTCGCTTCATCCTTTTAATTCTTAGGCTCTCGCGAGCAAAATATTCGGGACACTTTTGTGAAAATATTTCCCAAGGTAAAGCATTTTAATTTTTAAAATATCATATTACATACATTATTCAAAAAGTAGCCGCATTAAAACGGACGATGTTTTCAAACTTAATTATTCAATATGTCGATACTTTTTTTTTCGAATCGTGCATTGACTTAAGAATCCATGAAAGTTTCACAATGTAATAATTGCTATCAATGTGTCATCAATCACGGATAATGTGTGGTTAAATGTTTCCATAAGATTAATCTTAGTTACAATGTATGGTTGCCGAATAGAGGGAGTAAGATGAGCCACTAGACACGTGTACTTTCAAGGTTAGGGATGGAGAATAGCATTGGAAACATCGATCCAATTCACATGAAATAAAAGTCATCACCGTCACTGGAGTTTCACGGTAATGAGAGTTGCCCCAATGAGACCGGGTCTTAGCTTTGACTCTTCACTTGTGGTTCGGGGAGATCTAGAAGAAGTTTAAACCGAGAGAAGATTCTCAAAGTCCCAACATTCAAAACTGTTGCGCACGCAGGTGGAATGGACCGTAGTAGGATCGCGTCTTGATTCAAAATGCTCCGCATTTTTTTTTATGAAAATCAATACCTATTTGAAAGGGAAGAATATCGTCGCTTCCATTCCATGTGGGGCTTAGCAGCTAAGCTGGCCGTGACATCTTTCCCCCTAAATTCAAACGCTATCGAGAAAGAGTTGACCGCGGTTTGTCTAAACACGTCAAGCACTCAACACCTAACCTCTGACCCCCCCCCTAAATTTGCGATGATTGCGTCCTTTCTCTCTCTCCCTCTCTCGGCTCGAAATCTCCCTTTTCCTGCAGCTTCGATTTTTTAAAATAAAAAGGAGAGATTTCGAACCGAGGGGGAAAAAAAAAAAAAAAAAAAAGAGGGGGGATGGACCCCTACGGTCAATGTGGAAAGCCTGCATATAAAAAAACAAAACATCGTTGACCACATCACTTCCCGTCCCCTTCCCCGCCATCACTCAGGTATCCCATTCTTCCTTTTCCGTCTCGAGACTGACCCGTGACAGCTCGGACAAAGCTAGGACAAGGGGGGAGAGAGAGAGAGAGAGAGAGTTGCCCCCAGCGCAGGTGCAGGGAGATTATACGTCGTCGTCCAATCAGGGTCCCTGAACGATCAGGGGAGAGGGTACGGGACGAAATCTTTTGCTTGGGGAGATCTGCACGGTTCCATTCCCATGTCGCAAAGCGGCAGAAAAGTGGCTCCACAGCCTTGTGGCTTGTGGCGTGAGCGAAACGTGAAAAAGGGTAAAAAGCGAGAGGGGCGGCACGAAAAAGAGTTGAAAGGTCGCCAGGGGTCCAAAAGCGGCAAAGCAAAGAGAGGCAGGCCCATCGAGCGACATGGGCCTTCGTTTTTCTTTCTGCATCCCGAGACCGAAATCTGACAAAGTCCCCCCGTGTCTTGATTCTTTCGGAGGAGTCGGTAGTCCAAAATATCGGCGATCCGGTCCGCGGAGAGAGGGAACCGCCCGCCATTGCCCTCCCGTGTTCACATTTCACATGGTGTCTGTATGAACGCGCGATCTGGAATGGGGAAGGTGGACGAGCACGTGGCGTGGCGTGGCGTGCGTGCCGCGCTCGCGAGCACGTCCCCCTGAATTCCTTCGCCGCGCACGGGGTCCATGTGGAGTAAACGCTGGACCGTGGCGAATCTCAATGCTGTATGGTCACTGCTTGATCTGATGGATCAGATGAATCCGACTATCACGACGAAATCTCACGAGCCTTTGTGAAGTGTCCTAGATTATCACGATTTTTTTGTTTTCGGTCGCAGTAGGTTATCAGAGAATTAGGGTATCATATTTATGGTGTTTTATATTGAGTTACAATAGGAACATCATAGGCCTTTGCAGAATAGTGTGAGATTAAAAACAATAGGTTAGGTTTGATAATCAGAATAAATTTTAGGAAAAGATATTTATCATGTCTAATATTTAGTTCCTACCTAAGACGATATAAAGTCGAATATAAGAGGACTATAATCCGTATAAAAATATATCATGATAGATGTGGTATAAAATTAGATAGAATTTCTAATTTACATTATATAATAGTTATTTTTTGAGAATAACAAAATTCTTAAATGAATGAAATTAAAATAATATTTTAACTTAAAATTAACAAAAAAAAATCAATTTCTTATTTATTTATTCTTTATTTATTTGTCTATTTGAATTTCTTTTTATCTCATAATACTTATTCAATATATGTCAATATATATATTTAGTATTTATATTCATTGCATATTTTATGCATTTCAATAATTTAGGCATATTTTTTTGGTTTAATATTTAATAAGTTTGTATTAGAGAATGATGGAAAGAGAAAAAAAAAAAAGAGGGAAAATAAACAAATAAAAATGAAATAAGTAAGAGTGTCATGAGAAACTCTTATTGTCTTCCTTTGTGCAATTTTAAGGTTTGTTTGCATTGATATGCTATCCATATCAAACAATGAACGTGATATAATGTGAAAATATTCGGTTTTAATTTTGCGAATCATCAAAAAGTATTGGATATAGTAAATTCTATGAATTTTATATCTTATCATATAAAATCCTATCATGATTAGAAATTCATACAATCAAATAAAACCTAAATGATTCAACAAAAACTAATGATGTTTTCTATTAAGTTAAGACATTTAGAGTTGATTTACAGTGGACGCACGAGCCCTCATGGGAAGGTCGCAAAATATAAAAATGGCTATTTCGTTCAGCAAGTTTTCAACTCAACGATTCGTAATTGTTTTTTTTTTTAAGTGAATCGAATGACCAATTCAAGTAGAGTAGCAGGAGTACCTAATCCTCGTCCTAGAGCAAAGACCAGACGACGGAAAACCTCTTACGAAATTAGCAACGACAGAGAAGTTTGGAAAAATCTAGTGAAATGGGGGGTTTTGTTTATTATTTGTAAGTTGAATTCCATGGAGTGGACTTCCTGGGCCGGTGGCCAAGCTCGAGTCGCTGTCGCAGCGAGCACGGACAATGCCCCCTCGATTCGAGAAACCCCAACTTTCATTAAGTTTGACCCCAAAGGAAGAACGCGGTCCAAAGAGAAGTAAATGCGTGGGGGCACCGGTTTTTTTTTTTTTTTTCCCAATCCTATGCGTTCGTTTAAAAATATATATATATATATATATATATATATATATATATATAATTTGGAAAATATTTATTTAAAAATGATTACTCACGTTCGTTTAGGAAAATTAATTAATAGAAAGTATTTTTATCATTGATTACAATCTATGCCTAACTATTTTCGTGGGTGATAAAAAAAAAATTCCATTATATATTCCAAATCATTCATTTTTCCACGAAACGAATGCACCATAATTCTCATTAAAGTCTCAGGTTTTTATCTTGTCTCGTCATAGATAGAGCATGGGAGTCGAACTCTGTACTTATAATACTGACGTCCCCATCTCCCAGTTCCCGTACCATTGAGCCGTGTGCCTGGTGGTGGGGGGCACCACCTTTGCCAACCACTTCTGCGATGCTTTTACATGAGCTTTGATCATCAATAGACTTTGGTCATATGGGACCCTCCCCCCCTTCTTCCTTACTTAACTAATTAATCTAAAGACTAATGTAAAAACTAATGTCAAGATGTCATGTCCTCTCGAAGCCTGCTCTCTCCATAGGACTGGGGCTCCATTTCCACTGCGGCCCAAAAACGCGAGGGGCTTATTTCTCTTCCTCGTAGCAGCAGTGGGCCGATCCAGAAGCGCCGCATCAACCGGGCTTTCATTATGGGCCGGTCGCACGGCTCAAGACATGTCGTTTTTGAGCTTAGTATCTCTTTCGAACCATTCTCTTTTTTTCTTTTTTCCTTTTTTCCGCTTTTCCTTTTGGTTGCTGATTCGAAACGGGGAGCATCCTAGAAGTAGAAAGGAGTACTTTTGTCCCGCGCCCTAGCACTTCTCCTTGAATTTTCTCCTTTTTCTCCTGGTAGTTTTGCTTTTCCGATTTCAGGTATCGACTTCTCTTCCGTTGCTCTCTAAAAGAAGTTATGCTACGACGTAGTGCTCGTGAAAAGGAACAAGCTTTTTCACTACCAAAAGAAAGTTATGCTACCGACCAAAAAAAAAAAAAAAAAAGAAAGTTATGCTAAGACAGAGACCCAGCACAAGTTCTTTTTTTTGGTCGTAACCAGCACAAGTTCTTGCTAGCCGGCTTTTGCAGCAAAATTCTCTTTGTTTCTTATGTTTTTTTTTGTTTTTTTTTTTTTTTTTTTTTTTGTGGCTTTGAATTGTCTCCTTGTTTTGGGGTGACGAAACACGACTTTGAATTGAACTTTAGGGGGGATTCTTTTTCTTCTAAAAGGACAAGCATAGAGTACCATCCGATTACACGAGGAATCTACAAATGCAGGAATTGACCATCATCACGATAATGAGGCAGACAAGGAAATGCCCATCAGGTCCCACTATCGCGCACCCAAGTGCATTTTCTGATAATGCTTGAATGGGAATCTTGAGAGCAGTACGCCAGCGAAGTGCATTTTCTGATAATGCTTGAACGGGAATCTAGAGAGCAGTACGCCAACGAAGGACGAAGGACTTCCTCCATCTAGCTTAAGCCGATTCGAGCTTTTATTCTCAACAGTCCCGGGAAAGGAAAAGATGAAAAGATAAGAGCCATTTCGCTAGAGAACAATTTCAAGGGTACTCTTTAAGAGAATTAGTGAATGGGAAGCGCACTGACTACTCGACAGTGAAGGGTTAGCATGACTATAAAAGATGTCTGATTTCGCAGGCATGAATGTCGCACGGGACACCCGTCCTCCGCTTTCATGATTACGATCCTCACTAAAGATAAAATCAGATTCTCCGAATATTGAGTCATCTAGAAACATTCGCAAATTGCAATTATATCGATTTAGTCTTAAATTTTTTAATTGTACCAATTGAATTCCATATTTTTTGACGATTTGCTAATGTAGTTCATGTTGAGGTTGTTCTGCATCGATTGTAAAAGAGATTGGTGATCTATTTGAAGTGAAGGAAAGTCTTATTTTTTGAGCTAGTTTTTTAGGCGAGAAAAGTCCAAGACCACTCAACACTAGTATTAGAGCTTGGGTTTGCCCATAAGTTTGGATCTAATAGTTACACGGGAGAATTACCGGTTGTTGCGCTTCCAACTTAGGGCTCGATGTGTGAGGGATAGATTATTGAGGTTCTCTCACAACAATTGTGAAAGGGGCTAGTGGTTGGTTTATAAGTATGAGGGAAAGTCCTACCGTTTTAACTAGTTTTTAGAGTAAGAGAAGCCCAAAACCACCCACCAGTTTATTTGACTAATTTTAGTCGAAAATTGTTGATATAGACGTTAGCCATGTGACTCAACCAGAGTTAATGCAGACAAATTTTACATTTTTTTAGCTAGTTTTTAAAGTAAGAGAAGCCCAAAATCACTAAACAGTTTATCTAACCAATTTTAGTCGAAAATTGTTGATATATACATTAGCCATGTGACTCAACTAGAGCTAATGCAGACAAATTTTACATTTCTTTTAAAAAAATTTAATGAGTTTTTCTTATTTTTATTTTATTATTTTTGTTTTTACAACTCTGAATCACACAAGGTTGCCACCCGACTATCGCTAGCCATAGGCAAGGGTCGCTTATTCTGAGCAAGGGTGTCGTGGGCGAGAGCCTCCACACCCTCACCTAAATCCAAGCAATGGCTGACATCGTCACCTATTGGCCAGCAAAGGCCTCTGCATCCTCGCCAAGATCTAGCAAGGGTGTTCAGCCCTCACCCAAATCCAAGCAAGGGTCACAACTCCCTTGATGGGTATGGGCAAGGGGCCGGCAGCCCTCGACCAAACTAGGTGAGGGCATCACAACCCTCTCCTTGGACTTGGGTGCAAAGGCTCTTACCCATGGTAGGCATGGGGCGAACACCCTTGCCTAAACCCCACTTGTGATCGGCGAAGGGCGAAAGCTCCTGCTCACACCTTACTTGTTGTAGGTGAGGGTTAGCTCGTGGCCTCGCTAACCCATAGTTGGAGAAACTAACAAAGGAATAGAAAAGAAGAAACAGAAAAGAAAAACAAAAAATATAATACAAAATGCTAACAAATCAAAAAAATTATTCTCATGGATATTGACTGTGCCGACAACCAATATCTAAGTTAGTGATTTCTGACTAAAATTAACTGAATAAATTACATTGGCAAATTATCACAAGATTTAGAACTCAATTAGCACGATTGAAAAGTTCGGATTTAAGACTTTTCTTGTACTTTTTTCCAAAAACATTCCGACACACTTCATAATCTCATTACTATAATGGTTCTCATATTATTCCGAATGAACATAGGAACTCATTTATGAAGCTGATCCATCACAGAAACTGCCGAGGTGAAACTACTTCCGGAGACATAAACTTTCCAAACGGAAATGCTTTTGTTCAAACAATTGTCTAATAAAAGTGGATTTAAACCCTTTTTATCATTTTGTTTCGGACAGTTCCCGGCACTAAAGAACCAACTATTGAAAATCACAGGTCAAAGGTTGATTAATTGGCAACAAGCCACGATCAAGCCACGATCAAGCCACGATCATGGATTCCAACAAGGGCAAGGCTGCAAAGCTAGTATAAATAATGAGCTGAATGGGTGAGCTTCTCTAATCCAAAACACGAGATGGATTGCATATCTCCTTCCTCTTCCGGTAGCTGCTCGGACAATAAAGTAGGAAAAGCAATGAGGATTTATGCGCTTTACAGTACTGCTTCTGGTACAAACTTACTTTGTCCTAAAGCGAAAGCCATTGCATTGGAGGACTTTGCACGTTCATGCCACGATGGTACCGGAGAAGACCGATTCCTTCCTCATTTTGGAACCCTATGACCTACCCTTCCTTTTTTTAATAAGAACGACCTACTTTGTAAAGGGAAACGGATGGGCCACGATCAAAGCAATGCATGAGCAGACCAGAAAATGGGGCCTATACTCTCCATGCCATTGGATAAATGTTGCGAGCACCTCCACTGCCACCACCAAAAAGGGAACATCAAAAATCGGTCCTTCCAGTCCTCCCATTGAGGTCATAGGGATATAAAGTTACCAGTAAATTAATCTTTTTTTAACAAAAAAAACCATAAAATCTTATCGTATCATATAATATAATGGCACCTAGAACCATTTAGTCCAACTCTACTGCCGAAAGATTAAGACAAACGAGTGACACATGGCCACCGCAAGTGGACGAAAAGTCGGGGTCTGTAAAACAAATTTGAGCACGAGTCTGAGGCCCGCGTCCGTAGCGTGTTGATCACCACCTAGAAGGAGAAAAAGCAAAGGACACAAATCCACCATTTGGCAAATTGATCTGCCCTCGAAAAAGATATTATACCACTGAGAATGACCCAACCCACCAGATAAACAGCTCCTAGGATCACATCCATGCAAGACGACCACCACACTATATTGGTTTTGCAGGTACTCATGGAGACGCCTCATGTTTTGTACGATGGGTACTGACCGACTCCCCACTAAATCTCTATTTAATAATCTTCAGTGAGAAAGCTTTTTGCCCTTCCTGACTGGGTTGTATATTATACAATTACGTAGCATAACCTTATATAAATTATTTAGAGAGAGAGAGTGGAGTGGATGGCCAGAAATTAGTGGCATCCACGTCATAGTGGTATATCTTTATCTCTAATCTTGCAGATTAGACTGTGTCCTCCACTATAGAGAGTTCTTGAATCCTAAAGTCACCGAGCCGTTCATTTTCTACACAAAATGCTCCTTATAGATCATATTCACGCAGGATATCATTGACACCAAGGCCACGACTAAATTGCTCTTAGCTTTAATAGGAGCATATGACATCACATCTCACTTTGTGCATATATGTTATTATACTATTCCTAGTGGCACAGTAACTAAGCACCACTAGTGCTGCAGCAACTAAGTCCTGCTTTAGCCATATAGAGGAATCACATCGCTGAAGATAGAAAGTAGCAGTAGCTCAATGAATTTGTGGCTCTGCAATCCTGTCAATTTATAGCATGACACGGAAACAGCGCAGTTACCGTTCCAGCCTCAAACATGAGAGGTATCTGGCCACCCAATGTATTTGTAACTCATTTTCTCACCATTGCAAAGGAGAGACGGTAACCTGCAAAACCATTTGTAGGAAGATAAGAGATACAGATTATTTTTTGAAAGATTATAAGTCTTAACTTTAACAGCTTGAACAGTAGAGAAAAGAATCCTGAGAATTAATATCTACTCGTCCTTCAGAGTTGCAGATTGTCGGGTAGATCCAGCTTATAGCCGCTATTTCCTTTCTCTTGGAGGCATGGCCCTTTGATGCAGACGAGATACTCCCAATCCCAAAACAGATAGAAGAAGTTAGATCAAATAAAACTCCATTTTGCAGTTGTTCCATGGTTGAAGTATATCCCCAAGCATTTATACTCCGATGAGAAATTCACATGTTTTCAAGGCCAATTTAGCAAGAAGGTGAGGGAGAAAAACCAGTTCCCTGCCGACAGCTTTCCTATTCAGTCTGAGAAGTGGCTTGTTATGCTAAAAGCAATTGTAACAGAGAACATGGTCAAATCAAATAGATTTGAAATGGCCTATATGACTTACTTAAATCCACAGAGACAACTCAAATTAGGAAATAGCTCTCTTAACCTGCCAGTGTATGTAGGAAATTTGTCTAGCAAGCTCTTGAACATAAAGTTTGTAGAACAAATTCTTAGGCCATCTTCTCATATTTTATAGAGTCAAAAGTCACTTTACGTACAATCTAAAGGTTCCCTCCCTATCCCTGGTTTTCAAATATATTTTTTTTGGTTTCATCTTCCCTTTTCTTTCACTTACCTTCTACAACGGCCTTTAAGAACGCCAGGGACAAACCGTATATTTTTCCACACAATTGGAAGGGATGAACTTGTGAGAGGTGACTTCCATTTCTGAACTTCGCTGTGGTCCAGTTTGTTATGGGCCTATGTTGTGTCCTGAAGCCAATCATTGCACTCTTTTGCCAAGACAATGGACAAAATAATACATCACTATTGGCGCTGTATTTTATGTGAATGGATCCACCGTAGCACTTTAAACTTTGAAGTAACACTATTTAGTTAACCTCCTCTTTAAAGTAAATATCAACAACTATCTCAGGTAGGATCAAACAAGCAACCTAACAAATAGAAGTAGTGAATTGAGGATTATTTATTTTTAGAAACAGAAAACATGAAGAACAACTGTTCACTCAACTTTATTCGTGATATTCTTCAGATTATACCTTTGTGATTAACACTATCGTAAAGAGAACCATGCTGAAAATTACATCTACAGATCAAATCCCTTAATTTGGCTATTTCAGCGTAATGCCTGATGTCATATGCCTAAGGTGCCTATCAAGAGATGAGCATGTGTCCACCATCTGTGTGGTGGTAAAGAAAAGCAACCTTTTCATAATGATAAGGAGTTATCAAGTGGTCATTCAACAACAGGCACTGGCTTATATATAAATTGCAAGAGTACACATAGGTCTTCAAGTTCTAGTAAGTAGGTGGTCTTGAGTTTCCCTTTCAGGAGAAAGCAAAGAGCTGTAGAGGAATTGAAAATGGTGCAAGAAGTCCGAAAGGGTCCATGGACAGAACAAGAAGATTTCCAACTGGTGTGCTTTGTTGGACTTTTTGGAGATCGCCGATGGGATTTTATAGCGAAGGTATCAGGTTTGAAGGTGGCGGGAGAAAATACTAGGTATGTTCGTTTTAAAGCCTGGGGGTTTTCCGGAAGGAGCTACTTCTAACCGCCCAGCTTTATTCCAGGATTGAATAGAACAGGAAAAAGCTGCAGACTACGCTGGGTTAACTACCTGCATCCTGGCCTAAAACGAGGGAAGATGACACCTCAAGAAGAGAAACTGGTGCTCGAACTTCATTCGAAATGGGGAAATAGGTTTGTTAACTTTTGTTAACATATAAGTAGAGAAGTGATTTTGCTATCGAATAGTCTTTCCACATAACCTGCTTTTATTGGCCTATTCACAAGGAATTATTACATGCAGATGGTCGAGAATTGCTCGCAAGCTACCAGGGCGAACGGACAATGAGATAAAGAACTATTGGAGGACTCATATGAGGAAAAAAGCTCAAGAAAGGAAACATGCCCTTTCCTCATCATCAGCGTCTTCGAATATCTCTTCTTCCTCATCGAACAACCCCACAGTGGATTCATTAACAACTCAAGAGACTGGAAAAGAAAGCTTCTGCGATACAGGAGGTCCTGGTGATATGTTAACTTCAACTGAGAGGAATATTGAAGAACAGGGGAAAAGTGAGAGTGCCTGTTCATTCGATGACATATGGAAAGAAATTGCTTTGGCAGACGGTTATGGAATACTACCTGTTTATGATGGCTACAGTGAAGAAAGCTGCAATTTCTCTTGTCCTCCCATGGCTTCGCCGACAATGGAATACAGCTCAGATCCACTGTGGCTGACTGACGAAGAAGAATCCAAGATGTTTCCCGGCAATCAGTTTTTTCCCGATTATGAGCATGGAGTAGCTTACATAACTGGTTGACCAAATATTCATTCTTTATCATTTGTTCATATATGTACTGCATTTCCAAGGAGGCTGTAACATCCAGGAATTCTCTTATAACTCTAGGGCACTTAGTGACCCAAAAACCGCGGCAGCCACTCCATGCCCCTTGTAACGTGTGCTTTTACTTCTCAACAAAACAGGAAAGGAAGACAAGGTATCTAGTGACGAGACTAGTTTGTGTGTGGAATCAGTGTAAACAACGTGTTTATGAATATCAGTCTTGCAGTTTGTTTCTCTGTATGATCATTCCACGTGTACAAAAGTGTCCCCAAAACCCAACCACAGAGGAAACAAGAAAGGAAAGATCATAGAAGGACGAAGTACTGCAAACATAAAGACAAAAGGGAAGTTACAAAGGCTGCGCCTGAGCTAGAGATATTCAGTGGCCAAGCTTTAGCCACCAATTTGGCTTCAGAAACTAAGTCTTCAATGGTCAACAGAGTTCACGCAAAGCCCAGGAGTCTGCTCTTCTTAACGTTCTAGCAGCTCATGTATAACGGTCCGCACAATAGGGACTGAGCCAGCGATCAACTCACGTTACTCTGAATTGAAATTTTAATCTATAGATACTACACGGCTAAGATGAAAAACACTCTTCAATCAAGGTGCATCCTCCATACTATCTCAAGGCGATAAACTGGGAAAAAGAAAAAAAAAAAAAATCACGCACCATTCTTATTCACTATATCAATCAGCCATTATTTTAAAATGATTTCGTAAGATCTTCAAGTTTATTCATAAATTAGAGTCTAAGGAAAAAGCCATTGGAGAAGAGAGTATAGCTATGGTTGTTGGGTACTGGAAAATAAGGGACATACGTCACCTAAAAGTTAAAAAAATCGATCATGTATAGGTTAAAACATTTCAACAAGGCGTATGGTTGTTTATCTAAAACAAACGAGTGGCACGCTCTTATTAAAGTTGGAAGGCCTCTGCTTTTCAAAGGTGTCGTGCTTTAGAAGAAAATCTTTAGTGACATGGAAGTAAAATAAACTAGTGGTTAGCCGCCCAAAATGTATTTCTTATTAATATGTCGCATTCGATTCAGAAGGACTGCACGAATATTCCACCAGATGCATCCCATTGAAGGAACTTCTTTTTAACTCACATAAAAACTTTTAATACATTGAAGTTTGAGGCACGAATCTGCACATGGCCATTGCTAACCTACGATGCAGGCCAAGCTATAAAATTTTAGTTCCAACCATTCAGAAGAAACTCGGTTACTTCTCAGCAGAAACACATTAAAATCTTGAATTCAGATTCTGACAGAAGTTGGGCGGCATGTTCTTAGCAACCGGAGTGATGATGGTACAAAGCTCCATAAAAATGCACCATGACGGTTATTTGAAGACTCAATTATGAACCTCGACATTGCGAACAGCTCCAGAGAAGGAAGTCGTTGATGACATCGAGTCATAAATACAAATAACTTGTATCGATGAAGATTGACCTAGCTCGACAATCCATGATGGTTTTTCAGTCCAACTTATGACTTGTGCGAGTTCCGAACAGAATGGGAGTTCCGGAACTAAGAAACGAACGAAGCTGCCCGATTATAGGTTTTTCTCATCCTCTAAGGAAACTTTTATTTGTCTCTTCCACAATTGTGCAAACATCTGGGTCTTTAATCTCGGCTCAGTTAATTAATGACTTGACATCGATAAAACATGATCTACAACTGAATAATTTAGTTTCCTTACATGTAAGAACAGTTAACCCTAGCGAACGAGTTATTCAGGAGAGTCACATACTTGAGAAGCTCGAGAAGTTTACTTTAAGGAGAGTTCGTCGAGCATTGTTGTCCTAAACTCCCGTAATACAATAGCTGGAACAGGGAAGCACTAGCTGCTAAAACGCACACTATGCTGGGGTCAACTTAAGCATGATCTATGAGGTGATGTCGTCTCTCTATCTTTATCAAACCGGGTTATCGGAGGATCCCTCGACTACCAGAAAACCAGTCTCCATAAGCCGGTAATATATCGAATTTTCTGAAATAAATTCCGAATATCTAAGATGCCAATATCAAATTTATCCACAGTAAGCATAGCCATTTATAAGTAACATATCTCCATCATTTTCAATTTTCTGAAACTTACAGCACAAGCCAAGCATCAGTCCTTGATCTCGCACGGAGTCCTCGCACGTCTCCTCTCTTCCATACCATCGCTTTTTCTCCTCGCTAATCTGCCGGTAAAAGAATTGCCGGCATGCTACTCTATATTTTTGGAGTGATTTTCCTGAGCGCATCTCCTCAGCAAAATTTTATTTTCAGTTGCCACCGACAATGCAACTGACCAGCACAGGTATTATCCGACTACTCAGTCCTCACACAGTAGTTTCTGAGGTACCGTCATAGCTAAACCCTTCCCATCCTTAATAACCAGATTGCGCATCATTGATCACGTCGATCACGACCATGAATTTCATCCGCCTCTCCATCAGCAGGACAATCCTCGTTTAGAAACTCTTCGTGTGTTTCGTACCAGATAAGAGCCAGATGAAAAATCCTGGAATCACGCTATAGTCAAACGTGTCGAATCGGACGAACAGATTGATCGTGCCAAAGTTCGTGCCAAAGTTCTGTCGAAGTCACCTAAAACAGCGGCTAGAATCCGTGGCCGAAACACATTACTGTTGGGGAGAACTCGGATACAACAATTCACCACGGCCAAACGCAATTCAGGATTAATTTCTCCCTCGATACTAAATCAACTTAAAATCTCTTAACCCCCAGCAACAGCCAGCAATGTATAGCCTCACAAAATGCAAATATAATACTGAAATGATAAGTAGACAAAGCAAATAACGACACCAAGGATTTAACGTGGAAAACCCGATGCGGGAAAAACCACGGACCGCCCAAAAACATCCACTAATCACCAAGAATAGCAGGATACACAAAGTATTTTTCTCTAGTCACACACTAGAGGTTCAACATCAACATTACAATCATCTTCTTCTCACCACATAGGTGGATAAACAAATTTGGAGCAAGAAAACCTTAACTGCAACCGGAGAATTCGGAGACGGTTCTCGACGAACAAAAACCATCAACTCGTAGCCCTCGGTCTCACGAACAACATACTGAAATTTGAGCCGATTCCGACAACATTTGGCCTTCGAATCAAAGCCGCAAAGTTGCAAGCTTCTTCTTTTCTTCTATTCTCCCTTCGGTGGTTTTTTTTCTCTCTCTCACTTTTCTTCTTCCGGATGCGCACACCCACGTACGACAACTCCTTCTTTTTGTTCTTTTTTTTTTTTTTTTTTTTTGTTTTTTTTTTTTTTTTTCTTTTTAATGCTGGCTGGGCCCCACATGAAGGTGGACCCAGCCAACAAATCTCCCCCTCCACCTCATGTGGGAAGGTTTGTCATGCCCGCTTTTCTTTTACAAGCGTCGAGCTTCACCACGAGCAAGGCTTTGGTCATCATGTCGGACTTATTGTTGTCGGTATGAACTTTCTCAAGTAGGAAGAGCTTCTCTTCTAGCTTTTCTCGGATCCAATGGTACTTCACATCAATATACTTCGATCTTGAATGAAACACCGGATTCTTACTAAGATGGATGGCACTCATGCTATCGCAATATAGAACAAACTTCTCTTGCTTCAAGCCCAACTCTTGTAGGAATTTTTGCATCCACAAAAGTTCTTTACCTCCTTCGGTAATAGCAATATACTCCGCTTCAGTTGTAGACAAAGCAGTACATTTTTGCAATCTTGATTGCCATGAAACAGCTCCCCCTGCAAAGATTATTATATAACCCGATGTGGATTTTCAAGAATCAACATCACCGGCATAGTCCACATCTGAGTAGCCACTCAACTCAGGCTTCGCATTTCCATAACACAAGCAAAGTGTAGAAGTGCCTCTAAGATATCTCAGAATCTATTTAACAGCGATCAAATGCTCCTTACTTGGATTAAAGAGAAATCTACTCACAACACCAACTGCATGAGCAATATCGGGTCTTATACAAACCATGGCGTACATCAAACTACCCACGGCCGATGCATAAGGAATTTTCATCATCTCAACCTTGTCTTTCTCACTTGAAGGACACTCATTACTACTTAACTTGAAATGGCCTGCAAGTGGAGTACTCACCGGTTTACATGTACTCATGTTGAATCTTTCAAACACCTTTTCAATATACTTCTCTTGAGATAACCACAGTTTCTTATTCTTCCTGTCACGAGTAATTCTCATGCCTAAGATTTGCTTAGCCGAACCTAGGTCCTTCATTGCAAAAGTTTTACTAAACTCATTTTTCAAGCTCTTGATTTTCTAACACCATGCCCAACAATTGACATATCCATATAAATAGGAGAATAAGAAAATCATTATCCGAAAATATTTTCATAAAGACACAAGAATCGGAATTAGTTACCAAATCCATGTTCTTCCATGAATGATTCAAACTTCATGTACCATTACCTTGGCGCTTGCTTGAGACCGTATAAGTTTTTCCTTAATCTACATACAAGGTGATCACTGTCTTCAACTTCAAAACCCTCGAATTACTCCATATGTATATTTCTTATTTTAGGTCTCCATGAATAAAAGTTGTCTTTACATCAAATTGTTCAATTTCTAAATTTAAAGCGGCGGCCAACCCAAGAACAACTCGAATAGAAGACATCTTTACAACCGGTGAAAAAAATCTCTTCAAAGTCTATGCCCTTCTTTTGACAAAAGCCCTTCACAACAAGTCTAGCCTTGTATCGTGGTTGTAAACTATTTTCTTCCGTCTTCAACTTGTACACCCACTTATTTGTGAGTGTTCTCTTACCCTTAGGCAACTTCACCAATTCATATGTGTGATTTTCATGCAAGGATTTAAGCTCCTCTTGCATAGCTTCATGCCACTATTCTTTCGTTCACATGATATAGCCTCTTCATAAGTTTCGGCTCTCCCGCATCGTAGTGAGTAACACATACTCATGTGGCAAATATTTTGAGAAGGCCTACGCTCTCTTTCAGATCTTCTAACTTGAGGTAGGATAGATTGCTCTTGCTCAGCTATTTCACTTGTCTCAACTGAAGAATCAACATTATGTGAGGACTCACCATCTTCATGATTTCCATGCACTTCTCCCCCATGATTTCTATCAACATTAGAAAGATTTGGGCTGAAACTAACTGAACGTTGAGCTGTATTCTTTGGTCTCTCCGCCTTGTCAATGTCTTCAATAGTTTGATACTCACAAAACACCACATCTCGGCTTCTAATGACTTTCTTTGCAACTAGATCCCATAACATGTAGCCAAACTCTTCATGTCCATAACCTAAGAAGATACATTGTTTAGACTTGTCATCAAGTTTGGATCTTTCATCTCTTGGAACATGCACAAAAGCACGACAACCGAACACTTTTAGATGGCTGTAGGAAACATCTTTGCCACTCCAAACTCTTTGTGGAACATCCCCCTTAAGAGGAACCGATGGAGATAGATTTATCAAGTCCATTACTGTTCTCATCGCTTCACCCCAAAATGACTTAGCCAACTTCGCATGAGAAAGCATATACCGAATCTGATCATTAATTGTTCGGTTCATTCTTTCTATTACTCCATTATGCTGTGGTGTTTTTTGAAACAGTCTTCTCAAGCTTGATACCATAATCCCTGCAATAGTGTTCAAATGGACCTCTATATTCACCACTATTGTAAGCCCGAACACATTTCAGCTTCTTCTCGGTTTCTCTTTCCACATTGACATGAAATTGCTTGAAAGCCGCAAGTACCTATTCTTTAGATTTCAAAGCAATAGCCCACACTTTTCTAGAACAGTCATCAATAAATGTCACAAAGTATAATGCACCTCCAAGAGTTCTAGTATCCATGCAACAAACATCAGTGTGAACCAAATCAAGTACATTTGATTTCGTGTGTGGAGAGGAACTATGAAATGAGAATCTGTGTTGCTTACCTGTAAGACAATGAGTACATTCCTTTAGATTTTTCTCCTTCAAAGGTAAAAGATTCTTTCTAGCAAGAGTTTCAAGTCCTTTCTTGCTAAGATGACCCAGCCTCATATGCCATAAATCAACCGAGGGATCCTCCACTGCATTTACCTCTTCTTTAATCAAGTCAGCTTGCATGGTGTAGAGAGAGCCTGTCTTCTTACCCTTTGCCACTACCATGGAACCTTTAGTCAACTTCCATTTGCCATCAAAGAAGGAATTACAATAACCATCATCATCTAAGGCACCCGTAGAGATCAAGTGAAGTCGAATATCCGGAACGTGTCTCACATTTTTCAAGAGCAAATTACATCCGACATCGGTTTCCAAATAAACATCTCCCATGCCAATAACCTTGGAAACATCACTATTTCCCATCCTAATATAACCAAAGTTGCCGCTGCGATAAGAAGCAAAATAATCACGCCGTGAGGTGACATGAAAAGAAGCTGCAGAATCAACAACCCACGTAGAGTCTTGGCATGTAAGATTCACATATCCGTCGTCACATACGAACACAATATCGCCATCGGATGCAACCGCCGTTGTAGCTTGTTTCTCTTCTTTCTTTTGATCTCCATTTCTATCATGGAATCTATCTCTCTTTGGCAACCAACACTCTTTTTGCATAATGTCCCATTTTGCCGCAATTATAACACTTGACACTCCTTCTCGGTCTTGATTTCGATCTTCCTCTTGACTTGCCTCGGGTATCATTTCTTTGAAACCTTCTTGATTGACTTCTCGCCCTGTTTTCTATAACAAGAGCATCCGATGTAGAAGCATAATTCAAGCCTTTTCTTCTTGTTTCTTCATTGAACAAACTTTCTTTAACCATGCTCATAGAAAGCACACCAAAAGGAGCTGAGTTGTTTAATGCCACAACCAAGGTGTCCCAACTATCAGGAAGAGTACCAAGTAATAAGCATGCTTGCAATTCATCACCAAGATCAATCTCAAGATTTGTCAGTTGATTTACAATATTTTGAAATTCACTCAAATGTTCCGCCATATTACTCCCTTCCTTGTATCTCAAATTCACAAGTCGCTTAACTAGAAGAGCTTTATTTTGTGGAGTTTTTCTCTCATAGAGATCTTGTAATTTCTTCCACAAAGTGTCCGCCTTTGTTTCTTGAGCAACATGATGAAACACACTATCATCAATCCATTGTCGGATAAACCCAACAGTTTTCCGATTCATTCTCTCCCATTCTTTGTCTTCCTTATCTCCTTTGGCTTCATCACCCTCAATAGGATCAAATAAGTCTTTGCAATATAACACATCTTCCATCCGAGGCTTCCAAATAGAAAAATTCGAGGCATTTAACTTAAACATGGTGCTGCTGGTTTCTTCCATTTAACACTAAAATTTCAACCTTAGCTCTGATACCACTTGTTGGGGAGAACTCGGATACAACAATTCACCACGGCCAAACGCAATCCAGGATTAATTTCTCCCTCGATACTAAATCAACTTAAAATCTCTTAACCCCCAGCAACAGCCAGCAATGTATAGCCTCACAAAATGCAAATATAATACTGAAATGATAAGTAGACAAAGCAAATAACGACACCAAGGATTTAACGTGGAAAACCCGATGCGGGAAAAACCACGGACCGCCCAAAAACATCCACTAATCACCAAGAATAGCAGGATACACAAAGTATTTTCTCTAGTCACACACTAGAGGTTCAACATCAACATTACAATTATCTTTTTCTCACCACATAGGTGGATAAACAAATTTGGAGCAAGAAAACCTTAACTGCAACTGGAGAATTCGGAGACGGTTCTCGACGAACAAAAACCATCAACTCGTAGCCCTCGGTCTCACGAACAACATACTGAAATTTGAGCCGATTCCGACAACATTTGGCCTTCGAATCAAAGCCGCAAAGTTGCAAGCCTTCTTCTTTTCTTCTATTCTCCCTTCGGTGGTTTTTCTTCTCTCTCTCACTTTTCTTCTTCCGGATGCGCACACCCCACGTACGACAACTCCCTTCTTTTTGTTCTTTTTTTTTTTTTTTTTTGTTTTTTTTTTTTTCTTTTAATGCTGGCTGGGCCCCACATGCAGGTGGACCCAGCCAACAATTACCTGCGTAGAATCCCCCTCGAAGTACACTCAGATCCCTGACAGCCTGATCCATCGGGGGAAGATGGTGAACCTCCGTCGATCCTGTAGGCTCTCCTTCGATTCATTGCAGGATAGAACGAGCATAAGAAGCGCAATCGTTTGGCTAGTGCGCGTGCGTGAAACTGCCTGGCGTCGAACGAGAGAATCCGCGACTTCCGACCTGATAGCGGCGCGCTCGATCAACAAGGAGCAACCGCCGGATCGGCATTTCCATTTTCAGAATCTTTCTGCGCTAGCCCAAATGGGAATTTAAACGACGAGCCGAGAAAGGGCGAGCGTCTCCAGTCCGACGGGAAATACTTAGCCAGACCTTGACCCGATCCATTTTAGTCCTTTTTTTTTTTTTTTTTTGTAACTTGAGTGACCGAATTGCTCGTATTGGATAAGGATAATTAAATTGTCCTAGAGAGGTGACTTGTTTTCCTATTGCCATAAATGCCATGCAATCATTCCAAATGTTATCCTCTGTCATAATGAAATTTCGATCGCCTTTAACCGATAAAATTTAAACTCATTGTTAAGACAAATTCATTAAGAATAATTCTTTTAGCTAATGCCATGGGACAAATTGAAGTCGTATCTTATGAATAATTCAAAAATTTCTTAGAGCATAGAGTGTTGTTTCTACATAAAACTCAAATTTCAACCAATATTCCCAAGTCGCAAGATGTCTTTGAATTATAAGTCAAAAGTGCATGCGAAAGATCAGTCAAAGGAAATGTCACTTTAATATAATATCGCGTTATGGATTATCTATCCTATCGATCACCTTGTACGCTAACTTAATAAAGAAAGAACCACTTTCGATACATTTTCAAAAAATATACTTGCTTCGTCAAAGGTTAATGAGTTGTGATGACCCGAATTCGAAATGTTATATAATCTAATAAAATTTTTTGGAATCTTTGAAAATTTTAACTTCCACTTAACATATGAGTGCAGGGTTTTTTTTTTTTTTTTTTCATTTTTAAAAGAGATAATTGTATACCTACCTAAAATTATAGGGCGACTACTTTCCGCTCAAACCTGGCACGTTTGGCATTTTCCAAAATTGTCCCTAGGCCTGGTGCTTCAGCATCCGTACGCACCGAGTAATTATGTGGGACACGCGAAATTTATGCGGTGGCAATTACTACTTTCGAAGTTAGGGTGAGTTTGGATGGGCATTTAGAAAGCCCATCCAGTCCAATGCAAAGGCTGAAAGCCTAAAGCTACTTGGGGAAAATGCAATTGTGTTTGGTAAAAATTTTTTGCAAATGGACTTTGAGTTGAATATGCGTTTGGTAAAAAAACTTTCCCAAGGGGCTTTGATGGTATAATGTATATATTTTTTTTTTTTTTTTTTTTAAAATTCAGCTAAGCCCTTCGCCGGTCCGGTGAAGGGCTGCGGCCGGGCGAGCTGTGACTGGCGCGGCGTCGCCTTCGCCGGTCCCGACGGCGCTCCTTTTTCGATTAAAAAATAAATAAAATATAAGGACAATAACAGAAATATGAAAAATTAACGAGGTAATTTAATAATAAAATGTTTTCAGCATTCTCAGCGCCTTTCATTGAAGAAAGCCTCGAAAATGGTTTTGGCCAAATCTAAACACCACGCTGACCGAAGGAGTGGATGGGACGCTTAAACGCCCATCCAGACGCACCCTTAATCTCTCTCGCTTCAGTGGTGAGGCCCAACCTGCGTGGGCCAAAAGCCCAGGCCCGCGGGATCACGAAGGGCGTGCCCTTAGCAAAGAGGGAGCGCCTAAAGCAAAAAAAAAGAAAAAATGAAGGGTCGAGGAACGGACATGGAGGATAGCGCGCGGAGGGGAAAATACCGAACAGTGGAGGAAAGAGCATGGCGGGCGAGCGCCGCAGTTCCCGAACGTCTCAGCTGTCGAATCTCTACCTCTTCGGTTACAACTCCCTTCAAGCCTTCGGATGGTAATACCTACTGCCGATCTCTACGTGCCTCAATGGATGCAAACTGTCGTCGCTCCGATTCACTTCGTTCAATGCGAAATGCAGGTCGGTTTCCCTTTTCTGGGTTCTGAGAAGCGTGGTCATCACCAAGTCCGTCGACGGCGCTTACGCCGCTGCTGGAGAGCTCATCTGTGAGATTTCAGTTGCTCCCGTTCTTTCTCGGCTTTGCTGTTCAGTTCGTGATTATGGGTCGGGGGATATGGATGAGCAAAGGGCAGGGGCGGGAGTGGCGGAAATTGTTAATTGATAGCTTGGTTTTTCTTTCTTAGATTTCGGTAATGAGATACGTTTTGAAGTGTTTTGCGCTTCTTCCTTCTAGGTCTGCTTCAGGCTGCTGCGTTCCTTGAAGTCCTCCACGGAGCATTAGGTAATTTGTTTTCATGAAATTCACGAATTGGTTGGGGCCTCCTTTTCATTTTGCCTACCGGCGGCGAACCTCTTCATGTTTAAATAGAAAGTTTTGAAATTTTAAACGTGGAATTCCGCAAAAATTTTCCCGTGTTTTTTATTCTTTTTTTTTTTTTTTTTTTTGGGAGGGGAGGGGGTGTTATGCGTACCATTTTCTTGGCTATTGATAAATTCCATGTGAAAAGCACTTGATATCTCTAGCCAAAATCGCTGAAAATGTAAACATTTTGCATCGAAGCAAAGCTGAAGTGGGTTGTTTGTGAGTTATTAGAAGTTCGAGAGGCAATCTGAAAATGGGTCTTTAGCTAGGTAGGTCATTTGTAAAATTTGTATTTTGCGTTGTCACCCTTTTTGCCTTTTGCCATTGCTCATACATATTGGTCTGTGCATCTTAAAAAACTAAAATTTAAGGAATTGTTCCGAGCGGGGTGTTGTTTCCTCTGATGCAATGGGCTGGAAGAGCGCATTTTCTGCTGGCAATTGTTCGTCAAATCAGTGAGGTCAGCTGCATACTTCTATTGCTCGACTACATCCTCCAAGCCTGGCAAACTTGGATCAATGGATGAAACATTGCTGATTTTCGTCTAATTAGTTGCTGATGGGAAAACTGCGTACCTTAACTAATCCTGCTTTTTCTATTCCTCTTGTCATCTGCAGATCCAAGAATCACCATCAGTTTTCATAACCTTCATTGCCTGGTGTCTAAGTGATGTAAGCTCGCAGATATCTTTGTTTTGCTACATATAAAATATGACGGACTCCTTATATAAGTTGCCTGACATGTGAAACTGAGAACTTCAACTGTATTAATCTCATATTATTAGATTGTCAGGAGTTTGAAAACTTAAATCGGTTTTACCATGCTGTTTACTAAAGAAGAAATATTAGATCTTCATGCCATGTGCTTAAAGGTGGAACTCGGATGAGAATGGTGAGATTGAATGGATTGAATACAAATCAAGTCCGTTTAACCCTCATTACCCATTCTACTACTACGTACACCAGAATGAACATCTGCAACTTGCCATGAGTTCTTGCAAACTGTCCATTTCTGTAGATGTTGACTGATAGATGTTGACTGACTAATGGAATGGAATGATGTATTGGGTTGATCTAAGGTTGAGAGTGATATTAAGCTTATGTATAATGATGATAGCAAATCTTCTTGGAATCCGAGCACATACTTTCCTTTCTTAGAGACACGGAAAGATGTATCTAGACATAATTGAACTCTGTGTCAGTTATTATCATTATCATATCCATCCTAGTTGGCTTACAGACACGGGGTAAGGTTTGTTTCTACTTCATTTTTTGGTCCAATTCCCTGTAATTATATTCCAAAATCACATGCTTTTAATTTTGCCTACTGCAAGATACTAATGGATTTGACATTTCTTCATCAGTTATAATTTATTACTTTACTATGTACAACCCATTTTGCACTTTCACAGTTTCCTATATAGTTCGGACCTTGGAGGGTAATTGGCAATCATAATTATGCATGCAGGTGATCAGGTACCTGCATTATGCTTTGAATTGCTTGAAATGTTGTCCACCTTGATTACCTATCTCAGGTTATCTTTTTGTCTGCATTCAAAAAATATCTACTGCTTTGGCACTCATGCTGGTGATTCTAACTGCTTGTGCATTTCACTAGGTACACCACATTTATTGTGCTCTATCCATTAGGAATGGCTCCTGGTGAAAGTGAGTGTAAATTTCTGCATAAAGATCTTATAATTCTCCTCTGGAGTAATATTGATTCCATTGTCCACAAAAGCAAAAGTCAGATGTGCTCATGCTTATGCATTTTCATTGTTCTTCTGTTATGATGCAGTGTGGCTCATGTTCCAGGCACTTCCTTTCATTAAGAAGACTGGCCTCTATGCCTGTTTCTTTTCCAGCATTCCCTTCAATTATTATGATTTCGTCCGGGTATGGTTGGAACATTTTAATCATGTCTGTGACTCTACCTTCCCATTTTATATAATTTTCAGTCTCTACATAAATGACAAAGAGGTGCATTATGTTGCCTTGTGAGTGTCTGGTTGCTTTTTGACCAAAAAGTGTCTAGTTGCTTCCAATTTGCGGGGATAGTGGGACATATGTGTTTGTTGATGTGATATCATGTCTCCGGGATATGTTAAACCCAAGTTAAACCTGGTTTTTATTTTAGTTTTTCCACTGAGAAAGAGACAAAAGTTGATGGTTCAACTGGAGCCTTTGCTAAACCCGTCATTATCCAGATTACCTGTCCTCTTCATATGGGAGTCGATGGCCAAAAAGAATTAATATGGGTGTTGTGAAACGTTCTATTTTACCTTGTGTGTCCACTTAAAGAATCATTTAAAATATCTTTGAAATTTTGCTGGACAAGAACATTCTCTAGCATCTTTAGGTAAATCACTATCAACCTTTTCCTGGTTGGTATTGCTTGATTTTGCTACTTTAGTCATTCCGGGAGTTTTTTTGCATAGTCTATTTTTGCACCTTCCGTTGTGTGACATTAAATTACAATGGAAGCATATATAAATAAAATGTTATGTGGTTATTTTCTCACGAAGCTTATGAAACGTTCCATCTGAATGTCATGTCAGGTTCTTCTTCTTTTCTACCCGTTCCTATGGTTCAAGCTTTATCTGCATTTGTTTAAGCAAAGGCGGTCAAAATTGGGGAAGCGTCATGAGAAGAAAAAGAACTGAAGCTAATTCCTCCTTCCGACACCCGGTAGTTGTAAATCCTTACTTTTGGCTATGCTAGCTAAGCCATTCGTTGTCCTCAAGAATCCCATTTGTCTCTTACCATTTGTCACTGTGGCCTATTTGATCATCCTTCCTAACTGTGGGGGTTTATTATTATGTGTGCACGATTTTGTATAGGTCCTTCTTTAGGGAAATCAAATGCCTGTATTTCTCCTGAATCAGGTATGAAGCAGACACACTGATATAACTACAACACATGATTTATCTGAAGGTTTGTGTTGTAGCAATTAATATATTTCCTGCTTTCTTAAAGAATGAATTTACTTATATCAGTGTAATTTGCCATTTCAATTCTTAAATGGAGTATTAGAATGGAAAAATTGCAGTAGATGGAGAATGGTTGTTGTAAGCCAGCACACCTAACCTTTGACAATGTAGTCTTTCGAGAGATGTCTCCTTTGGGGCCTGAAACTTTTCCAGCTTCAATTGCATTTTGAAGAGCATAAATCATATAGCATTGACTTTTGGTTGAAAGTTGAGGCCAAAGCAAAACACTAGGGAATCTATGTACTACGTAGCATTGATATTCTCTAGAGTTTCAGACGTGTCGACGCTCCGACACGGTCAACGATTGTCGAAAAATCGACACGTGGTCAACTCTTCTAACACGCAAGCCTGAAATTTCGACTTGCGATTCCGACAAACATGGGCCACATTTTTAAAATTCTCAATATTTGAGGAGTTAAAATATAAATATACAAAAAAAAAAAGAAAAAAAAAAAGAGGTAGGGTTGGTGATTGGGTGTTGCTGCCGTTGCCACTGCCACTGTCGGAGGGGGTCGACGACCTCGCTAGCCCCAAGTGACAAAGGGGGCAGCCCTCATCAACTTGGGCGAGGCCATTGTTGGCCAGGCCAGCGAGGCTCATCTAGATTTGGGCGATGCTGCGCCCTCACTTGGGCCTAGCGAGGGTCGTCGATTCTCGCTTGGGGGTGGGGAGGCTTCTGGCCTGGGGGTCGGCCGACGCATCGCCTAGATCTAGGCGAGCCTTGTTCGGGCCTTGCCTTGGTTGTCGAGGGTCGCCCCCTCTGCGGGCCCCCTCCAATGGTGGCTAGGCATGCCTCTTTTTATTTTATTTTATTTTTATTTTTTATAGAATTATTTTAGCTTTTAAAAAAAAAAATTTACTAAGAAAAAGTAATAAAAAAATACCACATAGGATAAATAAATAAATTTAAAAATACCACTTCGGCATTTTCCTTTAAACAATGTTTTTTCCCTAAGTTTTATGTATTATTGTAATGGAAAGCAATTGAATTTGTTAAATTAAAATAATGAATGATATTAAGGAATGTTGGGTTAATATTTTTAATGTAAACTAATTCTAAGCTCTTTTTTATATTTATTTATTTATATATAAAAATATATTAAATATATAAAATGCCTTGGAATATATCGAATTCTATTTTTAAGAAATGACTGTCACGGTGTGTCGTGCCGCACGCCTACATGTCGATCTTTATGTAACGTAAGAGATCCATTTGATGTTTATATTGTGATATTCTTGTTTTCATCTGTCCTTTCTTTTGTTTAAAGAATGGCGTCACAAAGAGCAGCGGCTTGGCCCTTTTATCTTAAATTTCGCAATTTTTTTTTTTTTTTTATAATATCGGTGGAGTTGTTGAAGAGTCCATAAATTCATGAAAATAAGTGCTTGTTCAACCCTGTGACTTCTCAACTGAACAGGAAGGGGAATAGCTGCACAAAGGTACAATTGACGATGGAAAGATACAAATAACACCCAGAACACCAACGGAACCCAATGACCTGCAGGCCACTTTTCACTGCTTAAAAGGAAAGTACTATACTTTAAAAATCTTCTGATGGGAGCTGCTCATGTGTGCTTTGGTTGATGAAGAAGGTGTCGTAGACAACTGCGGCAATCCCGGCGCCGACGAAGGGGCCGAGCCAGTACACCCAGTGGCTGTCCCAAGACCAGCTCACGACAGCAGGCCCGAACGAGACTGCCGGGTTCATGGATGCTCCATCGAAGGCTCCACCTGCTAAGATGTTGGCACCCACGATGAACCCAATCGCAATTGGCGCAACGATCCCTATATTCCCCTTCTTTGGGTCAACGGCAGTTGCGTAGACTGTGTAGACGAGGCCGAATGTCATCACTATTTCAAAGACCAGTGCATTCCACACGCTGACATCGGATGACAGCGAAAATGCTGATGTTTCCTGCATCATAATTGAGACATGTAAGTTATACTTTCTTCTTAGTAAGTCGCTTCTCTGTTCCTGCGAAATGTTTGCTTCTATGCTCTTATGTCTTACCATTCCCCCGGTTGAGAACTTTAGAAGCAAGCAGGCCACTACCGAACCAAGCAGCTGAGCGACCCAGTACACGACACTCCGAGAGAGCGTGATGTGCCCGCCAACAAAGGCTCCGAATGTGACCGCCGGGTTGACGTGTCCACCGGAAATGTTTGCACCCACTGAAACAGCTACAAAAGTGCGAAAGCATGAGCAAGGGCCGCCGCCACAAGGCCTGCCGGTGTCGTCGAGCCATCATCCGTGAGCTTATCTGTCAAGACACCAAAAACATCTCACTTGGCAAGCTTGCGCCTTGTTGTATATACTATGCTTACCATATCATTATGGATCACATATGAACCCCGAACGAGCTTGTCATGACTTTTCGAACCATAAGAAATGTCGAATTTAAAAAACTAACAGAGCTTAGCGAGGATAGCGTGTTTCGGGAAGCCCGCAGGACTTTGTTTTTGAAAAATGTAGAACATGCTAAACAAATGACATTTCCGAATTGAAGTTGCGACACTAAACTAAAGTCAGTTTCTTACTGAATGCCATGCCAGAGCCTTCTCCAGCGAAAACAAAGATGAGCATTGAAATGAACTCAGCCAGACCAGCCTTGAGAGCGTCGACTTGGCAGACTTCGGCCGGAGATCCAATGGCGATCCTAGAAATCGGCATTGTTTATGCAATGTGTGTGTGAGAGAGAGACTTTTTTGTTTCTTTCTGAGCTCTGAACTCAGGAGCTTGGAAGAAATGTCGCTGTTTTCTTGCTATTTGCATGGTGTTTAGAGAACTATATATAGGGACACCAAAATAAGGTCAATACGCGACCAGAATAGCCAGTTCCTCTCCGGTAACCCATGAAGCCCATAATTTTTTTGCATCTATGAAACATCAACATCCCCTTTGGCAATCCACTTGTCGCTGTCGACGAAGGGCTCTTTCGTGGGCCCCCAGCCGTCCCCAGGCCGGCGGATGCAGCTCCGACGGGCCAATCCAAGGGCTAGGAATTCCTCTCATCACCGACCCGATGGGTGTGCAGGTGGGTCCAACTCCAATGATAATCTAAGCTTCGTCGCCTGACCGACCATGGAATTGTTTATGACAAACGTGGGAGCGGAGGGTGGTTAGCTTCTGGGCTGGCCTCATCATCCTGCACAGACCAAATGCAATTAAATTGTGATTAAAATTTGCATTTTGCTTAGTGGAGATCACGCACGGTGACGAGATCCAGCACGGGCGATGTTGCGAGGGTCTCAATTTACAACCCCGTGATTTCACAGTGGCTGGTGGACCGACCATAATGGGATTCTCGTTCTTGCTATTTAGACGTGAAGATTTCCTATTTCCTATGAGACGAGAACCCTTGACGAGCTAGTGGCTCTTTGACATGCATTAGGCTTTTTCTCTACGTATTAGGGTCATGTGATGTGTTGCATCCGACACAAAGCTCACATTAATACTTGCAAGGCCAGAGTAACACACAAATAAAATAAAAGATACATGAAATGAAGTGCCCAAGGACATACATGTTCCGATTCTTTTGCTTCCTGGCAATTCAAATATATAATTTTGTAAATCGCATAAGAAAGCTTTGATTAATCAGATAAAGCATCATTTCAGTCCATAAGTTATTTCTATTGTCAATTTATCGTGCAATGTCATTAGACAAATTGTTTCTCCTAAAAGTTTAAATTGTTAGGAAGCGGGTCAATAACATATTTATAACTTAACACTCTCGCTTATGATAGCAATCCCTATACATGCAAGACAAGTCATGAATAGAACCGCATTGACGGAATAATCTGCAGTATAAGAAAACGGGCAGAAGAAAATTTAGAGGGAGTTCTAGAATTCTAAACTCTCAACATGTTCTTTGATACTACGTTCGGCAAATCATTTCTTTAAAACTTAAGTTACTAAAAGCAGATAAACTATGTATTTATAGCATATGACTTAATAAATATGATTTGACTAGCACGCTTCCCATCCCCACCCCCATTCAATCCAATGTTACCACGTCGAATGCTCGGTATGCTATTTGTGTTCATGGAAATAACCTTCCATGCACGATTAGTGAATGAAGTGATATGGAGTTGCCTTCTTTTTGCTCTTTGGCATCTTTTGCCCTTGAAGGATTTTTATTGCTACTGAAATTACTATCTTTTTCGTGCAATGATTGGTGAAAGAGAGAGGGGGGCATTCCAACAAAGGCGATGCAAATTCTTCACGACGAAAATATCAATTTAATGGACTGACTTTTATTGATTATGATCATGGTGATGGCAAGTCAAAACCGAATGACACCAGCCAATCAATTTCATTAAGCTTCTAAAAGGAATGTCTTTAACTCAACCTAATAAAGTAAATTTCATTTTGCACATACTTATTCTACGTACTTATTTTACGAAAGGGCCGGTGATGACGAACCTAACTGAGCGATAACATACGTACTCTTCTCGTGATTCAAAATTGTCTAGAACAATATTTTTGGGCCAAAGCTCTTACCAAGTTTAATCATGGGAAAGTGAAAATTGTCGAGATGATGACATAACTTTAAAGTGTATTAGGTGAGGAAGAAGAGCTGGAATTAGTATTCTTAGATCGGATTAGATAAGCTTACGTGGACTCTCATGACCGACCATATAACCAAAGCATTGTCTCCCTTTTTCATTCAATTTAAGAACATGACTTTCCGGCGTTTGTCAATGTTTTATTGCATTTTGTATTACTCCTTGTCTGAGAATAGTTGATCAAGCACCATTTCTTTATCAAATTATGAAAGTCGGATACATCAATTTTCTCTCTTTCCTTTCCCCTCACTCTCTCTCTCTCTCGATGACGCAATTTGTCCTTGTCTTTTCATATTAAATTTTGACGGCTGAACTCACTCCCTGGCAATTATTTCTTATTGAAGGCACACCTTATTCTCTTCCTATTTCAAGGTATTATCTTGGGCGGACTGCAATGGAGAATGCGACTGCACGAATTGCACATTCAACAAGTCCACTCAATCGCCTCAAACCTTGGCTGCCGACTTTAAATTTCAAAAGAACAATCAGCCTTTGTCCAAGGACGACAGATTCAAGATAATGTCCTAATTGTCCAAGAAGTTCTTCACCAATTTCGAACTCGCAAGTTTGCTAGCAAATTCAATGCAATTCTGAAAACAGACATGAAGAAGGCGTATGAATAGAGTGGAATGGGATTTCTTACGTGATTACCTCCTTAAACTAGGCTTTCATCCAAGATGGGTCGGATGGATTATGCTATGTGTCACAACTTCATCTTTGAGTGTGAAGTTCAATGGCGAAAGATTACCCTCTTTCTTCCCTCTCCGTGGCCTTAGACAGGTGACCCATTATCACCATATCTTTTTATTCTATTGGCTAATGTTCTATCGACTCTAATTTCTCCAAGGCGCCAGTATAGGACATATCAAAGGCATTCGAACAACAGATGGTGTCCTACCTTGTCACACTTATTTTTTCCGACGATGCAATCTTCTTTTTGGATGGCTCTATCTCCGAATGTCAACTTAGCCAATGTGTTACATTTATATTGTATGGCTACGGGGCGGTTGATTAACCGAAACAAATCAGGTTTTGACATTCACCAAAAACTGTCCTATCTCTTTACAACAGAATATGGCTCGGAACTTCGTATTCCGGTTTTGCAAAGGACTGGAAAATATTTGGGGCTGCCATCCGAATGGGAAGATCGAAGAAGGAAGTGGTCTCCTGGATAATAGGGCGAGTGACTGCCAAACTTGAGGGCTGGAAAGAGAAATTCATTTCTAAGGGGGGTAAGGAAATCCCGATTAAATCCGTTGTTCAAGCTATTCCCGCACGCGATGACTTTTTTCGTTACCTATCTCTCGTTTGTTCCTCTATTGAAAAATGTATTGCTCGCTTTTGGTGGAGAACTAACCGAGAATAAGGGAGGAGTACATTGGAAAATGGGATGTCTTGAAAGAGAGTAAGTCAAGAGGTTGGGCTTCCGAGACTTAATTGCTATGAATATAGCACCGCTGGGAAAACAAAGGAGATTGTTTGAATCACCCTCACTTTTATGGGGAGCTCTTTTTAAGGGCCTGTATTTTCGCCGAAAATTTCCTATCAGCCACAAGAGGAACGCGACCCTCTTGGGGATGGCAAAGCCTTCTTAGAGGAAGAGATGCCCTCTTACCAGAACTATGTTGGTCTGTTGGAAATGGCGAACAAATTCGAGTTCGGGGTGATCGTTGGTTACCAATGGGAACTCTATATGGTCCTAGAGCTAGAGAAGAACCAATTATGGTGGCCGATCTTATTGACCAGACTCACCACACTTGGAATACGAAGTGATTCAACAATTCTTTGAAGCACAAGTCGCCACAAATTCTTAATCTACCAATTCGACCTCTCTATTCGAAGACAAGTTAGTTTGGTCACCACAACTAATGGTCAGCACACACCGTTAAAAGTAATTATCATACAATTCTACAATCCAGTAAACAAATGCAGTCAACATGCCTCCTCGCCTACAGAGTTCGCACACCCTCTCCGGCCGAAGATCCGGGCGATGAAGACTGCATTCCCAAAGTGGTATTTTCTTTGGTCGGTCGCTAAAATGCCCTCGCAACCCGGGATAACCCGTTTCACCGCCATATCATTCCTACTCCGTCATGCCAAATCGCAGCCAAGAAACTCTCCCGAAACCATTGAACATATTTTTCTTCAAATGTACTTGGACCCAGAATAATGTTTGGTCCCATCCCCCTGATTCATTTATCATCCTCATCTCTTACAACTTCCGTAATCGACTCTTGGATAAACGAAAAAGGTGATTCTCCCGACCACTCACCTCGAGAAGTTGTAGCCAATTTACTTTGGCGTATCCGGGAGGATGAGAAACAACTTCGCCTCTTTCGGAAACGGAATCAACCCTTCCCTTGTTGTTGACGTGGCTTTGGCTCTAACCGGATCCTACGAGATCTCCGTTGCTGCATCCAAACCGCAATCTGGACTAGCTTTTCTTAACCCGAGCTTGACTTTGGCGACCTCTCGCCAAGGGTAACCTGAAATGTAATATTGATGGAAGTTATATGCCGGAGTAATCACGAGGGCTCTATGGCCTGTATTTGCAGAGATTATCAAGGACAACTTACGATGTTTTCTCACGGCGTTTTGGCGAAATCTCGCATTTGAAACAGAAC